>CM073777.1:95530926-95960025 GCA_037158775.1 Hetaerina titia | reverse complement strand
CTGCCTTACACCTCTTCCTAACACTGCCCATCCAGACTCTCCTTTCCCCAATCGCACCTGAGCAGTCTGAGACATGTACAGGTTGCGGATCAGTCTCCTGTCCCTCCAATCCATTCCTATTTTCTGCAATACACGCATTAGTTTTTCCCAATTCACTCTATCAAACGCTTTTTCGAAATCTACAAAACAGGCAAATAACGGTTCCTATGGTGTCTTTCGCGGCTTTCGATATCACTTTCTTGATACATTCCCATTTTTCTTCGATAGTACTCAGTCCTTTACCCTCATCCATGATTTTCTCTACAGCCTGCTGATACTCCTTCCTTATCAATCCATTTAATGCTTCTAAATTCTATTTCCTAACCCGCCGCCCCTGCCTTATCTTGTTGAAATGGACGTTATATTTCATAGCAACTAAATTGTCGTCTGAGTTCACATCCGCTCCCGGGAAGCTGTGCGAATTTATCACACTGTTCCTAAACCTGTGCCTATGCCGAAGGGAGAAGGCCTGGAAAGCGAAGAAGAAGGAAAGGAGAATGATGGGACGAAATAGAGAGAGGCCAGAGGCATGAGAAATAGTTAAAGAAAGGTGCATTGCAATGTGAAGATACTTGGCGATACTGCGACTTTTTCCTGTTCCCGAAATGCAAAAATGTGATGTGGGGACATCGCTGGGAAGATGTGGACACAAGAAAGAAGGACACGACGAGGAAACTAAAAAGCCTAACTGCCGAGGACATCCAAGGGCGATTTAAACAATGGAGATGGAATACGAAGTAAGTGAACAGCAACGAATGGAGAGCACTTGGAACAGGGGACAAAATCGATGGAGACTAAATTTTGCAAAATAAAGTTTTTATGACCTCAGTTCGCGTATTTATTGCACAGACCTCGCATGTCGCCGTGGACTCGTCGCGGGGGAAGTTCAAACGCAAACGATCTCCTCCCGACCCCCGTCCGAAATCTCATCCCGTCCCTCTCCCGGGGGTGGATTTCGAAGAGGAAGAAAAACTCCATCAACCGCCGCATTTCGTCTCGAGAGGGCGGCAGGTGGAGGGGGACGCTTCCAATCTCACTTTCATCTCGCTTTCCCGCCTCCATGACGCTCCAGTGTGACACACTCACACAAACATACGCACGCGAAGCATCGATAATTCATGACCACGTTCAATTTTTTTTTGACCGGTGCTCATAATGCTTCACAAGCACGACCACGGTCGTGGGATGAGTTGGGAGGGGGGGTGCGGGAGAGATATAAATCGGGGGTAACCGACGCTGGGGGGACGGAGAAGGGGTAGGGAGTGGTTATGACGCCTTCGAGAATTCGTGTCGGTCGACCGACTCCGTGCGAGGAATCCATCGCAGTCTTTCTCCTCCGCCACGAGAGGGTGAAGTGGCCATCGTCGGGGGATGGCGCGCCGGGGGCCTTTTCGAATCCCAAGTCGCGGGAATGTTAACTGCCGACACCATCCCAGGGTGGTGATTCCCTTTCAGCTCCACCCCCACAACGACTGGAAACCCTAACGCTCGACAATAACACGCCAGGCACCCTCGAACGATTGAAGTTTTTCCCAGGTTCTCTACAGAGCGATTTCCCTCTCGCCACGCGCGATGCCAGGGGATGAAAATGGAAAATCCGCGAGGCAGGAAATCGTAAGTAGGGAAGCGATCCAATGGAAATTCCCCGGAGAACGGAAGAGGCAATGGATGCGATGATGAAGAAAGGAGGAAGTACTAGACCTAGAAGTTTGATGGAGCTAAAGAGGAGATCACTTAAGATGGCCGGAAGGCAAAGAGGAAGGACAGGGAAAGGTGGACTCGGGATCAATTTAAACTTGAAAGACGGATTTGATCGACCTTTCAGTTCATTGACATTCCGCATCACCTATTTAGATCCCGTAAACGTAGTCTGGCCAATAAATACGCGAACTGATGCAGCCATGACGCGGACTATAATATAGCCCCGCCCACTAGCGGTGGTAAATGCCTGACACCCAATGGGCCATCTGGACTTGACGGATCGTTGAGTTGTGCGTATGTTATTGCGTTCGTTTCTATTGTCCTTGTTTTTACTGTTCGTCGAAAATGGAAATTGAAGAAATCATGGAGCAACTAATCAACATGAAGGTTTTGGTGAAGTGCGGTTAAAGTTGCCAAGAAATTACTGAAATGCTGACTGCTGTTTTAATGGCCTCAGTTCGCGCAGTTATAGGACTGACCTCGTATATCAGACCTAAATTCGCGTTTCCATTCCTTTTCCCCAAACTGTTACTTGTCTAGATTTTTTCAAATTAAATTCTAACCCCCGTTGCTAGCCAACGTTCAAAATATTATCCGAACAGCGAGAAACAGCCTGTCATTAACTGGAATACATATGCTCTCCACAGTATCATGCCGTCGACTTGTAATTTTATGTCGGTTTTTACGCCGGAGCTGAAGCAACTATCTCTTTCTGTGAGATAATAATTCCCTAATGCCATTGGCTCTCTTCTGATTAAAAACGTAAGCGGTTAGTTAGTTTAAACTTTATCACAAACTACTTCAGGCTTCACTTCCAGAAAGTACGCCATATTAAAACAGAAATCGGCAGTCTTTGGCAAGGTTTCTTACTGCACCTGATTCATCTTACAATCGAGAGGAGGTGAATCAATAGCGTTCAGAAGCACACCTAAGAGAGGTGGATCTCTGTGCATCCATTAGCACTCGACATGTAGTATTTAACCGTGTGCCTAAATATGACATGATTAAGGATATTTCCGCATTCACCAACGTATCGCCGCTTTAGCCTACTGCTTTTCGCAACGAGGGCGCTTAAAAACTATTTATGGCTCCACAGAGGATTAAGAAACACAACTTCTGTCTTGAAACGGAAAAATGAAAAAAAACAGAAGCAAGGAGAAACATAGCGACCGCGCGCATCGAAGCGGGACCGTCAGAGGCGCCTCGACAAAATCGAATGAGCGACTTTTCTGTTCTGATGGAGAGGATGCCACGAGAGGGGAGGTGGGGGGGGTGACGTTTATGTAAAACGTACGCCCTTAACCAGGAGCAACAGTTATGTGCGTGAAGGGAAAGGAAGGGAGACGGAGAATGTGTGGAAGTGGGACGTGCAGCAGGGGGAAGGGGCACCTGGGGATTAAGGCGGGAGGACCAAAGAGAGAGAATCGGGAAAGGGGAGGGAGGTGGCAGGTGACACAGGGTGCAAAAGTCCCACGCCGTTGCCTAGCGACAGTCGCAATGCTTTCATTATTGAGAGACGTTCCTCAGTCGGGGCGGAATTGAGGTTCACGAGGCGGTCACTTCCCTGAAGGAAAATTCCACTCCCCCGAGAGACAGTGCAGTCAAGGGCACTCGTCGACGGCTTTGGAAGATGAGGAGAACACCATGTGATTGCACACTATATGCGAGACTTTATTATCTTTAGCGTTGCGGTGGTTCTCAAGAAAAAAGGCTAATTGCAGTTGGAGGGATTGAATTTGAGCAGCAATAACTCTTCGTTCACCTACGAAGTCTTATACGCGAAAATGAACAAAGCAGTAGCAACACTAATAGAGTTACTCCGTTATACAAAGGTATTTTTGTATTTTATAATACTTTTGGTACCTCTAGGGTACGTGGCAGGGGGTGAATTCACATAAGACAAATTTTGACCCAAATACAGGCCTGTATGCCCCATAATGCGTTCGGACAATGCTATTCTGATCCCCTATCGTTCGTGGAAAAAACGATTTCTTAAATCCAACTGCTCTTAACTTAATCCATCTAATTTTATTGACATGATATCTCCTACTGTAGTAAGATGGGGGTAATAGTACGCTTTCCACATCACTGCCAAAGAGATATCCTTCCAATTTATGCAAGAAATTTTATCTGTAATTTAATCTTCGCTTTGTGAGTGATTCCCAGCCTAGATGCTAAAATATTTTGGATACGGTACTCATTTTATCATAACGACGCACTACAAATCTATCTCCTCTACACTGCACGCGATCGAATCCATCAATCAATCCCGTATAGTTCCCGTATAGAGTGAGGATCCCGTATACTTGCAGCATATTCTAAATGAGGCCTAACCAGCGACAGATGACATTTCTCCTTGACCTTTTCATCACATTTAGCAAGTACTCTTCTAATAAATCCTAATTTTAGTAAGGCATCGAGGACGGAGTAGATGACATGGGCTTTATGTGACTTGAGAAAAAAAGATTTGCGGGAGATATGGTATAATATTAAGCGCGCAATTTTGTATGTTAACGTAGAAACATGATCGTTGAGGCGGGAGACTGGAAGTTGTTATGGAGATATGGTCGCAAAGGAGGTAAGATATTCAGAAGGATAACACAAGCCGAAGACCTGGATGCGACAGAGGAAAAGGGAGGTTTGTCAGCTGGGAGGAATTCTTAGAAGGCAGGAACATTAGATGCATGACACGATGAGTGGCAATGGAATGATGAGGAATGGAGAATGTTGGACGCAAGACGTAAGGAGAGGGAAATATTAAGCATGATGGACGGAAAATATTTGGAGTAAACAAATCGTGCTTCATGCATTCCTCCTGGAGTGTTAGTTCATTCAGTTTCGTGTTAGATGGGGGCAGTGTAGGAGTACTCATGTCCTGGAGTGACCGAAAACTTAACTCGTTGGCAAAGGTCAACTTAATGGACAATGAAAATTCCTCGTACAATGGTGTCTACTCCTAAGATAGAAAAATATTCTTCATCCGAGGGGGAGTTAAATACGGTATTTTTTATTCAATTTAATTCTCCAATGCACTACAAATGAACGCTTGCTGTAGTAAAAAGGAATGTATTCTTAATGGAATAATAATTCTTACATAAAAGCGTACAAAGTGCTTATTTCCACAAGTATATTTGATCAAGAACATACCGGATGTGAATAATTTGGGTAAAGAATCTCTCTGGAATATTATGGAAATAGGAAAAACTTTGAGGTAAATTAGTATGACAGAGATTAAATTAAATTCTATATCCCCCGACTCTGATATGGAGCGTAGCTATGTACGGCGCGGAAACGTGGTCACTGAAGCAGGAGGATAGACGTATATTGGAGGCTTTTGAAATGTGGGTGTGGAGAAGAATGGAGAAGGTGAAATGGACCGAAAGGAAAACAAATGAGGAAGTACTGGAGATGGTGGGTGAGGAGAGGGGTTTGTTGAGAGAAATCGTATGGAGGCAGGAAAAATGGATGAAAGGGGTATTGACCGGTAGTGGAATGTTGAAGAAGGTAATAGAGGGAAGAATGTTGGGCAAGCGAGGTAAGGGCAGGAACAGGATAGGGATGTTGGACGGGATGAAGGGAGGAAAGAAGTACACAGAGATGAAGAGGGACCTGATATAGATTAGTTTGATAGGTGGGAAGTCACAAAATGCTTATTTGATAGTTGTGTCCATCCAAAAACCTACCTTAAACGGTAGATTACCTAATAAATAAATAAATAATTCCCCGAGTCGCTCAGATGTACCCGTTCTTTGAGAGGAGAGTCAACGCTTACCTCTATACACAACATTAACAAGGATGATTATAAAACTCATGCAAAAAAAATAATTCCGTCTTCATTTATTTTTTATTTATTTTCAATGGGAATCTAAAAAAGATGAAACTAAAACAACAACTATGGAGATGGAGATTGTGCAAGTAACTTAAACGATTAATTGACAGAAAGTTACCAATAAACTTTCGGAGACACAAATTAAATTTGCGACGAACTAAATTAGGCCGAAACCATTCAGCAGAGACTTGTACTCAACAATATAACGGCTAGAGTGGGAAGCAAGGGAAAAAAACCTAGCGGTGAACTTGTGAAGCACACGAACAAGCAAACGAACCACAAGAAACAAATGAGATGGAGCGGGCGGTTGGTTGATGGACCATATTTGTTAGCGTTTTCGAAGTGGTGTTGGCGGGGGTGGGGTGGGGTGGGGGGTGGAGGCGAACCGAGAGGCGAATTTACGACAATCACTCCAACCGGGACGCTATTACGTGGCTTGACGCAACAACCGGAAGCTACCCACTTCCGCTTCGGAAAAACTGACCGACTGGACATCTGAAACGCCGATTCACACGTTACGAAACGACGGCGAAAAAAATATACACGAAAAACAAGAGAAAAGACGCACGCGGAGCACAAGGGAATCGGGACGTCGTCCTACGACGCTCGAGAGAACAAATGAGGAAGGGACGCCGAGCCGCAAGGCCTCATGGGACGGCCGGCCGACTGGGGAGGACGGAAGCACGTCTATAAGGTCACGGGGCCACGAGAGGAGAGGAGGATAAGGACAGAAGGGCCAGGGCGCGGATCATGAGCGGAGGGGGAAGCGACAGATGCGAGACAGGAGCGAGAGTTGGTCTGCCGCGTTCCCCAGGGGGGGAAGGGGGGGGAGGGAACGGGGGGAGGGGTGTCGGGAATGCGGGCACGTGACGTGCTCGTAGAACGGCGGACGCCACCACGGCACGCCCCGTGGCGCCAGCGGCGGCGAACGATGACACGATTCGGAAAAATCGGAACGGAACGAATGCCTTCGCCTCGGGATGGAAACGAAATGGCCCTTTACGGGACCAAATGCGAAATCGCGCAAGGGGCGCACGTGTGCATTGCTCGGGAGGAGATTGGAAACCATATAGGTGGGACGGGAATAGACGGAAAAGTCAATTTCCAGTGCATGGCGTTAAAAAGTTATCTCAGAAGCATATGATGAGATCATAATTCGCCTTTTGACCGATTCAAAAGAAACCAAATACGTGAGTATTGGACATCGAGGAAAGACAGAAAGAAAAGATTAATAAATAAATATGGAACGTCACGATTGTGTGGACTCGATGCCTAAAGACATATTATATGTTGGAGACCTTTTTAGAAAGTTGGGCATGGAAAAACTGCGGAACATACGTTGGATAGATAGCCATCTCCTAATAACTTTACAAGCGAATGCAGTACAATTAAAGTCACTTGAAGGAACTGGCAAGAAAATTCTAAGCTTGATAAGGATAGAAAATCTAACAAGGTTTTAATTTCAAATGGTTTTTCTATTTCATTTGTCACATCTACACGTCTACATCACTGTACCTTAAATTATTTATCAATTGGAACATTATGATATAGGATAAAAGAGAACGGTGAAATGAAATGTTCAATGTTATATGTAATTCTCATCAGAGTCATTTCATATCTCGTGGTAGTAGTTTGTAGGGGAGGCGACGAACATTTGAGGTGATTTGCACCATTAGGAATGGATGAGAAAGGAGGAAGGGTTGAGAGAAACCCGGCGTCGACATTTGCCCACTCTTGTCGAAAGGCTTCAAGGGGTCCGCAGTTTTAACGTCCCATCCGACGGACGGCGTACTCACTCGTAGTGCCCTTCACAAACACCTCAAGTAAGGATCGAGATACCACTGAAAAATATCTGACATCCCCAGGATTCAAACACGGGCCCTCTGGGTGGAAGCCAGTTCGTTAGCCACCGAACCATGCCGATCCCCCCATTTCATATTTCGCCGACAGAATCAGTCTTTCGCTGCCAGCACTGAGATGGGCACCGCACTCACTATTCAAAGGGCGGGCGCCGTCCTACTAATGAATTCTTCATTGCGGTATAGTGGTCATTGGAATAAACCTAGTGCGGGTCGTTGGAATAAACCGAATTGCATGAATGGAGTTCGAAATGAATCGAATATTCTTTCATCCCTAGAGTCGACTTTGCGGGAACAAACACACACGAAGAAATAGAGTATAACGCGTTCGTGATAAAAAAATTCGCAGTAATTGCGCGCACCTCCTCATTTGGATGGTGGTTGTGTTATTCCACTCCTGCCCCCACCTACTCCTATTGTCTTGGCGAGTTCACCAGCAGCACTATGCGACACCACTGCTGTTGATTGTAGGTAGACATTATTCGAGACGTCGACGTAGACTTAAAGCGCGGTTGACACTTGTGTCGACACTGATGTTGTGAACGACGGGAACATTGATGAAGATGTCCACATTGCTTTGGATGTATCAAGCTCAGCTGTCATCATTAAGAGACACTCGAGAGATTTACCGATCAGTTTTAATTAATGACTTAACTTTAATCCTCCTGCGCTTCGCGGCGTCTAGACGCTTACGTTATTCAACACCGATTGATGTTCATGCCTACGACAATATTGATATCGAACTCGATTTCGATGTAGACATCAAAATGACCGACATCTCACGCGTTGAATCGAAATTTTCAGGAATATATGTTCACTAACATTGAAAAGCCGGGGAAACAAAGCCATAGTCACCCAGTGGAGGAGAGGCAGGTGGGGCCCTGCGGGAGAGAGTGGGGTTCAGGGGCGGTTGCGAGGACGATGTGTGTGGGGAGAGTTTAATTAGCGGCACAGCTGCGGGCAAAAAGACGCGCTGCCGCCCGGTGATGGGGCCGCAGGGGGTTGCGGGTGTCTAGGGTCCAACCCGGGAGAAACAGTCGGCCGTGCAACGAGCTCCCGACGTCAAACGAGGGAGAACATCTTCGGACATTTCCTTTTAGCGACTTCCTCTCACTTTTTCTCGACGAATCTCGACTCGTCCGAGAAAATGCAAATCCTGTGCGACATATCATGCAAAGACCGCTTTATAAACCTCAAATTGGTGGAGAACGCCAATACGAGGAAGACCCGCGCAAATATGGCGCATTAAAAGCTTCAACAGGGGATTTTCAAGCAAAATACGAGGGTAGGCTGAAAACTAATGCAAACATAATTGTAGACCACAAACAAAATAACCTTCAGAAGCACTCCTGGTGGCATGTGGAAGTAACATTCCCCCTCAACACGCATGCGCAGAATTGAGGAAGTTACATTGATCCATTGTATTTTGAGAAGCGAAGTATGGAGACGTGTTCTAATGCTATGTCAACGCGAGTTAAACAGCGTGCTGTTATCGAATTTTTAACTGCTAAAAAAGTGACTCCAACTGAGATTCATCGACGTTTCAAGTCTGTTTATGGTGACGATGCAGTTGATAGGTCTACTGTAAATCGAAGGGTAGTAAAATTTCGTGGTTGCGATGCTGGAAAATCCATAATTGTCGATGAAACACGCAGCGGACGTCCGATCACTGGATTTGATTCAAAATTACCAGCGAATGACTCAAAAACGTATCGCAAGCCATATTGGAATATCCAATGTGAAACGTGTCGGCTTCATTATTGAACAATTGAGATACCGAAAAACCTGTGCGCGATGTGTACCACTCCGTCTCACAGACGAGAACAAACAAAATCCTCCTTATTTCCCGGATCTTGCGCCTTGCGATTTTTATTTTTTCCGTCAACTCAAGAGACACCTCAAGGGTAATCATTACACCTCGGACGTAAAGGTGAAGGAAAAATTCGATCGAAAAAAAAGCAACTAATCCGCGTTATGGCCGCCAGATTGCACCAATTCGAGTATTCATTGTAGGTACGTATTACGTATTCCGTAAAGTGATGAATTGTCATGGCCCATATAAACCCTGATTGCATTTCACAGAATATAAGGCTTATACGGCACAAACTATTGCGGCAAATACAAGAGAAGGATCCGTAGAATATAGAAAAAAGGAATGCGTAACAGTATTTTTAGATTATATTAACCAGTCACATAAGTCGCTATTTCATTTTACCAGAGCATTCAGAGAGTTCTCAGCGCAACCAAATGAGAAGTAATTGGCGGCAGATAGCTGTTCATTCCACAAATGAGATTTGCTTTAAGGCACACCACAGTGTTCGAACAACATTTTCTGAATCTCTCTCTACACAATCCTTTATAATTTCTTTTTCGAGTTCTATTTTGCGCTCATCATATTACAAAAGCATGAGATCAATCAACTGATAACAAACATAACATGACCGCCAAATGCGTTTAAGCATAAACGTACAAAACTTATTTCACGGGTAATTAATTTTTCCCTCGAGAATGACCAATTCGAATGTAATATTGTAATAAATATATATATATATATATATATACAATAAAAAGACCAGAATTTCTGAATTATAACTTTTTCACAAATTGAAATAGGCTTGAATAATTATTTGAAAGCCTGGAAATATATTGAAAATCAAGTCTTTCCGCCATTGAATAAATATTTGTGATAGGAAAAGAAAATTTTAGAAAGAGTTGGAATCTGATGAAAGCCACCTTGAATAAAGATATACACATACATGCCCCACATAACACCGATCAATACGTGCTCAACATAAGGACAAACCATTCTTCAAATCAACATACATTCCACCTCTCTTATTTCTATCCAAATATTTCATTTTATTATTTTATCATTTCATGCACCAACTACGACATACGTGTGGCTCTAAAAAAATATTCAGAGAATCAACTAATAATCCTGAGAGATAGCGTGAATTACGAGTAAAAGTCTACTTGAGAGAAATCTACTGTCATTTTTAAATGAAAGGGTACATAACATATCCCACATGTTATTGTTAATGCTTATATCCTTTTTTCCTCATATAATATTTTATCTGAGACTTGAAAATATATTCTTAAGACGAAATATGCGACATCTGAAATAGTGGCTAACAATAAAATGTATTCCAGTACTCCATCTCTCAATACAATCTTCAGGTAGGAGTAATGAAACAGTGATTTTGTTTATTCTAAATTGAACCTAAATAAATGACAACATGGCGAGATTTTGGCGTCACTTTCGAGAAATTTTCGGTAATATGACATGTTTTTTTTGGCAGGCTATACTCTTACGGCGGTACACCACTATTTTCCTGGCTTCAGTAAAAGGTGGTAGTAATATGATTTCGATCATTCTAAAGGAACCAACGTAAAAAAGGCAATATTTTCGCGAAACGTCTGAGAGTTTTCAGCCAAAGGGATTTAAAAAAATCAAATCAGGTCGCCCCCGTATGCATATGTCGTAAATTTCCCTCGCGGCAGTAGGGACTCGGATATATAATCCATATCATATGTAGACCTACTCATCAGGAGAACATCTCCAATTTAAGCGGCACCTGCTTTTTCGAGGGCCGTCCGTCACAAGCAATGGCTCGGGAACTCGGGGGCACCCCGCCGTCGTCGCCTGACGGCAGAGGACATGTCGTGGTGCACGGAGAGGGGTTGATCTCGAGGCCGGGGTGCCTCAATCGAATCTAATCCGGGAGTGGATTAAGTGATTGCTTCCAGCCGAGAGGAGAGCTTCCCAATTTAAACTACGTCTCCGACTCTGATTAAAAGATAAACTTTTATTTGTTTTAATGGAAAACCGAGTGAGATTGAAGGGGGTCGGGGAGCGGAGGGGGGCATGGAGAGGGAATGCGGACGCGATGCACCTCCGAACTTCCCCAGCAAACCCCATATCGCGCGATTAAAGATGAGAACTGACGCCCAACTAGAGTCTGGCGGTGGCGGGAGAGGATGGTCTGGTCGGCGGGGGAGGGGGTCGGGTCGGCGGGGGAGGGGGTCGGGTCGGCGGGGAGAATGATAGCGGGACAACATGTGGAGGGAACAGCCAGACGCGAAGAGGGGGCAACACCGTAGGGGGAGGGAAGGGGAGAAGAGAATTGAAGGCAGCGGCCCGTGGAAATCCTCCCTCATTCCCACGAGAACGATCAGAGGAACGGAAGTAATGATCTCTTCGACATTCGGGGGCAAAACTCTATTTACACTGCCAAAAGACGAAAGTTTTCAAGAGGGCTCCGCTCCCGGCAGACAATACATCTCGAGCGAAAAGGGTGCAACCGGGACTCCCTCTCGTACCTGTCGAGGGAAGCGGCGCTGAATTCACGTTTACGTAACACCGGGGCACGATGAGTGTGGTTTAATCATCCGCTACCATCGCCTTGTCGAGTGATATCCTATTCCATACATCTACATTTTAATGCAAAAATTTCAGAGCGTAAAAATCATTCGCCTTGACTGGGGTTCGAAACCAAATTCCTCGATTTTCGGCCGAGTGATTTAGCCAATTAAGCTATCGAGGCATCCTCTTAAACTGAACATTTTGAGGCTTTATTTGGGGGATTTACATTTACCCAGCATACCTACTCTCCCTTCTAACAAGGTGTTCATCATCATACTACCTTTCATTATTTCCTCCACCCAATTAACGCATTATTATTATTTGAACCTTGTTGCAATTAGGCATTTGCACTGGTGGCAACGGTCACTCTTACAATGCACACATATACACACAATAGGTATGAGGCCAAATACTCTTACATCCAATGTCACTTTAAGATCACCAACCGCACCTTTACCGTCACACAAGGAAAAGGTTCACACCATAACTACACCGTTCCGTCCATCGCCGCACTCGATCCATAATCACACACTTTTCAATTTCATATACCATTTAAAATCACGTCCCATTACACATCATTTACTATTGCAATACAACTTCTCAGTACAATATTCAGTAATCAATGAAGTTTATTACCTAGTGACTGGTTTACATTCATTCTTAACATTCCTAAAATTGGATGGAAAGAGCTCAAACCAACCACCGAGGCAGCTTGTTCCTTTCAACAACAACTCGACTCAAAAAAGAGTTTTTATATTTGTTTTTTTTGCGTTCTTATTTTTATTTTGAAACTGTGGTCGCTTTTTCTCTTAAAGTTTGATTTTTCCATCACTTCACATAAATATTCCCACGCTTCGTCATTTTTAACAATTCTATGCATCGCGCCTAACCTTCTCCTTTTTCTCCCTGATATCGCTTTTTATCTTCCTGGTATCTCCCTTTCGCGGAAAAATCTAAAGAACTATACGAAATTTTCTTTGATAAAAATTTTGCTCCAACGTTCGCATAATTAGATAACGTAAATGCGGCAAATAAAATTATTCTGTAACTCGGTACAAAAATCTCTGACCGCTAAATAAAATAAACAGCAGTAATGCTGCTGACTACATTGCATCATTTTAGAGATGAAAAAAATTCATTTTAGCAGTTCCCTGTAGTATCAAGTGCTAGTCTATAATGTCCATTTGCTATCCAAAATAGTAATTATTTTAAGATTTCCGCATTACCTGAAAGGCCTTCCCTGGAATATTTCACAGATTAAACTGGAAAATTTGTGCCCAATTCAAATCCTTTTAAAATTATGTGTTAAAAAGATGAAGCGCTTAAAATGCGTTTCACAAGTCACAATTTCCCCCGAATATAGACGTTTATCTATCTATCTATAACTGGGAACGAACAGATGTTCTTCGCTACGTTAATAAACTCATACTTTAAGATTTTGCATTATTTAAAATGCCAAATCGACTTCACGCCGAAGCCTGCAATCTCGTACCGCCGGGGAGGATAAGACACTTATCTTCATTCCCAACATGAAAATCAATGCCGCAACATCGTCTCACGTAAGAAACCAGATGATGCGAGGAAGGCTAGGAAAGGGAAAGCTAAAACGAATAATGGAGGGTCATTATTTGAGGCTGGAAACGTTTCGCGTTCCCAGCCTCATCATTTTCGCAAACTTCCGCAGATTAACCTGGCTCGATGGCTGTGTAGGACCAAGAAGGGGGGGGCGGGATTCCATGGCGGAGATGTGGGATGAACACGAGACGAGAAAGTGGCCCCCAAGCATGTATCGAAGAGACCCCGAAGGATTCACATCCCACCGTCCCCTTCAGAATGCCGATCATACGCAACGTTTGCAGAAAAAGTATCGGTAACCATTTTTTTTACTGACGAGTGCGTGAAGTACTGAAAGCAGACCGTGTCGGTTGAGACCATTCATGATCACCGGAGATCGCATTGGCATTGCTAAGACAGTGACGGTGCACACGCCATTTTCACTGAAAATTTGGCGATGGGAAAGATCTGCGCTAAATTCGTCCTCCCGAAGGTCTTTGGACGGACGACCAAAAGAGCAGAGTCAAGTGTGTCTGCTTGCGAAAATCTTCTTCAGCGTCATCACGGTGATCCCCCAACCCTCTAACAGCCCCTACTTGACACGAGCAGACTATTTTTCTATTCTCAAAAGTGGAATCCTCCCTGAAAGGACACCACCATGGGACCCAAAAGTGCCGTCAAAGAAGCTTGCAAGCATAAGCATAAGGGCCTTCAAGCAATCCGCCCACCAGGAAGCCTTCGAGTCATGGTAAAGCAGCTCTGGGTAAAATGTGTCGACGCTCAAGGGATTTACATATACTTAGAAGAATTTAAAGGCATTAAAGCAATATCTGAAATAAACATGATTTTCCGAAACTTTTTATTTATATCACCCAAGTATGTGGTCAAGTTTGCACCGCGCGAGAAGGGGGAAGCGCGGGTGTCTTTGGCCCCCCTCGCTCGTCAACCGTGCCAAACGGATAAGGCGCTGGTGAGCGGGGCAGTAGCATCGCTCCGGCGAGACCCCGGCGACCGACCATCGGGGCTACCGAAGCAGCAGCGAAGGCGTTCCCAAGGCAACATTGAAACTAAGGCAACGCAGCGAACGCACTTTCATTCTGATCCATCGCCTCGGATGGATCCTCCCTCTTTCTCCTTTCGTCACGACAAAGAGGTTTTGAATGAGCGGGGAGAAAGGGCACAAGGGATGAAAAAAGAAAGGCTTTATAGGCCGTAAATGCCTCCGTCCTCCCTCCCCCCCCATTCTCCTACTCTTTTAAGGCCCCCCCTCCCTGTACCCCACGGCTACCCCATCTTCTCTCACGGATCGAAGAACCTCATCGTGGCCTTAATAACACCGGGACGAAGGCGCCGCGATATGAGAAATTTACGTGCCATAATGGGCAGTAATAGTCTCCGGTTATTCTCCCGAGACTGGCCACCTACAATATTCCGGGGTTGGTTCGCTTCCTCTCCCCCTCCGCACCCCGACCCCCCGCACCTCCAAGCACCAACACCACTCGCACGCGCAGGGGGGGGCTGGCGTTCCGCCTCCCTCCGCCCCGATCCGTGGATACGGCGACCCCCTTCCCTTTCCCCACTCTCTCTCCACCGCCACGGGGGGCCTAATGCACCCTAACCGCCCACGCCACCATCCCTATGCGCCTCCTGTTCCCTACGCCTCCACCCCTATTATGCGCCTGGGTTCCTCCCCTTCTCCTCCCCACGCAAGGAGCACCCCCCTCGTGCCTTCCGAGGGGGCCCACGACCCCATCTCGCCTCCCCCCGCTCGCCCTCTGCGAAATTCAGGGCAATATGAATGCAGCCGAGGAGCTGATCGAGTCAGATTTGCGGATAATCAAACTTCAGTTAACCATTGCGTCGAGGGATTGAGATCACTGCTGAGCACACTACAGCACCGGTGAAACAGTTCGGGTACGAGAATCAAAAAACAGAAAACGAAGGTAAGGAGACTGAAGAAAAAGGAGGTCAAATGCGAATCGGAGATGAAGTTGGGGCGTGGCTATAAAAAGGGTAGAAAAGACAAATGAATTACCCACGAGGTGCTTTAGCCGTGTAACTTAGTAGGGCATCGAACAGCACTTTGGGAAGAAGGCAGAGTTTATGACAAGGATCTCAGGCGAATGTATAAGGAAAGGGTTAGAGATAATATTTATATTGATCGTAGTTTGATAAGGCTCGGAAACCTGGCTGTTGAGGATAAGGGTTAATTGGAGGATTTTGAGATTTGGGTGTGAATATGCATGGTAACAGTGAAATGGGCGGAAAGAAAAACAAACCAAGTGCTAGGAATGGCTGGGAAAGAGATGATAGTTATCGGGAGTAATTCAAAACAGGCGTAAAAGTTGATAATTGTCATATTGGGTGATAATATTTATAATGGTGAAGAGATACATAGAGTGGAGACACAATGGATAAGCCAGTTGAAGAAAGACTCATTGTAGCGTGCGTTTATAAAGTATTAACCTTTTTACGGTAATAGAGGGTAGCCGGTAGTAGAGGTGAGAATGTTGGGCAAAAGAGGAAAGGGCAGGAACAGGATTGGGATGTTGGACGGGATGAAGGGAGGAAGGAAGTACACAGAAATGAAGAGGGACCTGATGTAGAGTAGGTTGTTGGATGGTGTTTGTTTTGGGGTTACAAGATATTTATTTGATAGTTGTGCCCATCCAAAAACCTACCTTGACCGGTAGATTACCTTGAAAAAACCTTTTTAATGCCGTATTAAACGTGGATTAGGATTGCAGCAGTGCTTGTTTCATCTTGGTTCGTGTTCGTTTTTTATGAACTGGGTTCATCAAAAACGTACCGTAACTGCTAGACTGATATTTTTAATAAAAATTATGGCTGGAATCGCGTGCCGCCCCCACACACCACCCCCAGCACACCCCTCCTCCCCAATTCGACCCCCTCTCTACCGCCCCTTCAGCAGTTCCATTTCCCATCCCCCAGTACCTACCCCGGCGGACCTCCGTTAAGACTCACAGCTCTTTCAGCCGAGGCCGTTTTGGCGACGTTATGAACTGATTTCCGCCGGCGAAAGGCCGTTGGGGCGCAGGGGAAGAATCACCAGCCGACGAAACGTCGCTATCAAGCGCATAGAGATCCCGCCGACGGATCCCCACCATTCGAGGGCCTAAGGAACCCTCGGGAATATCAATAAAATTAACAGCGCAGGGCGCAATTTGGCGACGGCCCTTGATACACATGGCTAAGAAGGACTCCGTAATAGAAGGGGTTAGATGCCGGAGACTTTAAAGCAAAGATAAAATAATAAGACTGGGGAAGAATTTGATATGGAGCGCGGTTTAGTAAGGCTCAACTTAGTCGTTCGGGGAAGAGAATACGCGATAAGCGACGGGTGGCTTTAAAGATGTGGGTGTGGAGAAGAATTTAAAAGGTAAAATGGATGGAGACAAAGGAAAATTAGCTGTGCACAGAAGGGAAGGGGTTAGGTTTGCAGGGAGAAATGGAGAAGCAGGTTGGTCGGACGAAGGGTGTCTTGATGGACAACACAATGTTTAAGACAGTGCTAAATAGAGGATGCAATAGTCATTGGGGCACAGAAAGAAAAAGATTACACATGTTAGACGGAATGAAGGGACACATTTTCAGGCGTAACATGGTGTATACTTAATGATAAAAGAAGACTCTTTGCTTTCCCACATGGAATTTTTCATTAGGACCTATGTTTCGTTAAAGCGTAACAACTAAAGGTCAATTTCAGATAAATTTACCAGAAGATGCTTCGCTGGAACGAAACCTGGGTCGTCATGAAAAAATTCCATGGGGTGGGTCTTCTTCCCATTCTAAAACTCCATTCCAAAGTGTCTTCTTTCATCAGGAGTGACGAGAGATAGAAAGCTCGGAGTTGAAGAATGATTCTTTACAGCGTGGGGCATTAAGGCCATTCGTGACGTTTTTGGTAATGCGTTGGGCAAGTGTAGTAATGCTTAACACATCCAGTGGTCCATCATAACACTCGTCATCACAAGAAGGCATTTGATAGAATATAGTTGATCGAAATTCCATTACGCCATTAAATGTTGTGAAATGAGGCAAACTGGATGAATTGTACCAAATTAAGAAACGAGCGAACTTTAGAGGAGCCGTAAGGATTTCGGTGTGCATTTTAGGGTCATCCGAAAATTTAAATAATCTCTGACGCAGGCGATATGTGGATAGGCATAAGACCACGCCCACCGCAGAACGATAGCATTAAGCGATACTGCTGATACTCAACATATTCCGATTACAAATTCCAAGCAACTTGCGGGAGATGTCTGTGTTTTTGTCTTTGTCCTTAACAGCTAACTTCATATACATTATATACATATACACAAAATTATGTATATATATATATATATATATATATATATATATATATATATATATATATACATGTATATATACCGATGATGCGGAAGTACTCACGAGAGCAATATAACTTTTGGACGGCGCAATATGACACAGAATAAAACAGATAACACGTAAAAGGACACTCACACTGTAGATGATTTGAGCTTTCGGCCTACTCCGAGGTCTTCTTCAGGTCAGACTCTCTTCAGTCAAATCATCTACAGTGTGAGTGTCCTTTTACGTGTTATCTGTTTTATTCTGTGTTATATATATATATATATATATATATATATATATATATATATATATATATATATAAGAATCTGATTATGACGGCCGTGCCGTCGAAACGTCAAACTACATATGTGAGTGTCCTTTCTTTGTATTTCTAAGCTTTTAAAATCAAATCTATATCAGTGTTTATATATATTTCTATATAATATATGTATAAAGACGAACACAGGAATAGTGGTGAAAGTGGAATCGAGCTGATCACAAGAGAAAAAAGTTTCCTTGACCTGGACTCGAACCACAGATATATATTTATATATATCACATCCACAGAGTGTATGTTTATTCAAAAACATAGGAAGACTCGCTTCATGTCCAGTGTTGTAAACTTGTCGATGCAATAATAGATCCCATAAATTTAGAATGAAAATTTTCGATGTGAACTACATGGCTGAATTCATCCAATTAGCAAAGTGGAGCACATTGCCACCGGTAACCACGGCGATTCTTAAAGAATACGTATGCATTCACGGATGCATGGATGGATGGAGTCCTCCATTCTCACGTTGACGGTTCGACAACCGAATCGGACCACGGGGGGGGGGGTGCGATAGAAAGGGGTGGCGGGTGATGGAGGGGTGGGCTTATAACCTTTGCTTCTGACATTCGCGGCATCCATCCGCGAGGATTAGAGCCCGGCGACATTTGGACCGGGCGAATCGTTGAGGCATCAAATTCCCCCTCGCCGGGAGAGAGAAACACACGGACGCCATTCCGCGAAAGCGATCCTATAACGGAGGAGAACCCTTACTCCGTACGACCCGCTGAGACGAGAGATTTATAGACCGAGACGGAATAGGACTTGCAGATCGCGATTGCACGCACTGAGTACACGAGGTGCAAGGCTAATTTTATTTTCCAACCGGCCATTTTCTTACGATATGGACGAAGAAATTGGTTCCAAGGGGAATACCAATGCCGGCCATGGCTTCAATATTCTTGGATGCTCGGGATATTTTTAGAGTTGCATTTCGGAGCCGTATGAACGGAGAATGCACTGGTTTTCAACGTTTGGGAAGGACGCGGCACTGAGAATATTTCTTTTAACACTTCACAGACGGGAACTATTCCCCGCAGACAATTCATGTGCCACAAAATAATACAGCCAGAATGTCAATTGGATTTTGAAATCAGGCAGCAAGAAGTACTCATACGGGAGTTGAAAAGTGAACAGTTATCTATCAGAACTATTTTCTCCATAAAATGAGGATATGCTTTTCAATTGTCACGAAGGAACCATCTCCTGGTCCCGAAATGTTCACCAACCTTGAGTATTACGACATTTTTCTTGTAATGTCTAATTTAAATACACTAATATAGGTATATACACGAACAGACTCACACACAAACACACACATGAATGCATAATATTATTAGGTAATCTACCGGTTAAGGTAGGTTTTTGGATGGACACAACTACCAAATAAATATTTTGTGACTCCTTACAAAACAATATCCAGCAACCTACTCTACATCAGGTCCCTCTTCATCTCTGTGTACTTCGTTCATCCCTTAATCCCATCCAACATCCCTATCCTGATCCTACCCTCATCAACCCAATGAATTCTCCCTTTTTTTTAGAACTCAGTAACCGAATACTAAGGCGAAATAGCGTTATGCTTTAGCCTTGCTGGGATGACCTGCATTTGAAAAACTGCTTCAGCCGTTGTGATTACTCTTGGACGGAACAAAATCACATTGAACATATTATCAATAACTTGGAAGGCTCAAATGGGATTCGGTAAATGATCAACCAATGATCCAATGATCAACCATCAACCAATGATCAACATGAGAGAAAGTGAAGACACTAAGGAGACAAGCATAGGAAACCACCGACAAGGAAAAATGTCTCCCCACATCACATTAAAGATAACAGAATGGGCACGATGTTGTCATCAGTGTTCCTAGACAGAAAAAATATGACACAGGGTGTATGTGACATAATAATGAACAATAGAACGAGGAAATAAGCATATTTTAAATGCGCAAATAAAGGTAATGTTAACTACGATTCCCGAGAGTGAATTTCCAGAGGCAGAAGAGTTATGTGCAGTAAGAAATAGAATTCTGTGATGGGACATAAAGAGCCGAAATCAGTCAAAGTGTCGTTATGATGTTCACTACTTGAAATCTCTGCACGGAACATAAAGGGAAGACTTCACCGGAGCGTAATTCATAAGCATATAGACATAAATGATAGCTGAATAATAAAATAATTTATCAAGGACTCTGAGGGAGAGAGCCATGCAGTGCAGGAATGAGCGGAGATCAAGGGAGAGAGATGAGAGCAAGGGAAAGGCTTTAAGTGCCTCTCACAACTCCTGGCATTTATAACCACCACCAGCCGCGTTCCGGCCTCCTAGAATAACGCTAGGCTTCTTGGGACAAAAGTTATCATTATGGAATGTTTTAAAACCGTGAAAATCCTCATCATGGAGGGAAAAACAAGAAGGAAAACAACAACGGTTGATAATGTAATCCGATCGCCCGGCTAATGATAACACATATTTTAAAAGGAAATAGCTTTACAGATATATGTTCGTATCATGCCCATTTTTATCACATTCTGGAAAGTCCGGCTAAAAAAACTACGCGAGTGGGATTAATAGTTGAATTTCTAACAATGAAAATATGTTGGACAATAAATTTCGCGAGATTGATTAAACAATGCATAGAAATTCATTTTATTCCATAGCCAAACAATGGCTAATAATGAAATATGCAGCTATTAATCTTTCAATTGGAAATACTCGAACGACGAATAAGCGTGAATTTCATTTAATCCTCATTTATTTGCTATTTCAAATGACCTCTTTATCGCTCATTACGTTCAATTAATATCTATTGGTTTCTGCTCGAAGATACCCACATCTTTGCCTTCCCAAATGATATCTTCCAAACACAAACGTACAAATTAATAAAAAAATAGCCGATTTTTTATTGTACAAAAGCCGTGCGTTTAATCTTTCGTGCTTCGGTACAGATATCGAAAACAGAGATTTTAAGTAGTTAAGGCCGTGGATTTCATGGGTTCATGATGCGAAATGAACTATCTGCAACTTTCATTAACGAATTGACCAAGGGTGGGATTTAAGAAGGTACGTATGGAGGATAAAATGCTTTTATGGGTGTTGACAGAGTTGATGTGAACGATTAAAAATGTTCGCGAGGGAATACTTGTAGCAATAGTCAATCAATATATGGGACCAGAAGTTCCCAATTACACCCAAATTTAGCGCAAACTAAGGAACCAGAGCGGCTTTTATGGCCACTGGCGGCGGCAATGTTAGAAATGCTCACGAGACAATTCACTCCCACACACTCTCTCCAACCAGCTCTCTCATCTCCCTGAAGATGCGAACCCCCTCCCACCACCCCTCACTCACTCCGAGATCCTCACCCTAATCCACCCCCCACCCCCAAAGACCGTCCGTCCCGGAACCATCAGCCCCTTCGCCCCTTCTCACACCTCGCATCTCACGAACCTCAGGACAACCACGCAAGCTTTAATTCCTCTCAATTTACATTCCCCGGCTTACTGCGTGCGTGCTCATTCTCCCCGCCCCCCTTTCAATATTCCGAACCGCAAACCTCACCACGGGCTGAATTAATTCCTCAGCTCGACCGTCGCAAGATGAATCGGCGCTGGCGTCGCGCCCGGACGAACAAATGAAGGAGGAACTGCAGCTGAAAAGGAGATTTCAGCGCCTACCTCCCCTCTCTTGCGAGCGTCCCATTCTTCCCACCGGCCAACCCTTATCAACTCGCTTGATTATCCTTTCTTAGTGAAATATTTATACATATATGACGAGAGATAATATTATTAATTTGGTAAACACCTTTTAATGTAGGCTTTTGGATGGACAGAGACTGAAGACTACTTTCCTAGCTTCGCAAACATTTCCTAGATTCGCATAAGACACAACCTGAAACGCAGCAAATATTTCTTTCACATCAGCACATTTTCCACATCATCGATATAAATAAATAAATAAATATATATATATATATATATACATAAACACAGGGTTAATAAATATTAAACATACAGAAACATAAAAGAAGGACAGTTACAGTAGATATTTACGTTTCGACGGCACGGCCGTCGTCATCAGAAACGAAGAGTTTCTGATGACGACGGCCGTGCCGTCGAAACGTAAATATCTACTGTAAGTGTCCTTCTTTTACGTTTCTGTATGTTTAATATTTATTAACCTAGTGTTTGTGTGTTTGTGCGTCGCCGAGTGCGTCATCTTCAAGAGTATATATAGTATATATATATATATATATATTATATATATATATATATATATAATATTATATTATATTAATGTATGCATGCACACAAACGACGCATGTACTAAATGGATCCCAACCCGAGCGATGATAGAGCCCTTTCTTTTATTGCCCTCTCTTGCACCCATACGAATTGCGAACCCTTCATTCCTTTCCCTCTTGCCTTCCTCAACACTCCTTCCGCGCCCTTTTGCAAGCAGCAACGGGTAATCTACGGCCGCATTACTCGCCTTCCTGAACCACACGCGCGACCCTCGCCTTTGAATGAGTTAATACTCAATAGATATCGCGGAAATGGACCACCTCGCCATTCCAAAAGGTGAACGTTCTCCAAATACCCACCTCCCTTTGAAGGATGACACCGGATCGACAAAAGAAGAATCCTCCAAAAAATCAATAATACCCTTCCGACCGTTCATTTTTACCCAGAAATATTCTGTGGATTTAGGATAAGCAAACGGCATCATCAACCCTCCGATTGGCCCGCTTCGTCCCTCAATTGATTCACCTCTCCGCTTCACCCTTCGTATTTCACCCGTTTCTTGTTTTATTTAGACGTTAGTTGGGTTTCCATTATATAATCTCAGGGTCTTCTAAATCTGATTTTTCATGTCTAGGCAAATAGCCCCTTAATATGCTTAATATTAAACACATGGTATCCATGCTGCCGATCGATACTATTTTCGCCATTAATTTCCTTACTAGATGAATCCACGCCATCATGTTTGCGATGCATTCAAAATGCATTAGGCGCCTCCGGAAAGTTCTATTTACCTTGGTTCATGATGCGAATTACGTTGAGATGAAGCACTTCTTTCATCAGATTGGAAATAAACCTGTAACGGGCTAATTTTTCGAAAAAATCGAGCCAATTTTCAGTTTTGAAGCACAATATCAACAAAAAAGTATAGATATTAACAAAAAATGATCAAGAAGATTATGCTAGCTGTACCGGAGGCATCTCTTAGAGAAGAAATACATTGTGAAAAATATGAAAATTTGGCAGCATATTTTTTTCCTCTGGTATGAAACATACATAGAATATGCTCATCACAAAACGACGAATGCTAATTGATTCTCGTGCCAATGCCTTCTTATGTCTGCGGTCACGTAGCCGTGATTTCTTAAATTTCACCGACTTCACGTGCGTCGTAAGAAATACGTGAATATAGTATGCAGCAGTTCGTAAACTTTTCTAACCGCGTCCTCAAAATACATACGGTTTTTATGTTTGAAAATGTCTTCCGATTTACAAATTTTGCACACCAAGAGCGTTTCCTCCGAAATAAATTTCATGTGCTAAAGTAAATAAACCGCACGAACGACGGAGAAGGATGAATGGAATTCTTTGATCGTAAAATAGTGGAGAGGAAAGCGGGAAGTTGAAAAGAAGAGGAAAAAAGAGACTGCGTGGCAAAAGAACGGATTGGATGGATTCAGCGTAACTACATTCGGATTGGTACGAATGGTCCTCAGGCATTAGGAAAATAATTATAGTTATTACTTTTGTCGCGTCGCGAATAAGGGACAAATTTGCGTTCAAATTGCATTGGGCGGTGTGAAATTACTCCCTGGTCTGGTTTTCACAACGAGAGAGGCGATTTGTGGAGAAGTATGAAGGCGTGTGTCCCTTAGAACACAAAGAGGGGTTGGGACGGGCGGGAAAGAAGGGTTCTTGGTGGTCGTGGGGGATGAAAATGGGGCGAGCACACGAGAGGGAAAGGTAGGAGGAACTCCGAATGGCAGAAAACATGGGACACCCTCAAAACACTCGGACGTTTGGTTCAGGCCGAGCGGAACCAGAATTCAGAGCGCCCAGCCGAGCGACACGTAAAAACTGCTCTTCCCTCCTCCCTCCAACCGCCCCCGCCGGGGAAAGAAGTCCCTTCCATCGGCCACCCACGCAGGCAGCCTCCCCATTGAGACACTCCCTTGACAACGCCCCCACTCCCCCTCGGACCCTACGGCTGCCCAAGCCCTGGCGACCGAAAGCCGACCCTCTTAAGACATCCTCATGACGTATGCGCGATCAGGACACGTAGGCCGCCCACGGAGCCAGCCAGCCGCACGCTCGCCCCGAGGGCACCGCCCCTCTCGATCGCCCTCTCCCAGAGGAGGGGCAGGGCCGGCACCGACGTCAGGCGACGCTGTCATGGGCACTCGCGCGAACATCCAGCCCACATTGCGGAGGGCGAACACCGCCCCTTCGAGGCACGAGTCGCGGCACACATCCCACCCCCCTGGTACGGGCGGGTGCGACCCCCCACCCCCGCACCAAGAGATGACGCAGCAATGAGCGTTCTTAAGGGCTAGAAACTCCGTGATGGAGAGTCTCCTTCATAAATCATCCTAGGTCGGTAATGTTTCCCCGATGATGATCCCTTCTATTATTATATAAATCTCGTTGCAATTAGGCATTTGTCCTGTTGCCAAAGGCCAAGTCTCGTCAACGGTCACTCTTACAATGCACATACATATAAACACAAGAAGAACAGCTAGGAGACAAAATGCTCTCACATACAATGACACTTTTAGATTATCAACCGCTCCTTTACCATCACACAAGGGCTAGCTTCACACCACACCCACGACGCTCCGTCCATCGCCGCACTCCGTCCATAATCACGCACTCTTCAGTTTCATACACCCTTCAAAATCACGCACCGTTTACACATCATTCACTTTTGCAATACAACTTCTCAGCACAATAGTCACTAATGAATGAAGTTTATCACCCAGTGGCTGCTTTACACCCTTTCTCTAAACTCCTAAAATTGGATAGAAAGGGCTCAAACAAACCTCCAGGCAGCTGGTTCCATTCAATAATAGTTCTGTATAAATAAGAAAACTTTTTCTTACTCTTCTTCTGCGTTCTTACTTTTATTGTGAAATTGTGATCGCGTTTTCTCTTAAAGTTTGGTTTTTCAATCTCTTTCCATAAATCTTCCCACGCTTCGTCATTTTTAACAATTCTTTTTTATTTATAAATAAATATAGATTATGATCCCTAGTAAACTATTGTGCCCCATGATATGCCCAATAAATGTCCTCTTTTTCGATGCAGCAGAAAGTGCCCTCCATGGGTTTTTCTCTTCCCACACACACCGAAGTATGTCTTTATCTGTTACTCCGTCCATCATTTTTATTTTCAGCATTCCACCCCAATACTCAATTTCCATCGCTTCCGATATCTTCTTTGATATTCTCATCCACTTTACTACATCACTCTTGGATCTCATCAAGTGCTTCCAAAATAGTAAAATTCTTCCACTAACTCCAGTGTGTCTTTCCATAATAAATATTACTTGGAGATTACCTTCCTTGCTACGAATGCACGAAGTTAATGTTGTGTAGCGAGCGATTGCACTCTTTCATCCTCTTCCCCATGACCCCTCGTGGCCTCTTCTTTCTTCCATGCAAGTACATGGAGCTTTGTCGTCTGGAAATTGTAGCCTACCATTATCATTTCTCCTCGTTCGAACGCTAATTTCTTTTCCGCAATCTCTTTAATTGCCCTTTCAATGTACACATCAAGTATTACTGGCGATAATGAGCATCTCTGCCCCACTCCGTTTTTATTTTAACGTCTTCTTTAAGAGGATCACTATGTTCAACAGATTCAGGCTTGAGGTCGTGGAAGTTCATCATAATGAAATAAGGACAATTTGCACTTTTCCACAGTTTATTTGACGTACGACGCGTTTCAACTCACAGAGTCATCATCAGGTACAAGACAAAATAAATAGTAAGGAGACCTTATTTATATGTACAGAAGATGTGGTTGGGGAGGGAGAGTCGTGTAGGGGAGAGGAGGAGGGGGGGGGAGGAGAGGCGGAGAGGTTATAAAGAGCGAAAAATGCGGGGTTAATGACAGGAAAAACCTGATGATGACTCTGTGAGTTGAAACGCGTCGTACGTCAAATAAACTGTGGAAAAGTGCAAATTGTCCTTATTTCATTAGGATCACTATGTCACTGCTTTCGCGACATCGATTACCACTCCTATTTGTCTAAGGTTTCCTCCAGATCAATGAGTGCACTACACGTACTCATCCTCACTCTATCCTCTTCTCTATGAATCTGAGGGCGAAAATAGATTCTCTTGATCCTAAATCCATTTCAATTCTATTTTGTTATATTTTTCACTGTAAATTGGCGCTACTGCTGTCCGTGAATAATGTTTTGAAAATAAAATGAATAAAAGATGAAATATAAATCATTCCTCGATTTAGATTCACCTTTCTTCGGTGTACATCAGAATTTTTGGATGCATCGGGCGTCAAGACTGTTTTTTCCTCGATAGTTTTCCCATTTGTTTACATTTTTCTTTTCTTTACTACAACGATTACATTCTTCTTGAAATTCAGTATCCGATCATTCTCCTTTAAAATGAATTATACGAAATATTATTAGCTGTGTCCTATTCTTATATTCTAACCCTTCAATCAGTTCCGTGGGTATATTGACGATCTCTTGTGCCTTATTTTCTATTAAGTCCATTAATGATAATTTCCACTACTGAGTGCACTTGATCATTTCAAGTCAACACTTTCAGAGTGCAAACATCATTCGAACTCTGACATTGTTGCATTGAAATCCATATTTGCGGATGACTCCGTTAAAAGTTACCGTTGCGGCATCTCCCGCAGTTTCTTGGAATTTTCCCTGCATCGTCTTCTTTTAGGACTCTCGAATGATATTATCTCGTCCATTCATCATTAAAACTTTAAAAATCAATTCGTAAGTCAACTGCGAAACAATATTTCTTCACAGCGACTTTTGTGTTGGAACAGCCCTCAGTCTGCTGACCGAATTTCGTGTTGAATTCAGGTGACAATTAGGTCTGACACACCAGTCCATATAATGATACATCGATCAAAACTCTAATCATGAACTAAATATAAAGTTATCGCGAATATGCATACTACGCCCCCGAAGACTTTAATACAGAAAATACGTTATAATAAATCCCTCCCGGACTCCAAACATCGTTTCGTTCACAAAAGTTTCTGCATTATATATGAGCACAAGTCGAAGCTTCGCAATTTCCGCTTCCACCCGCCGAGGGGATCCCAACGACAAAGTAATGAAATGCTAAGACGCTCCTGGGGCAGTCGACCGCCGCTGGTGGTCCGCATATTCTCCGAAAAGACCTCCGCGCGGGGAGGGTGGAGCGAAAGTTGAGAGAGCGGGCACCTTATATCCATCGGGCCGTTCATCACTACAGATAAGTCCGTGTTAATTACGACAAAGTCTCCTCAAAAGAGATCCAAGAGACAATTTCTTCTCTTCGAAAGTTGACCTCGGCACCCGTGACCTATCTCTCACTCCCGTCCTCACGCTCGACCGCACTGCACGTAACTCCTGCGGGGACAACGCCCCGGGGAGAGGCAAAAACCACGGCGACACGCATCCGCCGCTTTGGCCAACCCACGACGGACCAACTCCACCCCGCTTCAACCTCCACAAAGGGCCATGAGCACTCACACATCCCTTCCCCCAGTTTCAAAATCTTTCCACGGCCTAAAAACGTTCCCCCATCCGACACCTGGGGCAGGCGAGGGATAGAGGAGATGGGAAGCGTTGTTATGGGACATTCTCGGGGGAAACTTAATGCGAGTAAGACCTTAAACTCCCAACCATAAGTACCCTACTCGATCCCAGCCACCCCACCTCCCCTGCCACACGCCCCCCCCTTCCCACCTCCTATCCGTCCCCTCATCCACCCCATATCTTCACGTTAACCGGCCAGTGGTGTGGCGGAAATATTAAAACGCACTCCGCCCCGACACCGAAAACACTCAGGCTCCCCGGAGCAAGCCCATTCCCCCCCTCTCCGCTCCTCCCCCGCCCCACCCCATTCCGTTCCGACGCTCTCCGCAGGGCGCCACTCGCCCGCCGCAGCCCAAACCTCGCGAGGGTATTTCCCTTAGCGACCGCAATCTTCATTTTAGAGATTCAGGGATCCGAAAGGCAGCGCCTTGCTCATAATTGAGAATTGAACTAAAATTGTACTAAAGGAGATAAGAAACAAATTATTACTACTATTGATCTAGGTGGGTTCTGGATTGATTCGATAACTACGCAAGCACCGTAAAATGTCTGGACCCCTCCTAACATGACAATATATAAATATTACACCCGGCACGTCGCACACCACCATTTCTTGACATCAAATACGTCCTACCTCACTTCATTCCACCCAATAACCGTCAACTCTTCCTGCCTCCTGTCTCGTTTATCCAATATTCTCATTTCAATATTGCAGTCTTCAAGCTTCCAGTGGCCCAGCATCCACTTTTCCTACCTTTTTCGAATTTCTCCAAACTACCCTCTCCACCCCCTAAACATGCCACACACACATTTATTTGCGAACCCTTTTTCTTTTCGTGCGTTTAATTTTTTCCATCCTCCCCCGCGCTCAAAAACTTTCAATTTACATTATCTTCTTACCTCAACGACCAAGTTTCCGAGCCATACAGTGACAAGTTCTATATTAAATTTTCCTTAACGTTTGTTTGTACAGCTAAGACTCCTGTCATCATATCCTTCCACTTTGCAAAAGCTTATTTCCTCAACACTACTCATTCTAAAACGGCCTCTGATCATAATGCTCCACCTTCCACTTAATAGCTGGGCCATATCAACCTTCGCTACTTAATGCCCTCAGTTTAATCTTTACCAAAGCCTCACTGTATCTTTCGAAAACCTCAATATCTTCGTTTTTATTTTATCGAGTATCATTCCATGGCTACTGCATTGACTCTGATTTAAACAATTATTCCATTCCCTTGGGTGAATGGTTTATTTTACTTATTTGGTTTAGTCTACCGCTTAAGGTAGGTTTTGGGTACACAGGCTGAACACGCCTGCATTTCTAAGCCTAGCCTTACGAGACAAAATCGAAAACTCCACAGTACAATGATCTCTTCTTCAATTCTACCCACCTACTACGGCCCTTTAAGCGGTTCAACATGTCCACCCTTTTCCTCGTTCCACTTCCACTGCCCAATGCTCTTCCTTCTCCTTTTACCGCAGTCTTCGACATTCTATCCCCAATCAAAATGCTCTGCATCCCCCACCATTTCTCTCGTCTTTTCTTAGATTTCCCACAATAACGCTCTCTTTCCTCTTCATTCGTGCCTATAATTTCTCCGTTTGTTTTCTCTTCCCACCCACAACGCCTTTTCCAACCTTCCCCATGCCCACATCTGAAAAGATAGCTTACTGGTTATCCAAGGCATTATTATCAATGAATAAAACTGACGTGATCAGTTCCCCATCCACTTTTAATTCCTTGCTCCAGCCCTTCCAATACCTTCTCTAGAATTTGTTCAGCGTACGTGTCTACTGCGTCGTATTAGTGGCGAGCATAGCCTGGACTTGCGCCATATCTATCACTCTCCATCCCCACTAAACATCTGCTACCATGAATACACCTTCAATTACCTTCCTCAACAACCCATTCCTTCAATCGATCTAACCAATCTATATTTTTTTAAATCGTTCCTTAGGTCTCACCTCCATTAATATATTATTAGAATAATATTTATGCATGGAGGATTAAGTTCTAACATGAGAAAATGTGATTCCCAAATGCCTCGCCTAATATCGTTTTCATATCGATGAGTGACCATATAGGGTCATTGTGGACGGTTGAAAGGCAATTTGAAATGAAGCATCAGTAAATAGAAGAAGCTTTCGCAAAATAAAAGAACTCTTTCACGTCACGAGAAATTATATTTAGATTGACTTCGAACCAATGAGCAGCTTAATTTTTGGAATGAATTATTTGGTGTACAATAGAACTAGTGACATGAGATATTATATTTTGAAGAGGAATTACTCCATTTACAGAAAGCATCAGCCGAGAACAAATGTGCTATGAGAATTTTTTGTGTTCCCAAATACTCGCCAATCAGGGTTGTCAACAAAACGAAAACTAAAAACTGGAAAAGATATCTTAACATAGCGCCACATCCAGAGAAACAAGACCCTAGCCTCAAACATAAGATAAAAATATGATCCCTTTGCTGTCACTGGCATTCCGAAGCGCAGCGTACGAAATTTAAGAAAATTTAAAAATATTTGAAGGGAAAAATTCAACTGTCCATTTGAGGATGATATTTAGTTATGAGCACATGAGAGTGAGCCAATCGATTAAAAACGTTTCCCAACCTATCACCGAAATGAAACAACATATAATTTGTTAAACATAATAAAAGCTGTATTATAGAGTATTGATAAAATCCTACAACTTAGAGAGAACTTCATTGTCGCTATCAATAGTGTACATCTACATTAATTTCAAAAGTTTAAGAACCCCCGCCGTCACTATGATGATAAAAGGTAATAATACAATATGACTGAATTAAATTCCATTATGCGTTCTTATTCTTTGATAGTAGAACGCGAGCGACTGAACTGTAGAAATATGGAGTGTTTTGGACACTGTAAACCATTTGTTTGGTATTTTTTATGCATGATTAATATGTTGCCAATTTAAACGATTTCAAAGATTGGAAAATTCGGAGATACCTCGAAATAACACAGCGTTAAAAAATTAATTTTTTGCTGAGTAATTTCTTGTTTAAATATTTCAAAGTCCATAATTAAAATGAGCAACTGTAAGTCAGAAGTTAATTTTTTGTATAAACAGTAGAAGTCTTAAAGACCAGGCGGGAAACCCGAGAATCCTTCCTTCTGTTCATTCGTTGGGATAATCTGAGGTCTTTTGTCAACAAAATTTTTCCATACGTACTGGCACTGGACCTGGGTGGACCAGTGGTAGCGTGTTCGAATCTCATGCCGAGGGTCGCAGATACGAGACTATAGCACGGAGAATATTTTTCTGGTTGCTTGGTCGAAAAATATTTACCAGCGGTTGACAAATTTTAAATGCAATACAAAATGACCCCATTATTGAGAGGACGCAGCTCTCAGCAGAAGGCAATGATGGCGCAGACCAAGGAGATCGGTCCAGCATCCACAGCTCCAGGCGAAGAGTGAAGTCCACTGAATGGGCCGAAGTACTGCGATGCGGAAGGCAACGGGAAACCACCGCATTTCAATGTACCGCATGAACCCGCAGCCATATTGAAGTACTCCATGAAAAACAGGATAATTCTCCGAGCAAACTTTCCCAACGTTTGTAGAAAAACATGTTTTCGCTCACAAAGTTTAATTTCTATTTTGAAAACGCGCTAGCTTTGCGTACCTCACAAAAAATCAATATTCACAAATTTCAGAGATGGCCGACTAATTATTCTCTCAATCCCAATGGAAAATAACGGAAGAGACATGCCAAAATCCGAATCCACGATTAATGCACAGCTTGTGCGATTGAGTATGTCAGAGTTGGTATTTAGGCGCACTTCAGCGCAATTCAGGGCAGTCGTCCCATTCGGGCCTTTTGGGAGGCCCCGCTCGACCGCGAATTCCTTAGAAGTCTCGCTTCCACTCATGAGTCGATCCCCCGAACAAAAAATTTTTATTCTACTCCCGACTGCGAAAGAGAGCGAGGAGGTCCCGGAGTCTCTCGGGGTGGCTGGGATGGGCGGGCTCGCCCTTTTCCCCTTCCGGCGACGCCCAGATTCCCGGCGTGGGCGTGATCGAAGTTCATTCACGTACCGCGGCCTTCGATGGTCCGAACATTCGGGCACCTCCCCGTTGAGCCTCCTCCTTGAATAGCCCGCTCATTACACCTGCCAATTAGATAGTCACACCCCTCCTGGGCTATCGCCACTAACGCCGATAATATAGGCACAGCATCCCGCCCCATCAGGGGGGCGGATGCAGATTAGGAGGGCGCACGAGTGGCGCCCCGCGACTGGGGAAAGGACGCGAATATTTGAAAAAAAATATTGTGTATAAAATATAGAGGATACGAATTTTAGCAATTTTTAGAAGTAATAAACATTTACTAAAAATTCATTATCCATATCGGTAGATTGTGGATCGCGGTAGTCCAGGAGTAGATCGTTGGACTACTGACCGAAGGGTCCGGGTTCGATTCCCGGGCAAGGCACTCCGGGCACCCTCAGCTCCACCCAAGCTATGTGATTTTTCGGGTACCAGATCTTCCTGGGAAACCATAACCGGCACAGGAAAAGGAACTGGCCCCCCTACTCTGATGCGTGAATTTCAAATGCCGTTGGTCTTAATACTGGGTGAATTCTACCATCACCTACCAAACCGACCTTAGGGTTGATTACTTTGTACATGGTTTTTTATCGGAAGATAGAGAACGAATTTATTCTTAAAATGGCTTAAAAATCAAATACTATATAATAGTATATAGGCCAGCTGTCGCCTCTTCCATTTATTCTCTTTTCTTCGATTCTTAGCTTATACCTTATTTACTTAGCTTACCTTAGCTTACCATAACGTATACCGCGTAGCTGCTTTCATGATAGATAAGATAATCAATTTCATCAATGAAAACCATTTAGCTAAAATATACGACGCCCAACTCTTCTTGGAACAGACATATTGTGCGCTACGCCGCAGGTTCCCTCCACGCAAAAGTCCTCCGTACGCTCCTATACCGCCTCCCTCCCCATTCAACCCCCCGCCGTCTCAACGTTCATCCCTCCGCCTCTCTCGCTTTCACGGCACATTAAACACTTCTACTGCCGCCCGGCGTCTTCTGAAACGCCTCCCCCGGTCGGAGCAGGCCAGAGGGAAACCGCGGCCCAACCAGCCATAAACTCCATGGAGTTCGACGTTTATTACACCTGCGGATGAGAGCGGAAAACCCTTCCCATGCCGCTCTTCCACTCACTCACTCACTCGCTCGCACACACGCCCTCCCCCTTCTCCTCCCCACCCACCTCACGAACACTTCCCCTTGACGGAGGGTTAGAAGAACACCCCCGCTGGCCGACTGCTGGGGTGGTGAAGGGACGAGGGGTCATAAATTTATTTTGATCCGCTGGATGACAGTCCGCTGAGAGGTGCCCCCCCTCCCCCCAAAGCAACCTCTAACCCGGAGGCACACAGTTCTCGGTGCGTACACCGCGTAACGAATCCTCGCGGCGAAGAAACGTTTACTAGGCGTGTCGCCCGGCTGACAAGGCATTTCCCGTTTCACGAACATATTGGACGGGGGGTTATTACCATTAGGAGTAGTCAACTGGTCAGGGTAGGTTTTTGGTGAACCCAGGGAGTAATTACTCCTCGACTTCCCGAGCCTCTGCCGAACGCGCCACTAAATGCCCAAGAAACCACACGCTACAACAAACCATTCTTTAACTCTCCACAGCATCCATCTTCGTCATTCTGTCCGATATATATATATATATACACTCTTCTTTTTTCTCCACCCTTTGCCTCGCTCAAGAGCTGCCACACTCTTCCCTTAATGTCGCAGCTTTCAATCTTCCACTGCCATCAATACGATTCCCTCAATTCCATTTTCCTACCTTTTTCGGATGTTTCCGACTGCCTCCTTTTATCCTCTACCGTTCCATGCCCAGCCCTTAATTAGCTTTTCGTCCCGCCCGCGTCACATTCTCTTTCTTATCCAAATCCCAGGTCCTCTTCCCCCAAGACACGTTTCCGAGCCGCACCAATCTACGCTCCGAATCAAAGTTCTCGCTCATCTTTTCTTAGCTTCTTTATTTAAATCCCTTGTCCAAAGATCCCTCCTCATTTTGAAAACTTCATTGCCTCATTCGATTTTTCCTTTAATGCCCGAAATGCGTTGTCCATGTTCCTCTAAAAACGCTTTCCTCATTGGTGAGCCGTTCCATTCACTCTCCACCGTGCCCTCCAGTTGTAATGCTTAACCTGACCTTCCTATTTTTTGATTTCGCTAGATGAGACCCTCGAATCACATATGGGGACGTATTCCGCTTCGCAAAAGGAGAAGTCTCAGACCTGGAGGCAGGTGCCAAATCCGCGACGCGGCCGGGGATGAGGAGCTCACTCCTGGAGGAGAGAAGCGTCATCATGGCGAGAGGAAAAAACGGGACAGGAGAGCTTTTTAAAAAGTTATTCGATTCCGTACGTGCAATATGCCCAACTGCACCCCGATGCGCGGCAGGGGTGCGAACTTGGGAGGATTGGATCCACTGAAACACACACGAGAGAGATTGTCATCGAGAAGAGAGGAAAATGTTCCACGACATATGTGGCCACAGAGGCGAGCACCTGCCAGAGAGCATCTTTTCCAGAGGAGGCAAACTGTTTGATGGAGCTGTGTATTATTGCAAACCTGATTTAAATGAGTAGGGAAATTGTGAGAGGAGGAACGACTGATGGAGGATTGAATTTGCAGCATGAGAATTGCAGTACCTTCAGTGTCCGGATGCGATATGGATTCAGAATTAGCAATAGGTTGCATATGAATGGAGGACAAAATTTCCAGTTACGCAGGAAGTAATGTCGATTTGGCTTGTAATCAAAGGTGACGTCAAACCTATCTCATGAGTCAATTACAGGGTCCGTTCCAAAAGTAATGAAATTGAATTTCCTGCACCGATCTTTTTAATTGGAGTGGGATGGAACAACTTAGGAGCAAGTGGGAGGGGAGGACGCTAAACCTTTGCCGCGAAACCGGTCTCACAAAATAATCTGTAGAGGCCCAAGGATAGTACTTTGAAGAATTTTTAGTGCTTGGGCATATATGTTCAATAAATTACTTTTTAAAAATAACTGTATTACTATTGGAACGCATTCCGTATCTCATAATAACACAGAAAATGTAGGTCCACTTTATATTGTCCACGACTTTGAAACCAACACGCTTTCATAAAGGCTGTTTTGAGCATCGATTTTCTGGAAAATGTTCAGTAATGAAAAAAAGACTGAAGTGAAATGAGCATTAAGTTATTAAACTGTGCTATTGGGTCTATGGGTGGGGATTATGATAGGAAATGTTACCTAACAAACTCGCTAGATTAAAAGTATAATTAAAATCAAACTGTCACCATAAGATGACTTCAAACAAATTCTGAAAGCTCTTTTATAGAATTACAGCAAACTTACGTATTCGAGTCACTCCTCCGGTACTGGTAACGACTTAAAAGGATTTTAAACCACACAGTAATATTCAAAGTGAGCTACGGACGAGTGAATCAAGGCGCGTCACTTATTCGTCAAAGAAAGAGGAAGTCTCACACAGGTGTTAATTTCATAAAATTAAAAGGACAGGAACGAAAGCGGGAATTAAATTCATCATCTGTGGATTACGTAAAATTTCAATTGTCTCATTAAACAGTAAAAAATAGAATAAATATAACTAATTACTGTGACATGCACAATTGGTTCATTAAGGTCTTACAAAACGGACTCCTCTTGCTAAGAAGAACATAGCATTAATTTATTTTAATCTACTCTAGTGCAATTTAATCTAATTAAATTGATATCAAGGTGTTAATATTTAAAGTAAGGGAGTACTATTCTTATAAGTATACTGCCGCAGATGATTTTAAACAGGTCTTCAAGAAGTTTGATTCTTTGTAAAATCATTAATTATCACCAAACTCATGAATTAACTTCAACTGGTAGGAGTTCTTACAATGGTACCATTCATTATCAAATCAGCAAGTTTCATTACAGAATAACACAACTTAAGTTGGATATTCAAAGATTAGTTTTAAAATGCAACATATGTTTTCTGATTTTCATTTCAGTTTCGAAATGTCATCACTTCACTCATTTGCACGAACAGCTGATATTTTTATCGACAGGTAAGCTAAGGCATATCTAAATACTCGGAGACATTTCCTTTTATCTATTCATTTACCGTCAATATTTATCATAATATATTACAATGGGAACACTGAACGCTTAGTTGCACACATTTTTCGCCCTCTTGTTTGACTGACTTGTTTGAATGTCTGCTGTAGATGTTTCTAGCATGACGACATAACCACTTCAGGAAAGCTTTAATATCTTGGGCGTTTATTCCTTTTTCGCCAAAATGTTGTTATCGGGTCATCTTTTGTTTTTTTTAATGGAATCCTCTTGTATAATCTATAGCAACAGAAGTCTGAACGTCATTTTCATCCTCTTGAAACTTGTTGTCTCAGGCGTAACTTTATGGAATTTGCATAACATATTGAAATGAAATAGTTTACTTAATAATTCCACGCACTCAGTTCCTGTTGATGACGTTCAATGTCAAAACCTGAGTCGTGTGTTTTAAATAAAATGTATGGAATTACAAAGTATACTATTTCATTTCAATACCTCTTGAAGTTTAATGGGAAAATGTAAAACGCGCGTCAACAAAAAAATGGAGTCATGTCATTAACCCAGTTGCATACATTTCCCACTAAATAGTACGACATTAAAGGGTTAGCTAGTATTAAATGATGGCTGTAATGGAATATTCTCTGCTTCAATTAATATTTTTTTCAACGACTGTCTGAAAAATCCTGCATGCAGCGTGAATACATAGCATGACTGGCCCGCCCGTCCCCTTAATCTTTACGGCTCGTGCGTGAAACACTCTCATTTCGCAAATCGTGCCATAAATAGCCATTTTTTTATCACATGAGAAAGAATGCGGAGGAAAAACTGGAAAAAACACAACTCCAACCAATCGTCACACAAATAACAAACCCGACTGACGTCTCCAAGGAACGTAAGAAATAAATACTCGTCAGCCATTGGAAGAAGCGCTCGTCACACAGGCGTTTTCAAAAAGACCTCCTTTCTGCGTCCCGCTTTTTTTTAATTCTTTTTAAATAAATAAACCTCGTTTAGCGCGTCCCTACGCCACTCACTCCGTCGATCCGCCGGCACGCGTCGCGGCGGAATGCGGGGGTCGGGGAGGGGTGAGAATGGAGTGGCAACGAGGGGGGGAAAGCTCTCTCGCAAATTGAAAAAGTCTTTCAAATGCATCGTGCGAAGGGACATGCCCCCCCGCCGCCGTCGCCCTGCCACACGACGCGGACGAGTCCCGCACCTCCTTTTCAGATCGCGATGGCGTTTCAATCCCGGGACAAGAGACAAACGCTCTAAGGCTTCCCCGTCCCGCGGCAACTCGGAGGAAAACACCGACCCGAGAGAGCTCTCGGAGGAGCGGTTGTTGGTTCCGGGGGCGAGAAAAGAGAGGAGGCAGGTGCTTTAAAGAGGGCGGAAAATTAATTTCTCCTCTGGGGGAGAAGGAGAAATAATGTCACGCGGAGAATTTTCCAGTGTACGTCTGCGGATGCCACGCGTCAAAATAGCCCTTTGATGGATAAATTCCTTTCGGGAAATTTCCTCCCGTCGAGGCCTCACGCGGGGAAAAAAATGAATAGCGGAGGACCTGTCCCACTCTCTCGTCGCCGCCTCCTCCTCCCAAACCCCCACCCCCCGCCCCTCGACCGCTCTCTGCGGCATGAATGAAAAAGGCAAGGAGTGCATATATATTGCGTTACGGCACCCGAGTTATCGACTGGCTTCCGGGAGCATCAGGTGTTGTAAACTCGGAAAAAGGAATCTTTAATATATTATCTCCCTGAAAGTCGCCCCCCAAACTTCAAAAGGGGGAAGACGGAGGGTGGGGGTGGGGAGGTTATAGGGGAGAAGGGGAAATATTTTACGCTTCGAAGGGAAATGCTTGTCTTTTGACGTATACTTTAATTGCGGAGGCGGCCAGCATCCCTCGGCTGAGGCAAGTCACATGAATGACATCGGAATGAGAAGATGGCAACCAACGAAATGGGCACTTAAAGGGCAGACGACTGGAGTGGAGAATTTCGGTGAAACAGTCCTCATTTGCCGGCGGCCAACCACGGAATCCACCGGGGGAAGAAGACCAAATCCGTCCCGTCAACATAACTGGACGGATCTGCAGGCAGAGCGTGAATCGCGGATCGATTGAATCGTTAATAATTATAAAATCGGAAACTGTCGGAATATAAAAAAAACAGAGAATATTTTGAAAGAAAAATTCTGGTCCCGAAAAACTATTGCAACATGAACGTGGAACATGATTTGATCATTTTTTTCTTCCTTTGAATGTCAAGAGCGGGAAAGAAATTCAGCGCAATATTGAATTTGTCTGAGGTGGGTCTAAGGGCGCGATGAACAAATGGCAAAATAAGAGTATGGCAGAAACATAAGTAATGGGTTCTCAACAAATCGGAGGGTTAATTATAGGAAAATAAAGTCGATGGTATGCAGATGGAGAAGGGGAACTGTTTACTTAGGCCGCAATGGCAGTGTTTCGAACGAAAAAGCGCAGGTACGTGAAGAGATTTGCGTTTGCGTAACATTCCCTTTTCATCAGGATAGAATCAATTGAAAGGGACTTGGATGAATAATGTAAAAACACATACGTGTTGAGGTAAATATTGCGCGTGGTTGTGGGTAGCGTTGTGTTGTAAGGCTCCAAAATATGGTGCGTTCGTGGTTGTGCTGTTAAGTCTCCTCTTTGAGCGTAAATTGGATGCTTTCGGGATGAAACTTTGGAGAAAAATGGATAAAATAAAGAGTATACAGGTGAGGATAAAGGAAGAAGTGCTGCATACATTAAGGAATGGGTGAGAGAGCAATTAGTTGTGCGAATTGGATGGGTGCAGAATGAGCGAATGGCGTAAATATCAAGATGCAAGATGAAGGTTGAAGGGAGTAGTGAGTGTTCGGAAATTGGGAAAGATTTATTTATTTATTTATTTATTTATTTATTATCGACTTAATTGGGCGAGGTTGAGACTAAATAGTCCCTTCTTCCACCTAACCCTTACATTACATACATTACATTGAAGACAATTACATACAGCCAAGCCCTGGATGGAGAAAAATCCGCCCAGACGGGAATCGAACCCGTGACCTCTCAGTTGGTAGACGAGGACGTTACCCCGCCGCCACCGGGGCCGGCAAAGATGAGTATAAATAGAGAATTACGCCGTGATTGGAGGAGGAGAGAAAACACAAGGATCAAAGGAACAATTTAGAGTAAGAATTCAGTTGGTCATCACTTGAGGAAGTTCATTAGGTATCCAAAAGGTCGTGTATTAATTTTAGGGAACTGGGATTACTTCATATTCAAATCGTAATGCTGTTTCATGAAGGAGAGCAGCAGTCACACTGACATAAACGTTCCCAATTTATACATATGATTAAACAATTACATGAAATATCAGCCAACTGGTGGACTAATATATTTGCAAAAGAAGAAAGAAGTGGACTGAATACATAAGCTGCTAATTCCCAATCCGTGCACATCTCAAGAGGAGTTGAGTGTTAGTGGCGGATGGAAAGCCGGGATTGGCAGAACGAGAATGGATTTCCATCATAACTCAATTCACACGCGGAGGAAATGCCGAGATCTATGGCAGGAGCAGGACGCAGAAATGAAAGAAGGCAGGGAACTCATCAAATCAGTTGGATTTACGGACGAATAAGCTAAAGTTATTCACCAATCAGTCAAAGCTCAGCAATCGCTCCTGAATGCATTGTAGAACCAACGTAATCGCAAACATGACGAAAATAAAAAATGATAGAAGGAAGAAAATGGTCCTCTCAAAAAATTTCAAGGGAATTCATTAGGTGGACATGGACAACGTAGTGAGAGTGGAGAGTAAAAAGAGTTAGGTTAATTAAAGCAAAGAAAGAGGAGATAGCTTACTGCGGACACCATGCGTACGGAAGTAAAGGAAAGGCTATGAAAATATTAATTGATTGTTCGTTTGCGAAACCTCTATAACGTAACGGACTCGCCCGGGGATCTGACAAGAGCTTCTCGACCATGCTCCAGCCAACCTACATCTCTGACGTTGCCCCACCAGACTTCTTCCTCTTCCCCCGCCTCAAATCCGTGCTGAAAGGACATCACCACGACTCTGTGGTAGCGTTAAAACAGGCCGTGACGAGGGAGCCAAGCAGAATTCCTGGCGCCATCCTCCAGAAAGCGTTCGAGGCGTAGAAAAACTTCTGGCAGTGGTGTGTGGACACACAAGGGTGCTACTTCTAAGACTTCTGAGTGCATTTATCAATTCTGGCAAAAATTATTTTCAATCGACTCAGTCCTACATCTTTTGTGGCAGACCTTGTATATGCGGAGCAGTGCTTTCAACTCCTCTCGAATCCATCAAAAACCTGACTTAACCCGCAGAATTATTTTTATCATCTGTCGCGCTGAGTGATGCCCAGTACCGTCTAATGCAAAACTTCACTTCTGTCAAGAGTTTAGAGCCGTCGTTCTTGTGCAGGTGGGGCCATGCCCCTTTGTCAGCAACCCTCCCTTACATAATGGCAGCGGAAACGAACAACAGACGCTCTCAACGTCTCCTTTCCCCTTCGGCCTTCTTTGCGAATGTCACCTCGCGCGCGCTGAGTGCACTCGGCGTGACTCGTTTCGCGTGCGTCGACTTCCCGCGCGCAAGACCGACCTGTTCCGCTCGCCACCCCCTTCCCCCCCCGCCACTTTCGACTCACGCACGCCCGCGGAACTCTTCTCTCCTCCTCGCGTCACCATCACACACTTCCGCCGCTCGACGACAACGGAAATGAACGCCTCTTACGGAGACCGCGGCCGAATGGGTGAGGGCGAGGCCGAAAGAAGTCCCTCGCGTCTTTTACAAGGGCGGCGCTATCACGGAGGCATGCTATCTCACATTTCACGAAGTAGACCTCGCGAGGAGGCTGAGCAAAGGAAGTGCCGCGGCAATAAGGGAGGGAGGAGTTATTTTGCAGGAAAAAAATAGCAACAGTGCTTCTCCCGCTGGGCTAGACGCTAGGGCTAAGAGAGAAAATGCATAATTTCAGAGTTAATTACGGAAATTTGACTAGATACGGATCGTATTAACGTTCTTCGCTGCTTAAAAAAAATAAACCCCAGCTACCCAGACCGCCACGTACTCGGCACCATCGTGACATCATTCCCTGTATTCCCCGAAGTTTTCCTCCCTTTCGGTGAGAATAAAGTTCTCTTAACATACTGGTCCTTCTCCGGAAAACTTGTCCGAGTAATTTAGTTCCATAAGCGAGGAAATTTAATGCCCTTCATGACTAGAAACTGCATTTCAACTGCAAACCAACTCCTCGTGACCATGTAAGCTCTTGTTACTGTAATTAGAAGCCTTTAAAGCATTGCAAGGGTTACTATGTTACACGAACGAAACCATATGGCCCCATTGTTTATTATTTTAAACCCTGCTACAGTTTGTTCTAAGGATTCTGAGAATTCGAATTCAGATCGTGGGTTACTTGGAGGAAACGCATCTAACCACACGAAGGAACAGTCCCAAAGTCTGGAGGCTCCCAGGGTCATTAGATTGGTCGACGGTTCAATGCCTGCCTCGCTTGTGACTGATAAAGTTAGATAAAAAGAGCTCCCAGCCAAACTAGCCAATGGGAGTAATTGGGAACGTTTTTTCATCCAAATATTTCCGTCGTCCCTTGAACCATTTCCTTTATTACTAACCGAAAGTGAAAAATGATACTAAAAATAAGGTGGCACTAAGTAAGGCTCGTCTTGACTTAGTCCGGATACTAACATTAAATTGTAACTTCACAGTTTAATCACATAAACTAATTAAAAAGTGATTAAGACGCTAATTTGACTTTCAAGGGAGAGGACCGATGCCTAAGGAGTTCTCACACTGAATTTTAGAGTTTAATACTCAATATGGACAAAAGCGTTAAATGAATGATTGTGCACACATATTAGCACTCGGGATAATGATGTGAATTTACGTGTATGGAGAGAGAATGATGAAAAGGTCCAGAGATAGTTCAACGGGAAATGGAGGCTACATCAAGTCACGAAGATTATTCAACGACGGAGAAAAGGAATGAGACGTAGGATGCAAGTTATTGGGTAAAGGGGATCTTGTTCGTTGCAGCGTAACGCATCAGGAGAGCAGTCCGGCAGAGTGATTGTTCGGCCGAGGCGGAACAGAGAGGGAGTTGCTAACCGCTGGGAAGATGTGACACGACGTGAAAAATTGCGTGGTGGAGGGCGATAGATCAAGGGGCGGGGGGGGAGAGTAAAAGGCGAGATCTCTGCTCCCGGGGACCAGATTGATTCACGCTCAATTAAAACGGTCCATGGAGTCTGACCTACTTAAACCATTCATTCAAGACTTAATTGCGATTCTTACTCCTTCGAGCCCCCCGAGCCTTAATTTCGAGTGCCCCTTACATAATTAAGATAACACACGGAATGAAACCGGAATTCCACCCCTGGCAATTACTAATCCAAAGAGGAGCGGGGTGTTCGAAAGGCGAGGAATTCCGTTGTTTAAAAGGGTTTCGAGAGGAGAGGTCTCGCTGAGCAAGAGACGCGGTCTTCCGTATCCGAGAATTTCGTTTCCCTCGACTTCGTTCGCGAATCCCAACGACTAACAATTTAAAAAAAATAATCTTTTGTGGAGCCGGAGGAAGGACTCCCGCGTAAGGCTATCCTTACATACAAGTATGCCGTCCTTGAGGTAGGGCACTCGAATTATACTCAGTCTTTGAGACTTGGCCACTGGCGTAAGGAATGCTTGGGGAGGGAGGAGGGGTGCGGGAGGCGGGGAAGGTTCGAAATTAGGCCAGGAGAGAGAGAGGGGCGTGAGAGGGGGGGAGAAGGAAGGTGGCAGCGGGGCGCAGTTCTGGGCCCGGCGCGGAATTCCCACGGCATCGGTGTAAATGGGTTCGCATGCGGAAATCCGGAGTGCCAGAAATTCGTCTGCCGGGGAAGAAGAGCAGCGATATGGAAATATGAATTTGCAAATCCCGACCTACAGTGCAAACATGACTACGCAAGCATATTATGGCGACATAACAGTGGATGGGAAGAATAGTATGACTATTTCGCGGACCCCATCGAGGGTCACTTTGTTGATGAGGAATTACGATCATGACAAGAGTTGTCCAAGAAGACACCTGAATTACGAAAGGCGCAATCCAAGAAGACAAAGCTGTCATTGGGATGAAACTTGTGTACAATGTTGTTGAGGTTGGAGACGAAAATTTTAAATTCAAAGGTCCAGGACGTAATTGACGTGCACTATAGTTTAACCTGCAAAAACCACGATGGCGTGTGGCAGGGCATGTCAGATCACTAAACATTCGAGAAATTGGTGATTACTGACATTCGGTAATATCACATGGTCGCGTGTTATATTTTAAACACTATTGACCTGAAGTAGTGTGGAGGGAAAACTATTCCTTAGATTATTCGGCTCTAGAATTATTCATTCTCATTTTATGCAAGCGTCAACCTGCAAAGATGTGTGCCTTTCCAAAAGCTTAAGTATTCCATATAATCTTCGCAGTTCCTGAGCGTCACAAGCCAGGGTATCCAATAATAAATAATGTAACCCTATTTGCTCATTTTGAATAGTCCTTCGCGATACGGGCGGATTTTCTCCACATTGCGTTTTTTTCGAAATTAAGTTTCTTTATGAACCGGATTAAAACATGGATGAAGAAAAGCTCAAGCAGAATTTTCCTAGCCCGGAAATTGCCAAGCACTCTTCACTAAAACCGTGCTGCTGAAGACGGTCCCCGGAATGGGGATAAGAGTTGATGGCTAGAGAATTAATGTCAATCTGAAATACGCGACTGACAGAATTAACATACTTCTTTGGTCAACATTTCTGGAAGGATAACGTGATCAGCCAAAGGATCGAAGAGCAAGCTCTCGCCTCTACCACTTCGTGAATGCGGAAGACATAGGAATGTGAGAGGACAGCTAGGATTGAACCGAGAGTAGGTGCTCAACAAAAGGAAATGACAAGACCGGGAGACATGGCGAGCAGCGCGGGGCTCCAAAGGAACGTGGTGATGCACGCACGTCGGGAAAATAATCATGGAAGTCCGCCCTCCCACGCACGCATGGATGAAATGAGATGAGAGGAAAATAAAACGGAAAACGCAAAACGCCCTGGTGTGAATGTCATTCCATTCTCTCGACGTCTACCTCGAGCGGACGTCAGTCATCCACTCCCGCGACGCCACTCCTGATCGGCCTTCGATCGAAAATCAATACTGCGAGGCGAAAGAGTGAACGAAATATATTTTATAAACATATATTTTTCAAAGAATTTCAGTGAAATGCGGTAACCTTTCTCACATTGTAGAGAGCTATCCTTAGAGATCTGGAAGCAATAACGTCTATAATACCGAAGGAACTTGCGGAAAACACAGAATCTTATTCTAAAACTCTTTTGTAAGAGTGGACAGAAAAAGTATCGATCCTCCTGATCGGAAGCTAGTTCACAATACACCCATCCACAAAGGTGGCGATAGGGAAGACCCAAGTAATTAAAGAAACATTTATTTAACATGAGTAACCTACAAAACTTAGAACATACGTATCATTGTGAAGAATATAATGGTCATTCTCGACAGTAGGACCCTAATCTGCTATAACCAGTTAATATTTAGGAGAAGCAGGCGATGCGAAACACAGTTTGGCCTTTTTATTCATGACATCCTAATCTCGGGAGAAGGTAACACACATACCCTTAGGGTTCAAGGAAGTCTTCGATAAAATCACGAGAAATTGGTATCACATAACAAATATTTATGGTGATATCACGCGAGGATCGAGGTAAGTTTTAAAACTGATTTAATCTAACTGCAATTTAACTTTAAATTAGCCCAGTTACAAATACTACACACATAACTTCACTGAAATAACATTTAAATTTATATTCCCTTCGCTGGACTTTAAAGGCACAGGTAAACATATTTTAAAGCAACGGGAAAATTCAAGAGTGTTAAAATCATTCGCTTGACCGGGCTTTTACTCTATGAAATTGTTGCATTGCAATGCATATAAAGGGATGACTCAGTTAACTTACTGCCGCGGCATCTCCCGCAGTTTCTTGAAATTTGTATTTTGAAATATTTACAATATCAATGGTTTATAACTGCTCTGCTATAATATTTTCCACAGACTTTGCTATTTTTCTATCACTTCATAATAGACCTTTCCTGTATTATCTGTAAACATTCAACAGTGGATAAAAACTACGAGAATGAAACGAAATTATCATGTGAAATATATGAACCAAAAATATTTCATGAGCACGCAAATATTGGGCGGAACAACGCGAGTTCTCGGCCCTTGGGGAGGGAATCCGATCTCTAGTCGTCAGGGGCGTGAGCGGATGGAAGCGACGGGAGGAGTGGGCGGTGTTACGAACAGATTTTTACGAGGCATGGGATGAAAGCCAGGAGCACGCGAGCCTTCTCGGGGCGGGGGAGGGGTGAGTGCAGGGGGTAAGACGGGGAGGGGATGCTCCCCTTCTCCTTAGGGTTGCTACCTCGACCAGAGGACATCCCACCAATCCCCACGCTATCCTCCCCCGTCGAAAGCGCCACCCAGCCCTCCTCGCTTCGGAATTCCGAACCAAACTGTCCTCGCTGTGCCCACATACTTGTTCTTGGACGCACTTTATGTCGAGCAATGAAATAAAGGAAAAATGATAGCCTGCTTTATTCGAAATATATTATGTTCTGCCATTTTTAATGGGCAATGAGGAATGTAGAACGTGATGGAGGCGCAACTGAGCTGAAATGAGAAATAGTTCATCCCAGTGTAGTGTGCTACGAATAAAAACAAGGACAACAGAAACTAACACAACCGGCACAATACGCTCAGTTCGACGATCCACCAATCACAGACGGCTCATTGGGTCCCAGGCAACGAACGCCATTAGTAAGCGGGGCTATAGTCCGCGTCATGGTCACCAGATTTCACCAGTTCGCGTATTTAATGGGCAGAACACGTACATTAGCAAGGGACTCAATCGGTGGACCACCATTCAAAACAGGAAGAAGTCATGCCGTTTAGTTAGGCCGACGCAGCAGCAATTGGTACCCATGGACAAGAAAATTATACCTTCACCGGTAGACTTATGTTAATGATACGTAATGATACGTTACGGGGTCTTGTCGCCAAACAAATTTTTTACGTCAAAACATTCCCTTTGGACATGTAACGCTCAGTGGATTTGCATCATACAAACAAAGCATCCTAAAGTAAACAAGATACATAAATGGAAAACATAAATCTGTGAGCACAAATTAACGCAAATGTAAACGAACAACCGATTTTTTCAGTGTTTGAAATTCTTCAACTTTCGTTGAAGGAGAGTGGATGTTTAAGGCCATTGAGAATTCCCCTGCTTCAACGGTGATTGGGAAGAACCTACAGGAGTGAATCCTAGTTAAATGAAAAAGAAGCAGGGAAAGAACTTTCATGACGGACGATTCAAATTTAGACCAAAGGGTGGGTTTGGGGTTGAAGGATTTTTAATTTCAACACAAGGTGTTCGGGTACTTATTCACCGTCGTGTTACGCTACGCATATTCGTGGGCACACGTGTATGTCATTTGATAGTATATGTATTTGAATGTGAGTAAGGTCGTAAAAAGGTTGTTTGCATGAATACTTACGGCTCTGTGAGAGTAGATTGGCATGGATTTGTTGGCTTTGCACACAGTTTTATTCTCTTTTACGGGTGGTGTCCTAACACACCCCGCCACACGCCCTTGAGGCGGCTAGTTGGGTATTGTAGAGATTTAGATGCAGCCGGAGCTTAGGATTGGGTGCTTAGGTGCTTGTCACTGGTTCCATCGAGACCTAGCCTTGACCGGTACACCATGTCAACAATACTGATCAGAGGTATTTCTATCAGAGTCACTCGAAGGGAGCCTGTGTTACGAAATCATGTGTACAAAATTCGGGAAATAGATGCCAGGACTAGCAGACTCAAGGACTCCTTCTTCCCACGGACAATACGGGATAACAACTCTAGGGTTACACTCGGAGATAACAAAAATGCCACTTGCCACCCTCCGCGTCTAGGTAACAATTAGTAGAACTCAATTGCATGCACTCTCACTAGCCTCCTGTGTGTTGTGTCAGAACCCTTCCCGCATGCCCGAGCGTCTTTACGAACTTCATGCTCCACCCTTCCATCCCTTGTCCCTCTCCGCGGGTGTGCCCTCCTCCCACCTCAGCGTTGGGCCAGATTCCTCACCTTGGATGGGAGAGAGTTTTGTGTGGAACGCTCTTGTGGTAGTGGTGTTTCGCCTGGCTACTTGCTATAAACTAGCTGGCACGTTCGTGATAGGTTTCTTGCTGCATCCTAGGGTGGAATTATTTGTTGTAGGTAAGCGTATGTACTTGCATGCTTTTGGAGTGAGGATAGGTAGATGTGTGGTTGCATGCGCGTCGAATGATGGGGTGTTGCAATGAATGTGTGCACTGTTGTGGATTGGGGTTTGCATGTGTGTGTTGGTTTTGAATGCGGTGTTTCTTTTTTTCCTTTTTCTTTTTTCCTTTTTTTGGGTGGTGGCCTAACACCCCCCGCCACACGCCCTTGCGGCGGCTTGCGGGGTATTATGTAGATGTAGATGTAGATATGTAGATGAATGTTCCAAAGCTAATAGCAGTACGTCACTTTCCCGTTTAATGGCGATTTTTATTAAAGTCTTCATTTTCTGAGCTATGGGAGATGCTGCCCCGAGTTCGTGGGCGAAGAGAGGTTTCTTCCCATCATCTCTGCCCACCTTCGCACGCCCAGAGGGGGGGCGAAGGACAAGGGAGGGGGGAAAGGAGGCAGGGGAGGGGGGCTGAAGGGGCAAAGCGAGCCACTGCTCCGTCTTCGAGGGCGATGTGAGAAGGCAGGGGGTTGGATGGATTGGGTTGCCTAGCAGCGGGAGGCTGAGAGGACGGAGGGCCAGGGGAAGGGGATTTTCTTTTCTCTCGGACCTCTCCCGCCGTTTCTTATGCCCTGCGTCTACCCCCCCCCCCCTGGTCCTTTGTTTCAACCCCTGGAAACGCCCTGCCGGGGCCGCCGCCACTCCCGCCCTCGGCCGGGTGGATAAAAGTGTATGCGTACATCAAAGGATCCTCGGAGTCCCTCCCGAACACAAAGATTTGGCACTTCGATCCCCATAGGGTTGCCACTTACTTCTGATTGCATTATCCCCTGGCTTTTCCAGGGTTTCCAGGCTTTTAAAAATCATGCTTTTCCATAATGCATACAGATGCTGTAAGAGCACTCACGAGAGCAATAGAATACGAACTTGGACGGCACAATATAACACACAAAGATAAATAGAAAACACGTAAAAGAACACTCATATTTAAGATATTTTGAGCTTTCGGCCTTTTCAAAAGTCTTCTTCGGGTCTAGAAGGGTTCGGGCGGAAGGAATGAGAGGCCTGTGGCAGGGATTAGCGCGGGGCGAACTGGGAAAAAAGGGGAGGAAAGTGTTAAGGCAAGAATCTAGTGGCGACGGTTCCAACCAGGAAAATATAATTATCGGACTGCAAGGATATGAGTGGAATCGCGTGTTCTCACCTCTATATTGGGGACTGATTCGGGGAGAGATTATAGAATGGTCAGGGAGAAACACTAATTGAAGAAAAGGTTGTGGAAATTGGCTGTAAAGCGAGGGTAAGAGAAGAGAGTGAGGGCGAATTGATCGATGATTTTTCATGCCGATTTGCGAGTGGCACTCGTATATGTAGAAAGATTAACATTGATTGTCTAGATATTATATATAATATTAGGTAATCTACCAGTTAATGTAGGTTTTAGATGGACAAAACTACCAAATAATTATTTTGTGACTCCTAGCAAAACACAATCCAGCAACCTACTCTACATCAAGTCTTTCTTCATCTCTGTGTACATCCTCCCTTCATCCTGGCCAACATCCCTATCCTGTCCCTTCCCCTTCCTCATTTGCCTAACATTCTCCCATCTTAAACAGTGTTCAACAAGCACTGCAGATCGATATGCTCTTCATCCATTTTTCCTCTCTCCTTATGATTTCTCCCGACAAACCCCTCTCCTCACCCACCATACCTAGTACTTCCTCATTTGTTTTCCTTTCGTTCCATTTCACCTTCTCCATTCTTGCCCACACCCACATTTTAAAAGCCTCCAATCTACATCTAACATCATGCTTCAGTGACCACGTTTCCGCGCCGTACTAAGTTACGCTCATATCAAAGTTTTTACGAGTCTTTTCTTAACATCCTTACTCAACGTCACTGCCATCAATTCCATCCTCTTTATGAAAGCCTCTTTGCCTAGTCCAATTCTTCTCCTTACGTCCCTACTACTTTGACTGTGTTGGTCCAAAACACTTCCGAGATATGTAAACTGTTCTACTTGCTCTATTTTCCCCGCCTATTGTAATATTTAGCCTAGCCTTTTTCTTTTGGAAAATCGCATAACCTTTGTTTTATTAATATTGATTCTCATCCCATATCTATTGCACTGAACCTCCCAATTCACTCAGCAATGCTTACAACCCATTGGCCGACTGAGCAACTAATGCTTGGTCATCAGCAAACCTAACCGATTTTACGAATTCCCCTCCGACTTTCATTCCTACCTCCAGTTCTTCCCATGCCTCTTTAATCATTTCCTCTACATATACGTTGAACAGCACCGGTGACAATGGGCAACCCTGCCTTACACCTCTTCCTAGCACTGCCCATCCGGACTCTCCGTCCCCCACTCGCACCTGAGACATGCACAGGTCTATATGTACTTATATATATTCTCTACAGGGTCGTACCCAAAAGTGGTAGGACTGATTTTCTCTGGCGCGAACGGAGCGGAGGTGGAGGGGGGTCTGCCTGGTAGGGTAAGGTGGAAGGGGCTCTTAGCAACAGACCGACACCAAACTCAGTCACCTGCGGGCTGTCGTCGAGTGAGGACACCGTTTTTAGGGGAGCAAGTTTTTTGTCGGCGTCGAAACAGAAAATGAATCTGAATTTAGAGCAACCTGTACACATACAAACGTTGCGAGATTTAGCTCAGTCCTAGGCCTACCATAACCGGATCCAGACTGTTGTAGATTAGGTATCAACGGCTGACAATACTTCTTACATTGATACCAACTCCGGTATGGCAACGACACAACAAAAGAAGAATAGAAAAAGAAAGTGGGATCGTTGAAATTCAAAAGCGTACCTTACAAAAAATATTAGCTGCCTGCAGTAATGAAATTGAGTAGGAGTCGGGCTTGGAATAATATAAAGAAAATAAAACGAAGAAAATAGATTTCGAGAACTTGGAAATGAAATGAAAGGGAAATGCTGAGGTACTAGTGGATTGGTTTAGGGCGTCACGAAGAGAGCTCAACCGCGAAATAATTAGGAAGAGAAAGGCATCCGCGAAATACTGGGAATTAACACGCCTTCCTTAGGAGAGAAACTATTATTGAAGAACAGCAAATATCACGCGTCTAAATTGGAGGAAAGATGTTGATAAAAATTAAGCGCGAAGTCCAACCGTGTAGAAGTCACGGGCGAAAGGATAATAATGGAAAGGATTAATAAAAGAGAAGTTGACTTGACAATTGGTATGAATGAAGAGTACTTGCGGGGATGACGGTACGAACTAATGAACTCTCCGCAAGCATGGAAAGTCTGCACAAGATAATGAAAAGGTGGAAATGTAAACCAAAAGTGTAAATGCAAATTCTCAATGGAATTAATTTCCACACAATGTCCAAATTCCTGGATCACCAATGAATACCACTGCACATTTTTTTATAGCATGATTACCATGCAGTTACTGAGCATAACTCTCAGAGAAGGTAAATGGTTTGTATCAAAAGTATCTGGAACATTTTAGGAAACAAGACTCATTTAAGATGTTGCTACAATGCCTCAAAATTCTTCCGAGTACATGTACATCCATTGAGCTTCGATATTTTTTTTGCCAGAGCGGCTTTCCCACGACTCGAAGGCTCCTCCCTGGTAGCCGGATTCCGGAAGGTCCTTAAAGGGTACGCATGCAAGCTTCTTAGACGGCCCTTTGGGCCCCATTGTGGTGTTCTTTGAGGGCGGATTTAACTTTAGGGAATAGAAAATAGTCTGCTGGTGGCAATTCGGGAATTTAAGGGGGTTGGGGAATCGTCGCGATGCCGTTTTTTGCCAGTGATCGGTAACCTTCGAGCAGGCCTTTGGGACGAGTTTAGCGAAGATCTTTCGCATAGCCTGTTTTTCGGTGTAAATAATGTGCACTGTCATCTCATCAATGCCACTATACGATCAGCGATCACGCGCACACCTTACCGAAGGTCTTAAATCAGAACTCCATGCAAACGTCAGGGAAAATTTGTTACCGATCCTTTTTACACAAACATTGTCTACCAAAATGGGCTTAACGAAATTCCGGCCTTTTTTTCAAGTTTTACATGTTTTCCGAGGGGATTTGTAGAATTATCATTATTCAAATCTTTAAGCCGAAAAAGGTTAAAAAAACGTAAGATATTGACTTAAAGATTTAAAAACTTAAAATATTACTACAAATCTCGTCAAATTAGGAATGACTTCTAAAAAAATCATAAATCTACAGGAGCATGGAAACTTTGTGGAAGTGTTTTCCGAAAAATATCACATGCAACGGTTTTGGCACTTCAAAAGAGACGCAATATTAGCATTAGAAGAAGCAGGCGAGGATAGGAAAAATTATGGTTGATTCGGCAACATCATTTGGTCAGTATACCACGTTCAGGAGGAGGGCACAACATTTTGCACTTTTGGAAAATCGATGCCCGCTTAAAGCATAATCAAATCTTTAGTCGTACGTCATTCGTCCTTTCAACCACTAATTGTTACTTATGTTTTTCAAAAAGGTATCACGACTCAAATATGAGATACAATACATTTGTTATTCATAACTTTTAAGCGCTAATAAGCACGCAGAACATGCTAGATGCGACAGGTTCCACTTCGCAATTTGTAAAACGATTGACAAACATTTTTTGCTAAGCTACACATTTTTAATAAAACACCTCCTCGACTATTATCGACAAACCTGCATGCGTCAAAGAACCGCACAGAAAAATTCCCGAAAATCGTGTCTGCATGCTAAAGTTTACAGGGTATTGTAACAGATGTGCGACGCATTCCAACAAGATCTCTTCTGAAACTTATTAAACGCATTTAATCAAACTATGCGTTTAGTTTCAGAAACAGTTCGTAACTACCAATTCACATCTACGTTTCAAAGAAGAATTTAATAAAACAATTTAAAATTCCAGTTTGGCAATCGAAATTCTAATTTAATTTCCTGGTTTTCAAGGTTTGGCAAATATTTGCGCAAGTTTTTTTCCGGATTTCAATGCTGGTAGACACTCTGATTTAAGAAAAACACTTCTTATTCTTTCGGTTCGTAGGAGGTAACGTTCCCGAGGGAGTCACGCAAAATAGATGATGAGTAGCGGTGGTCGTCAAATCCTCCCCTCGGCCCGCGACTCCCCCTGTGGACGAAACCCAACCGCCAAGACTGCCGACGGCGATTACGGCGCGTGACCTGATTTTACTTGCGTAAGGTGTCCGATCCCCCCTTCTGCTTCGGCGGGAGGGGAGGAATGGATGCGCTAAATCAAGGCGGTAGCAGCTGCAATGGAAGACACACAAGGGACCGCACCGGGGGCCTTACGTCCCCTCCGCCCCCTGCCTCCGCGCGCGCGCACACGATCACAAACAACGAACGTACACACATACTATACATACGTAGGTTGGCAAAGACCAGGGGAAATGTCCGTCAGTCGGCGGAGTTTATATACATGAGAGGAAAGCAACAAGCCTTTATGATTTGCGATTGTGTGAGCGCGCAAACAAACAAAAATACACACGGACAGCGCACTCATGTACATCTTGTGGCATTTGTGTGCACGTGAAATATACAAATGCAAAGACGCAGAGAATATTATGCGCACGCTCACACGTATTTTGGCATTTCCGAATATACAATTATATACAAGTGATAAGAAGGGCGCAAAATTATCAGGTCTTACAACGCAAGATCATGCATGTCTGCATGCATACATGTCTGCATTACAATATTGAATACGTTACACAACTAAATAAAGTACTCACGCGACAATGAAGGCTTATTAAATATGTATCTTAGATTGTAGATCTTAGGACTGTACTTTCACCAGAATTGAGAAAGTCACTTACCTGTAAGAAAGTAGAAAAAAGGCTTATTAATTTCAGAGAAAAGAATGTATTGTAAGGTTGCATGCAAGAACTTGACTCACGCACAATAAAGACTACAATAGCATTATGTTGAGGTTGCACTTCGTAATATTTGTCCATTCATTGCGACAAACAAACATTTTTATCAATGAAATTAGAAACACGGAATGACATTACCCACCGAATGAGCAATTAGTAAATATCTTACACACATTTATAATGTCGTCATTGTAAATTTTATTGATATGACTCATTCTTACTACAGCGATTATTTTGTCGCAATGAAATAATTACCTGTGGACTTACGCTAGATAACTTTTAAAAATATGAGTTTCCTACCACTGATGATCGGTCTTGGGCGGACGTGACCATGGCAATAATTAAATAAAATACTTTCCCGCTTCACACATAGATTTTCCAACCACCATGTTGTCGAGATACATTCATAACAGAGATAACCATAAGAAATGTACATACGCATTTAAACTTTTGCTATACTTATATTAAATGTACATTCGCACATTGAGTTTCACAATTATATAATTTCTAATCATTTATTATCATTGGTATTAAACGGTCAAGGGAAAGAATCCATGATGAGGAATTTTTGAAAATGTCCTTTACAGTAAACATAAACTTCATCAGGATGCGCATTTGGCCTCAGCGAGCGATCATCGGGAAAATGAAGGACGGTTTTCTATCCGATGATGGTCCAATTGGACAGGGACGCTGCTAGGAGTAAATCTAGTTCTTGGCGGATCAGTGCAATTCTCTTATTTCTACGTTATTCTGTAAATTCCAGGCACATTTTTAGAAAATCAAAACGTTAATCTGCTTAATTGGTTGAAATAAATTTGATAAGAAAAATTAAACAAGCACTTAAGCAAACAAACAATACGAGGTGCATTTTCTTTCCGGTTTTAATAGTAATTCTTTACATTAACAGTTATTGGTGTTATATGAATCCACACCCATGTTATTATACACCATTTTTAATTCTATTTAAAGAATTCCTAAGGGCATTTTAAAATACCGTACGGAGACTTAAGCATCGAGTTCTACAACTTTTAGCAACCAGCATACTCGTATCTCATACACAAGGAATAACCATGTAGTTTTTTTTACGCTATTAGCGCATAGGATATGAATTCGTCCGTTTTAGTTCAACAGATGACTTCACGAGAAGATATCTTCGAAATGTTTTAGCAAAGAAAAGAAAGGAAAAAAATTACAAAATCAACGACAATGCCAAAATATTCCATCCGATAACCTGCAAAAACACAAAGCTGTTTTATCCACAACAGCCTTATCACTATGTAATACCACTATTAAGCACTGTCAATTATAAATTCCTGATTATCTATGAATTAAGGAAAGCAAGCATATTCCATTATTTTGCTCGAATATGGCGATACCAATTAGGTAATCTGACGCAATATTACTGCTACCGCTCTCTGTTCGGCATTCCGTATTCCGCTACTGCTTCTTCTGTAAGAAAAGCCTTACATCACACTTTCTCAAAGAGGGTAAAGGCGGAGAACATAAGAGTGTTCTTACACTGATTTAAGCATAAAAGTGCTTTGCTTTCGCTGGTATTCCACACCGAGGTTAAAACCTTTGAATTTTACAAGTTTACCAGATAGTGGGCCACCCGTACACTGTAGAATATAAAAATGAAACCGTAAATGACGGAATTAAATGTGAAATATTGCATGTAAATGGCTAGATTGTATATCATTTATGTAAATTTAGACATTTTACATGGATGAATGAATCAATTGTGAATAATTATATCGCACTCCAATAGAGAGAGAGATATATTAGAAACAGCCTGAAAATTATTATACTCAAGCTCAAATTGCATTTAATATAATCAAGACCTTTCATTCTCTGCGACTGATGTGCTACATTTGAGACATTACATAGAGATATTCTACTGAGAGCTAAAACGAGGTGGGGAAATTTATGTTGAATAAGCGCGGGCAGTGAGATAGTCGCACTAATATTTCGGTGCCCAGTTACATATTAATTAACGTTAAGTTCGGTCGGCTTGGCAAACAGTAAGTAAACACGAAAATCCTCCGCGCTGTATATGAAACAAAAATTGAAAAACGAGGGCACGAAAGGGGAATATTTCATAAGGGAATAGCATACTGCGCCGTGTGTGAGAACTCAACGAGATATACAACTCGAACTATTCTTGGCGACAGATTTAATGAAGACTAAGTGCAATATTTAAAAAAAAGCCACGCAGGAAACGAGGTCCTCGAGTTGTATAATAATACTTGCTAGACGGGAGTATTATACTCCCCTGGCTAGGGCCATGACTTTTGCTGAAACTCCGCAAAATACGACACTTAAAACAACGACAGAAGTTAATGGCGGCGCCCCACAGCAATTAGTCCGTTTTCCAACGGCCAACTAGCTAAAAAGTAGGCGAGGCAAAAAGAAGGAGAGGAGAAGGACAGGAAGAGAGCAAACTCCTTTTTCCGCCGAATAATCACCCAACATCGCAAGATAGCGCCCCGCTCGGGCAATTTGCGTATATTTCCATAACTTTACGGGGGAGTGGATGGAAAGGGGGGGGACAGGGAAGGGGAGGGAGAGGGGAAATACTTTTTTTATTTTGGGTGAGAAAAATTAAGATTTTCCGAGTGTGTGGGGAGAAGGGGAGGGGAGAGAGAAGAAAGAAAAAAATACGGTTGAATTGCTACGACCGACTGACTCAAAAGAACAAATGACGGCAAAAATAAAACCGGGAGGAGGGCAACAGCAATTTCAACCCCCCGGGCACGAAAAGTAAGCCAAGTAGGCCAGCCAGCGCAGTTGCAAAAGTTGCGCGCTTTTAACGACCTGCAGGAAAGAAGTTAGCGCTCGCACGTAGAGACGTGCATGGCGGGTGGAGGAGGCGGCGGTCGGTCTCTTTTCAAATTCCGACGCCGAGAGTTTGTGGCACCGCCTCCCCCCACCCGAGAGGATGATGAGCACCCTTTTTTTTCTACGCCGACGAGTTTTTGAGTAAAACAGATGGATAGTGAGGGAATTCGAGATCAAAGGTCGATTGAGCCTGATGATGAAGTGGCGTGAATTGCTAAAGGGTATTCTTCACACATCTCCCATTAAAAAGAGGCAGCAACAAAAGCAATGCGAGTCCGTTTTGACGACCGATAATCGATAAATTCACATAAAAAACTGTTGACAACTACGGAGCACAACATACAAAGCCAATTCCTTCAATTTTTCGCTACAAATCCTTTTTAATTTTTCAGGTACCGAACTCCAAATCTTTTCTCTTCTCTTGTTCCGTTTCCACTGTTTACTTCCAATGGGTTAAATGGAAGAAGGGACCATGTGGGCTCATTTTCACCCTAATAAATAAACTCCTATCCATCTATCTATCTTTACTTCTCTCAGCTGTCATTACAATCATCTGCTTACGTAAACCATGGCTTCCTCGTAATTTTCCTAATCACTGATTATTTTTTCGTTTAGGGCATTCGTCAAATGTACTGAATGATCTTTCCAACATTTTCATTTCTTTCAATGTCACCTGAACCTCATTCGCTTCAATTGATACAATTATCGTCATATCTCTTTGAATGTTAACGAAATTTCCTTACTTACTACCAGACGGTGATTCAACCTCCGGCACATCCATTCATTTCACCCTTTCTCCAAGAGCTGTACGTACGTATATGGCGCTCTCAATTATGTTTACTTCACCTTATCGTCTTAGTTTTTTTTCAAATTATTAGAACATCCTTCCTACATCTCTTTACAATCGTCCACCACTTTCGCTTATCTTTTATGGTTTATTTATGACACATTTCTCTCCATCTCTTATGGAATACGCGGCTTCCCATTTTATCGCATTTGATGTTTTAATCATTGAATTTGCGGCTATAATTACCTTATTTTTACGAAATGTTCCGTTCTTTCTACTCGCGCCCATGTCCTCACTATTACACCGCTTCAATGCCTCAGAATCTTTCACTTTTATCTCAGATAAAGCTCCTACTCTCCATTTTCCCATTTGCATTCCCTTTTATATGCTCTTGCATTTGACATTAGGCATTAGCACGACTATGGAATTATAGGCATAGCACTAATTAATGATTTGAGTCCCTATCTACTCTCGGGATTTTGGGTGAATTGATCACACTGCTTCTATTAAAGTGAGTCTAAACATTGTGCATCTTAAGTAATTGATTTATTCTACAGTATTTGGAAAATTTTCATTTAAGACGTTTGAACCAAAGCCAAATGTTAGTAAAGATTCAGCCATTCCTCCTAAAAAAACCCGTAGTAATTCCTTGCACCCAATCCCTGCCTCAGTGGCGACCTTTCATTCGTCGCCCACCATCGTATCCATAGCTACATATACGCTGCAAACCACCAAAAAGGTGTGTGGCAGGGGGTGCAAGCACCAGGTGGGACAGGTACTGAGATTAGATAGAGTAAGGGTGTAATAAGGATTGGAAAAATGGAAGAAAGCATTCGTTAAAAACCTCCGAAAAGAATAGCAAATCCAACATCCAATCCAGTCCCCCCACTAAAAAAACCATAAACACAGTATTCAACTCGAAGGTCGGTTTGGTAGGTGACGATAGAGTTCACGATAGGGTAATAAGTCCTATACGGCGTGTGAATATTCACACATCAGGGTAGGGAGGCCAGTTCCTTTCCCTGTGCCGGGAATGGTTTCCCAGGAACATCTGGTACCCGAAAAATCACATAGCTTGGGTGCATCTGCAGGTGCCCATAGTGGCTTGCCCGGGAATCGAACCCGGGCCCTCCGGGTCAGTGGCCCAACGCTCTACCCACTAGACCACCGCGACCCATCCCCCATCACAATCAAGTATAATTTAGTCGTCTGATAACTACAACCAATGGCGGAATAGTACTTGAGACAGTCATTTTAACGCTGGAATACTAGTTTACAGTGTGCATAGTACATCCACAAAACATCGCTTTCATGTTATCTCGCCCAATGCACTTTGAGGAATTCTTACGAAATATAAGGCGGGTAAAAGCGATGCTTGGAGAACGTCACTCCTGAAAAACCTTTCAAAATCGATTTCGCTAGAGCACTCCTTGTCTTCATTGATGTCTCCACGGGAGCGATCCCGGGTTTTCCAAGCGCTCCCGTGTCAGCGGACACCCTGCATTCGGGACACCGAAGACATTATCGACCCAAGGGAAAGAGGACCTCCTTTGGAGCCTCGCTCTTCATGCACGAGCGAAAGGGGAATATCCGAGGAAGGAGTGGAGCGGGCGAGTGTTATTATCGCAAAAACATCTTATTTCAAATTTCAGGAATCCGTCGCATATCCGTCTGCACTGAGCCCAAAGGCCGAAAAGACACTCGCCTCAGTGGGCCGGACCACAGCCCTTGGGACCCTCGCGGGAAGGACAAAGTGAGGGGTAGCACTTTCATCAAGGCCGGATGGCACTGCCGAACCGCTGCGGGTCGGAAAATACGGCACAAGATAAAAGGAGCGGACGCGATCCACTTGTATACACTATACAGGGCGAGAGAGCCGGCGGCTCCAACTGCGAAGGGCACGTGAGAGGGAGGAGGGGTAAGGGTGGGGCAGAGAAGGGGTAAAGGGGAGATAAAGGGGAGGGGAAAGAAGGGGAGGGGGCTGGGCTTACGAGTTGGAAGGGCCATAAGGTGGGAGGGGTCGATATGCATCGATATAATTTGCTCACATCGACTTCCATGACATTGTTTTGATAGTTGATAGTCAAAAACTTGAAATGCTTTTTCATCATTACAGATACTTTAGCTAGATATGGGGGAAGTGTATCGCCGTATGCACGTATCGCCAATTTTCATTCGATCGCTTTTTATAACTATTACATCAAAGGTTTCCCGATTATGAGAAAAAAGCGATGGTTTCATTTTGATAATCGATTAGATATGCAGACGCTTAGGTTTAAAAAAATGAACATTCATCTACGAGATGTGCACAATACCCAGCAAGCCGCCGCAAGGGCGTGTGGCGGGGGGTGTTAGGTCACCAGCCATGCACGCGCCATTCCATTCATGTCGCCTCTACACAAATATTAGCTCGATCATACACTCGAAAAATGTTAATCACACTAAAGAAAGTACTAACATGCATCTTCACCTAGGAGTGGAATTCATGTGGTAGTGAAAATATCGCTTTTTTCCTTGTCAAATTCCAGCTTGCACGTTATTGGACAAATATTTACTACATTTCAAGGTACAATCGTTTGTCAGTTGAGAGTATATGTATTTGAATGCAAGTAAGTTGAAAGGAAATTAATATAAAAGAGAAGAGGCAATTACTATGTTTAAAGAACCTAAGGCTGGAAACAAGAAAACAATTCGTCAAGACTTTCTGTGGAGCATCGCGATCTTTGGTTCCGAGACTTGGAACATAGGAAAAGTGGACCAAAGAAGAATAGAAGCGTTTGAAACATGGTGCTGATTAGCAGAAGGCTGGAGATTAAATGGAAAGACAAAGTGAGGAACGAGGAAGTATACAGAAGAGCAAATGAGGATAGGACCATATGGAGAACTCTACGGCTAAGAAGAAATAGATGGATTGGACACACATTGAGGCACAATGGATTGATTGGGAATATAATAGAAGGGAAGATTCCACGAGGAAGACAAAGGGACAAGTACGTGTACATAGGGCTAATTAAGAAGGACGTAAAACAAACAAGGTATCAAAGTATGAGGGAATCGACATTAAATAGAGTAGAATGGAGGTCTGTGGTAAACCAACCCTAGTATTGAAATACTGATGATGATGAAGTTGAAAACGTTTTCACATGAATGTATACGTCACCGTGGGTTTAGGTCTGCATGGGTGCGTTAATTTTGCATGTGGTTTAGTTCTCTTTTACGGGTGGGGACCTAATACCCCCTGCCACACGCCCTTGCGGCGGCTTGCGGGGTATTGTGTGAATGTATATGTATCGATGATACCGATTAATAAATGAAAATAGCATACAAAGACCCTTCGAATGCATCGATGCAGTTTTATCGATACATTCGCTTGAGGTGCCCGACCCTAGTCCGAGTCATTTCCCCCATTCGGTCGTCTCCTACTTCCCTCCCCCTCCCTGCACACGGGGGACCACACTCGAACCGTTGGAGGCGCCCCCACGGCCTCGCAAGGTGATCCCTCATCACCGTCGCCTTGAAAGGAATACGCATCCCGGCTCCTCCCCCCGCACTCCTTCCCTTTCACTCGACGCACCTCCGAACTTACAATCCCAAAGCATTTACGGCACCGCTCTTTCAACCACTGACAGAAACTCTTCGCCCTGACAGTCACATAAAGGGTGTAAGATAAGGGTTGTACATTATCACCCGAGCTTTCGGACGCAAACGAATGGAAAGCGGTTTGAATGGGGGAGTGGGAAAAGATTAAGGTAAGAAGAGGGCGTCGCAGAGTCAAAGTGATGCCCGTGGAATGGAAATCTAAGTAAATAAAATGAAGGTAATCAGACTCTCGAGAAAATACGGCCAAGTTGAACATTGAAATTGGATAAGAAACTTTGATAACTAGAAGAGGTAGAACAAGTACTTGGGATCCTTGGGAGAAAATTTGGCAAAAAGAATTAGATTAAGTCCAGAGAAAATCCACCAAATTCGTGAAAAATTGTTATAATAAGAACACAAGTGTGACAGGTATCTTACTGGATTTAGGCTGGGAACCATTTGAGATACGATGAGAACAAACGAGACTTAGATTTTAAGAAAGATTCAAAACCAACGAGTTTAATGATGACACTAAAGGAATTATAATGGCTCCACACTACTTAGGTAGGTCAGACCACAAATATAAAATAAGGGAGATAGATTCCAATACAGATAGATACAATACTCTTTCTTTCCCGGAATAATCTTAAAAGTAAGAAACCAAAGTCATTTTGGAATCATTAAAAACATCAAATGCGCAAGTTGGAACAAAATTAAACATTGCTAAGGCATCAGGTATATTTGTAGGTGCGTGCGTATGTTAGTTGGTAGTTTGTGTGTTTGCATGTGTGTGGAGTGAAAGGGTTTTTGCATGAATGTATACCATGTTTTGTTTGTGGATTGCATACATTTGTAGCTTTTGCATGCGATTTTTTTCTTAATTACGGGAGGTGCCTTAATACCCCCCGCCACACGCCCTTACGGAGGCTTGCGGGGTACTAAGTAGGTAGATGTAGAACAGTCGACCTTTCTAGGAAGTGTTTTGGCCGTAGATGGTCTACTAAGTAGCAGAGAAAAATAAGAAGAATCGCACAGACTGCAATACACTTTTCAAATTCTAGCGTTATTGGATACATTTTTACTGCATCCTACAGTGCAATTATTTGTTAGTCGATAGTATATGCATTTGCATGCGTGTAAGTTGAAAGGGGTTTTGCATGAATGTATACGCCACTGTGGGTATAGGTTTCAATGGATGTGTTGACTTCGGATGTGATTTTATTCTCTTTTACGGGTGGGGCTTCCTTGGGGCGGCTTGTGGGGGGTATTATGTAGATGGCCTATATAATACAGGGGTGTTGATAGGGTAATGTGTGATGTAGGTGGGAACGATTTCCGGAATGTCTGTTGTGTGGGTGAGAGCTCCTTCGTTATGGTGCTCTCCTTGTTTCCCTCTTCCTGAGCCCTGATTCTTCTCGGATTCTTCGCCAAATGCGACTTTTTTCGGCTCTCGTCACTCTTTGAGGCGGCGGGGAACGTTTCTTTCGGATCCCATCATCAGCAGGGGCGGTTTCGCCCCATTGGCATCATTGGTGCTATCCTCAAACCAAGGTGTGATAATAGAACTCCTTTCATTCATTTTCCTATCGTCTCGACTGCCGAGGCCTCCAGAAGTACCCGAGGATCAAGTGTCAGTGTGCTTGCATGTTTTTGTAGACTCTAGAATCGAGTTTTGCCGGTCTTACGAAATGAATGATCGAATGTGAAAGTAATACGTATGCATTTATTTATTTCTCTGGGAAAAATATGTTTATTGATTGTACATGAGCAAGTGCTTAAATTCTACAAAATACTCCAGTATATTTATGCGAAACCCTTTACAACTTACATATATGCAAATACATACACTATCAACTAACATACAAATGCATCTACGAATACCTTATGTCTATGTAACGTTTAATGTTGTCCTGACTGGTAAATTAAATGTATTGACTATTTTTATAGTAACTATGATTTTTTACTATTAATATTCCTGGTTTTCCGGAGAAAGAACGAGTATTTGTATATCTCCCTTATCTTATCTTTGTGGTCTGATCTACCTAAGTAGCATGGAACCTCAATACTTCCTTTACTCTCATCGTCAAATTTGTTTGTTCTGAAACTTTCTAAAAGTCTAAGTCTCGCTTGTTCTCTCCGTATTTCAAGGGGCTCCCAGCCTAAATCCCCTAAGAGACCTGTCACACTTGTGTTCTTATTATAACAATTTGTAACGAATCTGGCGGATTTGCTGTGGACTTCATCTAGTTCTTTTTGCCAGACTTTCTCCCAAGGATCCCAAATACTTGCGGCATATTCCAAATGTGGTCTAACTAGAGCAAAATAACACGTCTATTTAACTTTCTCATGACATTTCCCCACCACCCGTATAGCATCAGTATATTGTCCTGATATGTGCTCCCCATGAAAGGCGTAGTGTTAGAAGTACCCCCAAATATGAACGCCGTGCAACGGTCGCGTACGGCCAAAATGCCAGATGTTATGAATATATTCATCGTATTCGCTGTTGAAAAATATTGAGTCGTATCGCGTGATTCCAATGAATGGTGCTCAGGACCAAATTCAAGCTGCTAACCGTCAATGCAAGGCAGGTGACTAGGGCACCGAAAAATATTGCGATATTTACCGATCAGAACATTTCTAAAATGTGAAGTACACCAGGCGTTTAACCGTTCATGTCGTCATTTCAGTGAATGTATGATAAAATGAGGTAGGTTTATAATTATGTATTTTTTGTTTATATTGACTTGGTAGTGGGATGTTGAAGACTGCGATAGAGTGCAGAATTTCAGGCAAGCGAGGAATTGGCAGGAATAGAACACTCAATATCTTGGAACGAATGAAGGAAGCGTGGGGAGTTGAAGAGGGACTTGTTGTAGAGTTGGATTGCGTTTTGATTGGGAGGGGAGGAAAGTTTCGCTGTACCGCCTGTTAGCTTGGTGGATTAAGCGTCCATCAAAAACCTACATTAGAGTACCGATGCTTCTAATTTATAGTATGTCGACTAGGATACTGTGCATGCGAAAAGTTATAAAAAGAAAATAAGATCGCTGTTAGAACAGATGACAAAGGCCTAACGCTGGCACCCACAAGGGGGTGGGGTGTTGGGCCAGTGTTATCAGGAGATCGAGGGACACTGAGTTCCCCAGGCGATATCGAGAGCGAACATCGCCACCGATACCCGCCATCGACATGTCGCCTCGTCCCGGAACGGACCGCTCGCTTGTTCCCACTCGGCGTCATTTCCGTCGCTTACCGGAGAGGCCGGGGGAGGAGGGGATGGGTATTGGAGGGGAGAGGTAGTGGGGGGCGGAAGGTGTGCATCAGGAAGATAGTCGGAGGGAATGGCGAAAGAAAGGGGCGAGAGGGAAAGCCGGAGGCACTTGAGGCGCTTAAGGCCTGAATGGCCAAAAAACGCTAAGGATAGGAAACCCCCTCCCCAGGGGGCCGAGGGCGGGGGAGGGGGGAGTTGGTAGCCAACGGCATTGGTATGCGAGGCTGGCGGCGCCACAAGGAGGAGGGGGTGAGTGGGTTAAGAATGGCAGAGCAGCAAGGGATTGGAGATGGAAGGCGGCGTTATGATGTGGTTGAGAGGTGGAGGCGAGCTCGGGGAACGGGGGAGGATTTGGTTTCCTGGGGGCAGGTAGGGGCGGGGGAGGGAGAGGGTTTAGATGGGAAGATGTGTGAGGGAGAGAGGGGCGTGGCCGAGGGGGACGAGATAAGAAGCAGCGGATTCGTGAGGAGAAAGCCAAAGCGGTCCGGAGGAAGAGGTGTTGTCGGGGGTGGAGGCAGAGTTGATGCAGGTTTTTCTGAGGTTTCCTTTATGAAGAGGCCGTTAAAGGAAACGGCGGGGGAGGATGTGTGTGTGTGTGGGTCGGGGCGGGAAGGGGGCCAAGGGCCGGAAGGCTGGCTCGAGGGGGCGAATGGCGTGTGAAAGGGGAAGGCGTTTTGAAGGGATGAAGGACACGGCGCCACCTTCCCGGGGAATGAGGCGCGGAGGGAGGCGGCGCAAAAAGCACGCCCCCTCGCGGGTGGACGGATGCGAAGGAACTCTCCACCCCCCCGGCCCCGGTATCGAAGGGGCTCGCCCTCATCTGTGGGGGGAGAGCGGGGGCGGTGAGGGAGAGCCCCAACTCCAGTGCGCCGTTGGGGCGTTGTTGCTTTTTGCCCCCGGCAGGAGAGAGCGCCTTTCGTGCACCCCGGGATCGGACGCTTCCGGACGCGGCGCCGTTATTCTAATTTCCTTCTTCTGGAATGGGGCGGGCCGCAGAGGGAAAAAGGACGTTCGTCTTGCCCCTGCTCTCCGTCCCCCACGACCAGCGGACGCTCGAGGGGAAAAAGCGGGGTCGAAAAAGCTAGGGGTCAAGCGTGGCTTTTAATAACTTAAGTCCACGCACTCAAACTTGCATAAAAACAAAAATCATCGATAAAGCAGCAGGAAGACGATCCCATTACTGCGTTGCAAGAAACTACCATCAATTTACTAGCAAGGGCAGTATACTCATTGAGGTAGTTTGTGATTGACACGGGGGCCAAGATCAATCACTGCTACATGTCTGCACCTTAAATAATCGCTACAAAAAACTAATATTCAAATCTAAATGGTTTCTGTCACCCTTCAACCGATACAATATGCCTATGTTCTCTCCGTAACGCCACCTCATTGGCTCAACGTTCTATTTTCTCCAATTGGCACCATGTTCTCGTCTTCGGCGTTTTGTCTAAAAGACGGTTCCATGTAGGAACATGCTAAAATAATATGCAGTCTTCAACGCTTCATTTGCACTAAATATTCATCAGCCATTGTACTTTCCACCTTAGAATTGCAGTCAACAAGCTTATCCCTATCCTACTTTCCTATCTAGCACTGATTTGTTTTGATTTGATCATTCCCGTCCTTTTTCCAAAATATTACTCCTACCTACATCTCACAAGCCTCCAATCAAATCCTTATTCCATCGCCTCAATGACATCGCCCCGCTCACCAGCGGCGCTATTTGCTTGAGACCCAATGAGCCGTGTGTGCTTGGCGGATCGTCGGGCTGTGCGTATGGTGTCAGTTATGTTAGTTTTTGTTGCCCTTGTTTTTACTGTTTGCTGAAAATGAAAATTGACGAAATCACGGAGCAACGAATTCACATCGAAAAACTTGGTGAAGTACAGTAAAAGCTATCAAGAATTTGCTGAAATGTTGACAGCTGTTTACGGTGATAATGCTCTGAAGAAAACATCTGTTTTCAAGTGGATTAAGCATTTTAAAGATGGCTGATAAGAAACCACGGATGATGCAAAGCCAGGACGATCTTCAAACACCTCTGCTGAAGACACCATTGATTGCGTGCAGTCCTTTGTTCTTACACATTGTGGAAAAATTGTCAGAATGATAGGTGATGAACTGAATTTAGGAAAATCAACAGTGCACACTCGTATTAAATTGATTTAACTTTTTTCGATTTATTAATGTGTCACAACCACTTGCTATGACTGGACAGTTCGTGATAAGGCATGGGAAGATTTTCCTTCTGGACACACTGACTTCAAACCGGGGCACGTATGCTCCCGTTAAAATGTCTCTCATAGATGAATCCCACCTGACAGGGGGAGAACTATTAATGCAATAAAAATACTTCGATTAGGCTGGAGAGAATCTCAAATGGAATGGGGCATACGACGAAAGGTGGAAGAGGGGCTCCCCGGGGGGTGGGGGGCGGGGTGGCACGCAGGTGCGGCGGCGATAAGGAAGGGGGCGTCGGGAGAGGGGAGCCCTCGAGTGCGTGGGGCCAAAATATGACTGAGGGGAGGGCGGGAAACGGGGGTTGGGGGCGTTGAGATTTGAGGGGGATAAAGGGAGTCGTGGTGTGGGGGTGCGGCACTTAAAAGGAACCGAAATATCATGTTTGGGGCGCGAATTGGGAGGGGCGGGGACGATGGGAAACACAAATCGGGGAGATATTTCAAAATTTAACAACTATCGAACGGAGATAAGAGGGTTTATTTATGAAAAAATCACGTATCTAATTAAAGCTTCTATTGGTTTGACTTGCGGATGAACAAGCAATGTTTGCCAGTCAGGCAATCAATGAAAAGAAAAATGCGTAGAAATTCTCAAAGAATAGATAGGCCAAAATGAAAAAATAGTATTTGAAGCCATAAAGTAAATCGGGTAGAATATTTTACTGCGCAAGGAAGTAATTTTAATTTCAGGCAAAGTGATACAAAGATTCGAAGAAGAAGGTGGTGGTGCCATGGGTATTCTTCTTGAGTCCGTTGAGGGATTATAAGGTCATTTGCATATTTGAATTTTTTCCGTAGTGTGTTTCTCATGCACATTCGTGACTTGGTCTGTTCATGTGCTATACAACTTTGTTGGGGAGACAATCCCTGCCACACACCTTTCCGGTGGCTTTGGGGATTTTATTTGGATTTAGATGAAGAATTGACTACTGTGAATTGCACGAAGAGGATGAGATTGATGATAAATCCTTGAGCGAAAAGGTACAAGAATCATCAGTGACAACTTCATATGAAGCGTAGGTTAGTACACCGTAAAAGCATGGTAGTTGATGTACGATAAACCTAGACTGGAGGCTTTGATATTGTGAGTGAGAGGAAGAATGACGAAAGTGAAAGAGAAAAAACAAGTAATGCTGGGAGTGGCAGAGTAAAAGGCTATGAGCAGTGCAAAGAAGACAGAAAATATGAGTTCAGGGCATATGGCGCAGTGGCAGTGGCAGGCAGGCACGTTGGGTGAAATGAGAGGAGGTTAAAGAAGGGGTTACCAACCTTCGGTTGCTGGGGTATTAAGGGTCGCGTTTGGTGGGTCAGTGACAGTGGTTATTCCATGGGTCCACCAAACATTTACGCTATTTTAATGAAATCAATTGTATTATTGAATGGTTAAACCTAGAGATTATGGGAAATATTTCTTAACACTCTAAAACGTGCCCCAGGAGGTTGTCTTTTAAAAATTCGACGTCATGGCTAAGCGAAAACACAATCTGCATTCTAGGTCCTCATTCACATTAACGAGCTTTTAATTTCGGTTTCTGTCGCCTATATGTTGCCTGTCATCTCCCTGCCTCAGCATTTCCTGCTTAGCACTATCCTTCCAAGCACAGTCTTCACCATCTCACGCTCCGTAACATCTCCCCCGTTCACTTTCCAAGTCTTTTCCCATTCACTCTCCCAATGCCCTTTCTTCACGTTCCACGAGTACCATTTGCCATTATTATCATTTTAGCCAAAAGATATAATATCAATCCAGAATGAAATAATAAACGGAAAAGCGTGCATAGCTAACCAAACGGTGAGCATAGAACAATTAATGAGTTCAAATGACTAGGCCGTAGGAACAATTTCAACACTACCACACTACCCTTCAACACTATTTTCTGTCCTTCAAGTGAGAAAGACGAGAGACCAGTCTCGTCGCCGTTGCATTAGTGTTCACGGAATATGGCGCAACTTCATCCAATAAGTTGAAACTCCAGCAATATCCAACGCAAATTATTGCAATCCGCAATTCCAAGTCAGTTAAAACATGAAAACTCGATTATTATGAATGAACTAATTTACCCACTAATATCAATTACCATACTAAATGACCCAGGTCAGAATTAACCTTTATTGTGCTCGTTGACTTATGTACATTTTAAATTGGCTCAATGCCCTTGAATTTCCAAACATCTACACGGACATGCTTGCGTGCATACGAGTCAGGAAACTAAAAAAAAATACCGGGGGATTTAAATCGCACAAAACATTGAGGCTAGTGCGAAATTAAAGCAGACATTTAAATCAGACATGCAGTTAAAATTAATACTTAAGAAATTAGGGGAAAAATATTACCCTCATATATGATAGACAGATTCTCATAGAATAGGAGAGAATAACTCATTTTTCCCAGAATTATTCTAGAACAAATGAGTTATATTCTCCTATGAGCCATTTTAAATCTATTTATGTCCTTACCCCATAGATTTACGAACCCTAAATTCATCTAATTTGAGTAATTGTGAAGGCATTTCATCACTTCCAAGAGTTGCTCAGGTGGCATTTATGCATAGAGTCGATACAACGGAACGTCGACGCGAGCGAGTTTACCATAAAAGAAAGCTTAAAACCAAAGCACCAGCTCCGAAAGAAAAACAAATATGAAGCACCCCGGGGAACATTGTGCACACCCCCATGTGAGCACCAAACCTCGAATGCACCGAGTATGAAAATCACCTATCGAATTTCCCACTTGTTGGAAAAAAATTGAAATTTTTTTCGCCTTACAACTAATTAAGACACCATTAAAAACAAATAGTTCACAGCGGCAAAATTTCCGTCTCATTATCTTGGGATCTTTAATAACAAGATAATTAAACAAGTCCACTATGCATCCTGCAGGAAAAATGCCTTTAAAAACGCTTTAACGTCATTACGGAAGTGATTGGCGTTTATCTGGTCGGGTTGGTCACTAAAAAATGGAAATAACTCAAACCGTTCGATCGTGTCATGTGGATTAAAAAAAATAGCGCCGCCGAATGTTCGAGTCCCAGACCCGCCATTGACGGTTCGAGAAGGGTGACAGCATTCCAATCTCATGTGGCAGGGAGGCTTTTCATTCTGCGCCTGGATGAACTCCGTTCCTTAATTTTGTAAGAACCGAAGTTTTCCAGCATGCCTTTAGCAATGTTATTTGGTGAGTTAAATTGCTACCTTCTTGTTTAGTCTAGTCCATGATCCATTATTTACCACCCCCGACCCATTACTGCGACCCCGAACGTCGCCCCCACGTCTCCCGAACTGGGCGAAAGCCGCCTTTCACTCTTCCCTCCGCCCTAATCCACATTCCACCTTCACTTTCTCCGCAGAACGCTCCAGAACACGCTTCTTCCTCTCCACTGAGCCACCACCCGCGGAACTTCCCCAAACATGGAAGAAGAGGTGTTACTTCAGCATCACTAAGGAAGCAATTTCCGGTTAAAGTATAGGAGAAGGAAATCTAATCCGTTCGCTCTACTCTGCGGGCAAGGGTCGTGCGAATTGCTTCAATGTAATATAACTTGGAAGTGGGATAATTGTGGTTAATGTCAAACGCAGCCCGGTTCCACTTCCGTATTAGATGTCTAACTTTTTCGTCGCAAATTCCAAAGCAAATAACTCGCATTATTAAAACGGTCCCGATTGGGAATCACCCGTAAATTATTATTTAGCGCAGTCTACTGGTTTTGGGTGGGACACGGACAAGGACGAAACACAATCGTAAACCCAATGTATGGAAACATCTTTACCTACTTTTTCCCTCCCTTGACCCCATCCAACATGCCTATTAATCTTCTACCCCCTCCTCGCTTTCCCAAGACCTTCCCCCTTCTCACCGCTCTCTAAACCGTCATCTCCCGCAACCACTCTCATCTCGCCGTCTTCGAATCTCTCCCCGCAGCCGTTTCCCGTCCCATGCTACCTCCTTTCTATTGCTTTCGCCTCATTTTATTGTCTCCATTCTTTTACCTTACATTGTAAAAATTGGAAGAAGAAAGGTAAATTGACTTCCGACGAAATATGAAGCATCACATGTCCATGGAGCCATGATAAAAACTAATTATTACATTTTCCACTTTCCAATTTCCATAGTATGGTGAAATTTTTTCCAAAATTTCACTGTGGAATTGTAATTTTTGTAAAATTAATTCATCATAATTATGGTTCCATGGAGTTTTTAACGTCACCGTGTTCTGTTAACTTTTTAAGAGAACAAAGAGAATATGAAGGACCGAGTGACTGCAATAGCGGCAAATCCATTTTCATGAAGGTTCATCCATGTAACACCCAAATCGCTCAATTTCATTCCATACTCTGCTAGGACAAACTTTGAAAGTATTAACTAACTATCACAGAAACACGCCTTATTTCCGCAATAAGTGTAAATGCAAATATAATGGCCTGGTTAGCGTATTTCAGCACCACCGAAAGTTGGAAGGAGGAACTAAAGCCAGGCTCACTATACCTGGGATTTGATATTTCTCAAATTAAATCTCACAAATTTAACATTAATATGGAGAAACAAATCCAAAGGAACCTAACACGCTCCTTCAAAGAGACACCAGTTTTGCAAGGATATGAGCATTTTCAATTCAATGTCGAATTTAAATTGGATTTCCCCAATGACCACTTGCGATTATGCGTAGACAAAGGAAAAGCGTGGCGAAAAAAATCTGCATCAATGGCGACAATAATGAACGCATAAAACTTTTTCGGACGCGAAAACATTGTTTATTTTAAACTATCGACAGAGTGGAAATCGAAAACCATCTACTCCACCCTCATGAACGTAGAAAAAAAGAAAATGACTCTTCTGATGAGATTTTTAAAAAATAATGCGATTCGCAAGAAGGACATTTATATTAAGGACTACATTAACCAATTATCTGAATGACTCTAAATTAAGGTAAAATGTAATTCATACCCTAACACAATGTCTTTCGAAAATCGAGCGACAGGTGCCCAAGTTATCACTGCTGTAAAACACAAGGGCGGGATATTGGCATATATTTCGATAAAAACAGGCATATAAATTCATTCACACATAGAAATAGATATAAGGAAAAGGGATAGGAACATACATAAAGGACGAACACAGGATATGTGGGAAGGCGGAATCAGGCAGAATCACCAACGTAAAAATATTTCCTGGACCGGGATTTGAACATCGGATCTTCCACTTGCCGAGCTTGCTTGCCTGTTTGGATGTGTATTTGGCCAATGTGGCTATGCGTGCCACGAAACGCACTGTTCCTATCCTTTATTATAGTATATGATTGCTTACCCACCCCTTGTATGTGTGCCGTGTATTTCTCCTTTGGTGGTTGAAACAGCTCCCCGACGCCATCTCTTGGCCAAACAACTAGGGCATTTGGTGGTATATCACTCTCAGTCTCAACATAAGTTGGATTTCTTAGGTAGCTCAATGGTTAGAGCAGCCGTACGGCAAGTGAAAGATCCGGTGTAGGAAATATTTTTACGTTCGTGATTCTGCCTGATTCCGCCTTCCCCACCTCTCCTGTGTTCGTCCTTTATGTATGGTCCTATCCCTTTTCCTTATATCTATTTCCATGCGAATTAATATTTGTTCGCCGTAAGGCGGGATTTCGTGTTTGAATATATATATATATATATTTATTTTATATTGAAAGTTTATTCATTGCTATCCCCTTTACTATACGCAGATATAAGATTTTGAGCGCAGCTAAGATGCGGGTGTGGAGAAGAACAGAAAAAGTAAAGAAGGAAAAAAAACGAAGGCAAGAGGGGAAGAGAAATCTGAGGGCAGGGTAAATCTATATCCTCGCAGGAAAGCGGCGAGGGAATGTTGAAGACTGCCACGGAATGGGAGAATGCAGAGGGAGTATGAGGCAGAGAGGAAAGGGGAGATTATACAGGTTGGACGGAATGATGGAGGGTTGTGATTATTCTGAGTACTTAGGAATGTTTAGTTTTTAGCATTCAGTGTGACGACGCTTAGGGTTGTTACAGGCGAGGCTCCAAAGTGCTGTCGTGGTCAGGCACCGTGCCCATCAAAAATCTCCGTTATGAGGATAGACTGACATCAGAAATTACGAAAATGAAAATGGAATATCGTGCAACGTCAAACGTACTCGTATGAGAGTCCTGGTGGCTCAATTATCCGGAGGGAAGCGAGGCGAGGAGCAACAGAAGGACATCTGGGAAGCTTCCGCCGATAAATGAGAACATGGGCAGAGAGTAAGAACATGGGCGGACTACCGAGCGACTTTGCCCATTAACGTCCAGTTAACTCCGGGGCACCTCCGCGATAACATGCATGCGAGGACGGGGATGAGCGGGGTGGATGGCGCAGGAGACGACAAGAGCGACGAGGGCGGAAACTGCATGCGAGGGAGACAATGGCAAGGCGGAGGGGGGTGGGATGTCGAGGGGGAGGGGGTGCTGCCTCGCGAGGATATGGCACCGCGACGTTTGACTGTCAAACAAAGGAGTAACGAGGAGGCGTCTAAGCGGAGGTGGGTGGCGGGAGGGGGAGTGTGTCCGGCTGGTTTGGGAGTCAAAAGGGCACGAGCGCGCGAGACGAGAGATACGTGCAACGCGAAAAGTGGAGAGTTCACAAGACGGGGGGAAAAATTAAAGAGTAGAGAATGGGGGCGGGTAGGTAAGAACGCGAGTGGATGCGAAAACAAGTGACGAGCGACAGGCGAAAGGGGCGCCAAGGATGGGGAAGGTTTGAAGGGAGAAAGGAGCGCGGGAGGCATCCGCCGCCGAAACGCGTTTCCGCGACGTCTTCCTGCGGATTTCTTCTCGAAGACGTCAAAAAAGAAAGGGCGGAAATGGGCACAACGCCACGCCGTATTAATGGAAGAAAAGGAAGGAATTCGCCAAAGAGGGAAAAGTTTAACGGAAGAAAATAAACGCTGCACCGTCAGGCGGAAGCTTAAAATTTCGAAGGTCTAGGGAAAGTAAAACAAAAAAGTTTGTCGGCACACACGAGGAGAGGAAAAGTTTACTTTCCCGTGACGAAGAACGACGTGGATCAGGACGGAGTTTTCACTTTGCCTTAGAGGGACTCTTATTTTCCGCTCATTAATCCGTAAGGAGGGATATAAAAAAGAAAAATCGCTTAAATATGGAGACCATTTGTAACAGCGGTGATAAACAAGCCTTACAAATAACGAGCAGCATATCCGCATCTATGGAAAACACGTCTTAGATTGTTTATACAAAAAATTAAAATAATGAAGAAGAATCATGATTTATGATGCTCAGGCTTTTCGCTTTCAGGATTCGGATTTTAGTAATATTTCATTTTTCACTGTAGGAAACTTTTTTAAGGAAGAAAAGTCTCTGAAACCCAAGAATCTCCTTATTATCAGTGGATCGAGAAATATTCCTTCAATTAGCAATTCATCACGCTTAAATTCCGATTCGCAAATTAATTAAAATAATCCGTTTGCTGACAACCAAATTTGTGCATTAATTCCTGAGGAACAAGAAACATTTGGGCCGTGACTGTCGATGTTGACCCCTCTCGCTGTCTGACCTTGACCATGAACGTACTAACAATCGTCATTATAATGTCCCGCAGACGAATTTCCACATGGGAATCAAGAAAGGTTTTCTTCAATTAATGTTGCACTAAATTCCTTCGCTAGTCTACTAAAAAATTAACATTTTTCCGAGAATATTGGTTAAATAAATACTATCTGCTTTGATTAATTTTTATAGGGAGGGCCTTTTTTATATGTCCTCTGCAGACCGCGTCTTTGTTTTAAAGCTGATGCTAGACTAGAAGGTTAGTCCAAGTTTCCAAAAACGCAGATGTTTGCATTTACTAACTGGAGCTGAGAAAAATATGCACTAAAGCACACTCAAAACAGCTTGCCATGGCGCGGTCCGGATGCATGATAAAATTTCCGAAATCGAGAACGTTAAAAAAATTTACCCATATTTAAAGGGAGGACGTTAGGCAAGGGATAAAGGGAAAGGACTTATCGTAGGGAATGGAGGAAAGAAAGAAGTACGCAGAATTGAAGATGGCATAACTGTAGTGCCCGATTTTAGGTCGTTCTCTTTGCCAGGAGAGGCAAGTAAAATGTATTGATGCTCACTTTTCCTATATTGCTTAATGGTCCAAAGCCTAACCTAACCGGTAGAATACCTATCGTATATGTGGAATCAGTTTATTTTGTCTTTGTTATTCTACCATAAATTGTAAATAAATACCATATAATGTCAGGTCATTCATTTAAACTGGTAACTTCATATTGAAGTTGATGAATGAACCTCATCTGCCAAGGGTAATATTTATTATAGCTTAGCACATTTCCGAGCCGGCATATACATTTTTATTAGGATTTTAACTTACATTTATACATTTATTAGATTATGATTAGATTTTACATTTTATTAGGATTATAACCTGTATTATAAGGTAATCTATCGGTTAAGGTAGGTTTTGGATGGACACAACTACCAAATAAATATTTTGCGACTCCTAAAAAAACACAATCCAGCAACATACTCTAGTACTCTACATCAAGTTCTTCTTCATCTCTGTGTACTTCCTCCCTTCATCCCATCCAACATCCCTATCCTGCTCCTGCCCTTTTCTCCTTTGCCTAACATTCGCCCCTTTATTACAGTCTTCAATTTCCCACTGCTGATCAATACGCCTTTCATCCATTTTTACTGCATCCATAGGATTTCTCCCAACAAACCCCTCTCCTCACCCACCATCACCAGTACTTTCTCATTTCTTTTCCTTTCGGCCCATTTCACCTTCTTCATTCTTCTCCAAACCCACATTTCAAAGGCCTCCAATCTACGTCTATCCTCCTGCTTCAGTGACCACGTTTCCGCGTCGTACATAGTTACGCTCCATGTCAAAGTTTTCACGAGTCTTTTCTTAGCATACTCACTCAACATCCCTGTCATCAACTCCCTCCTCCTTGAGAAAGCCTCTGCCTTGCGCAATTCTTCTCCTTACGTCCATACTACTTTGACCGCGTTGGTCCAAAACACTTTCGAGATACGTAAACTGTTCTATCTGCTCTATTTTTCTCCTCCTATTTTAATGTTTAGCTTAGCCTTTTTCTCTCTGGAAAATCGCATAACCTTTGTTTTATTAATATTGATTCTTCAACCCAATATCTAGCTCACTGAATTTTCAATTCACTCAGCACATTTCCGAGAATTTAACCAAATTTATTTGTTGGCAGATACAAGGTTTTTTTTACACAAGGACATGCTTCAGGGCATTCTTTGCCAGTTGCGAGAAATGAGCTGAGGGTTTTACGAGCCAAGATTCCCACTGATATCCGCTGGAGGAAGACTACCATTGCGGAAGTGGCAAAGCATTAGACGGGAAAGGATTATGTTAATTCCCGAAATGATATTCCAGCCGAGGAGAGCGTGGTTTTGAGAATGATGCCGTCTAGGCTCTCTCTTCCGATGGTTTGGACAGAGCGGACAAGGAACAATCCTGCTGAACCAATGAAATGATCAAAGCCAAAGGTAACGGCATCCAGGTTGACTCCGACACTGAGTCTGATTCGTGTGATGAGAGGCGTGTTCCAGATTCGGGGAGATCCTCACAGGTGGTGCCACCACTCTGGAATTCATAGGAGAGCGGCTCATTTCTGGAGCCCATCCGTAATCACAATTTCTGAAAGGAGTGGGCGTGGAATGTGAAACCGAAGAATTCAAAGAACAGCCATTCGTAATTCTCTCTTAGGAAAGTACGATTGTCGTTCACAGGTTTTATAACGCAATTTCAAAATGTCTCAATGGATATGAATATATAATTGAAACTGTTAAAACACTCATATTATTTTAACGTGACTTCCACCTTAATTTGAGTAAGGCAAGACTCATCGATTGCTCATCGAAAAAACACAACAGAACTAACAACAGAAATTACGATTACATTATTATTGCCTGAAATTATTCATTTATTTATTCCAATTCATTATAGTATTTGCGCTTTTAAATCAACTGGCAGCAAAATATAAATTTAAAATTAAATCCAAATGACATCAATAATGGACAAATGGAAATTGATTCTTCGTGATATCACACAAGAAAACGATTTACCTCCAAGTACAATCAAAGACATTAACCGCAATCAGCTGATGAAATATCAGAATTACTGGAATCGACAAAAATAAATTTAAATTATGAATTCAGGAAGCATTTTAGCAAATGACTTATTTGTTAGAGCTGTCAGTTGCTGAATTCGCTGAATTCCCACGGAAAATCATCGAAACCTCAACTGATTGGATGATATAAATTTGCTCATGCCGTGCAGCATAAACTGCTGAATAAATTATACTCGTACTTACATTCTATTAAATATTTCACTCTTTCCAAACGCACCAAAAACCAGCGAAGCACCATAAACTTAAAGCGCCTTATTTAATGCCATGGTAGCCTGAGAGCGCGGCAACTCCGCGACATTCAAGTGTATCGCGGGCCTCATTCAAGGCGCTAATCACATTCCATCCAATCGACAATGCTAAAAAAATCAACAGACGCGTTCCGAAATAATGTTAAAATTACTCGAATATTATGCAATTTTTAAAGCATTATTTCTTGGTTCTGTTTAATATATCAGATCTACTGTTTCTTATCGTCAGGAATATGAGCTTACGAAACTACCGAAGTGAGTGATAGGAGTCAGAATCATCGCTATGTACGTCACGTTAATGCGAGAATTAATAATTAAAAAGTATTTATATTACAGTTATTTTAATCCAAAATAAGAATAAAGAAAGATTCCGCAAACCCTAAAAAATTTGAACACGCTAACGCCTAATTCTACTTCGCGAGTGATGCATTAGGCATTTCTTTCGGCGTGCATAAGGACTGTGGGTACTTGAAGAAACGCTTTCCTCCAGCAATATTCCGCTTATCAAATACGGCTCACGTGCGTGCGGCTCGCAGAAAAGCTTTAAGAAACAATGGCCGCATAAAAGTTTCAACAACCGTCGCCCCGTCCACCACTTCGGGATTGAAGCCGTCACGAGCGACACCCGCGCGAGTGGATACCGGGGGTCAGGGCTTCGGAGAGAAGGCGGCAGACGGAGGGACGAAGGGAAGCCGAAGGAATCCCCCCGCGGCGGCGCCTCACCCCTAAGAGACCCGCGAAGTGACCATCTGCCCCAATTACGAAGGCGCCTTCCACGGAGTCACGGTGCCCGGTTCAACTCCACCCACCTCCCCGAGCAGCCTCGTGACCTCTCCCGCCGGAAATAATAAACTCAATCCCAAAATCCGCCTGTGAAAGAGCAGAGACTTCGGGAAAGAGGGGGGGGGGAGCAGGGCAGTAACACGTCTTCCCTTTCCCCTCCAACTCCCCCCCCCCAGGGTCGATATCGCGACGGGAGAAATGTTGTTTCCCTTTCGGAAATGCACAAACCTGCAATGGGAGTCTGAAAGGGCAGCGGATGGGGAGAGTCGGGAGGGAAGGGCATTAAAAAAGGGAACGAATCGGTCGGAACACACGAGACACGTCATGATTCATGTAATGCACAGAGGGAGGGAGGGCGGGAGGCGGGGAAGGGCGGGAGGTCGGGAAGGGCGGGAGGAGGCTCCGCTGACAACGCTTTCAGAGAATACGATTCGGCGGCGAGGTGTAGCCGGGAGGACGGGGTGTTCGGGGGAGACGGGAAGATGGGGAATGAACACGCTCTCCCGGGGAGGAAAGAAGCTGAAGCCGTCAGAGGGCGATGAATAATTAAAGCAGAGGAGGGGATGGAAGGAAGGAGGGATGAATGGGCGGTGGGGGGTACGGGAGTCATCCCACGGCGGCGCGACACTCAACCCACCTCCCTAACTCCGCTGCTGTAAGGGCAATTGTGAATTTTGCACGCTCGCCATACGCAAAAAAACAAAACTCTTTTTTTTACACTTTTGGTGCATCGCGAGAGAGAGAGAGAAAAGGAAAAGGTGGGCGGGGGAGAAATAAAAAGTGTGTGATCATCGCTTCACTACACACCCCGTTAATGAATGATTAACATACATCTGGACGTAGGATGGGAAACAAACACCGGCGGTCCCCCATCACTCCATCTGCCCTCGTTTGGGGCGGAAGTTGAAGTAGAATTCCCATGCCTCCCTTCCCCCGTCCTCGACTCCCGAAGCCCCTGGTTCGTCCTGGGCTTGAACGCAAAAGGAACTGACGGAGCCGGACGCGTTTCGGCGAACGTATGAGCGGCCGAAATTCCCCAAACATTAAATGCGCATCGTTGCACATGATTTTTGACATTGGTAATCCGCCGATTACAGCGAGATATCCTCTTCTGACGGTTCAAATATTTCCATATTGAGGGGTGTCTGCCACTAAGAGACGCACAGCCATAGCAGGTAAAAGACCAAACACCTTTCGTGCCGGTGAATATTTAAGGAATAACTTCTCGCTCGTACAATGGAGTGATTGATATGACGTTTTAAATGTAATAAAATTATTCAAATGGTTTAAGCAGTTAAGGCAGAATTTTACTCATGAGTATCTCAAATAAACCAATAGCAAAAGTTTGGGACGTTTCCTCCAAAAACTCCAGACGTAGTGAATCAGGAAACGCTTGATATTTGTCCGCCAAAAAGGATTACTGCGCAATTAGAGTAAAAATGACTGTCAAGCGGGAGTGAGTCCTCATTCCGTTATTTAGTGTCCGTGATGGAGAGGTCTTAGTTCAAAACAAAAGGTCCATCGGGAATGATAAATTGCCATCCATTTGGAGGAACCCCGTTAATGGAGGTGTTACTCTACATGAAGGTTATGAACGGTTGCAAATTGTGATGCTTCAACTGAGACCCCTATACGATCCGGGGATCTTTATGCTTGAATTTCATTATACCCTTGAATCAGTTTTTACAGAAAGGGCTCACAATACTCCTCGCATTTTGAGTTAGTCAGATACTGAGTAAATATTATAGCCCAGTGCTTGAACCATTGTATTTACGCGGGTTTTCAGTTTTCATCAGCAACATTTCGTATCCTAAGCAACGGCCGACCCCGGTGGCGGCGGGGTAATGTCCTCACATTCCTACCCAGACGTCGCGGGTTCGATTTTCGCCAAAGTGATTTTTCTACCACCTAGGGCTTGGGTGTATGTCATTGTCCGATTGTTATATAATTATTCAAAGACTGATATTACGGCCGAAGTGCTGTTTTCGCACTAAACAAAAAATATAAATAAATAAATGGTCACTCGCTGCATTCCTATCGTGGGAAAGATTCTAAAAAAATATAATGTAGAAATTGGAGAAGTAATCAAAAGTTTTAAATAACTAACCAACAGTCTATTTCCAGTGTTTCGAATAACGACATCAAAGCTACCAAACTTGAGCGAGACATTTTCTATTTAGCGCTAGTTAAGCCCTGGGAAACAGATGATTGGGGAACTTTAGGACTGCTTGCTTAATTTAATTTCCTTTAAAAAGAAATCTCACCCATATCCTTAATTGACATTCACAAAGACGCCGAGACATGAGGAAAATGCGACAAAGGGAGAAGTTCTTTGAAAAATTAGAGCACACTCTAGGAAGTTGTACAATGGAATCGATTACGATTGCAAATGAACGCGGCATCCTATGTTAAGGCTATTTTGATGTCTCCAAGTTCGTACCTTAGTGGGAGGAGAGCAAGGGAAGAATAAATGATGCAGAAAAGGTGAGGAGGTGGAGGGCAAAACGCTGTTGGGTGGAGCAAGCACGGAGGGTGGGAAACTCGATTCCTAGAGTCCTAGTTTAGGAAGTGAAAGGCCATGGCTCTAATTGCTCCGCGACACAAATGGACGGCGTACTTGGAAGCCGTCACCCTGGAGCGCTTCAGCCAAAGGTAGGACGGACTTGAGACTCAAATCAGGGATCGGGGACAAAAACCGAGGGCGGAGAGGTCAAAGGTCCCCTACTCCATACTCTTGAGTAAATCACGAGAATAGCTTACAATCCTGCCTAAAGAGGTTAACGGGTGAATATTACCCCCTCCATAAACCTCCATACATTCCCGGCAAAAGGAAGCTTTAATGGATTACAAAATATAATATTAAGAAACGAAAACATTTCAAGCCAAAATATTTAAGGAGATTAAAATATTTAAAAATATAAAGGACAATACTTTGCAACACATTTTAAAGCCATCATTAATATAAAATCAAAATACGCATTAGATCAATTAATTACAAAAGATAACACAAAACGTAGAATTAAGAAAACTGACATGAAAATTGAAATTTTAAAAATTAAATCAAGGTATTCAATTTCGAAGTAGTATCCGTTACCTCAACTCTCGAATTTATACATGTTCTGCGAAATATTTTGCAAATGGAGTTAGCAATAACGCGCGTCAATTTTCCATTTCTTATCAAGCGAATTAATAAAGTGAATAATTAAAAATCCATCGGCGTAATGTAAAACGACAGCACATTTCATGATTGAATCATTAGCAAATCTTCCCGGGTTACGTAAGTACGTTTTATAGATATGAAATAATAAATTACAAATAAAATATAAAACTAGACCAACACAAATGTCTCTATTTTTAAAAACATGGCGAAACAATAAATCCAAAGACAATGCATTATGAATGTTGTTAATAACGAATAATATCTCCGTTCAATCCAACCACCCAATTCCTCCCTTCCAACAGTAATGGAGAGTAAGAATCAAAGAGATACTAGACTAAGGCTTATTGACAACGATTCAGTTGTATCAATTGAATAAAACAATAGTGAACCAAGAATTCCCGAGTCTAAATGAATAAATGGAACAATTCTTACCATATAAACAATCAATTTTTACACAGAGTGATAGACTATGCCGGTAGAAGGAACAGAATTTCATCGTTTGATTTAACAGGGAATTCTTTTGGATTCAAACAAATGCTTGATTTAATACGGTTAAGTATTTAGACTAAAAATAGAGCGCATTTTGCAAATGATTTTATTTCCGAGTGATATTATTCCTTTGGCAAAGGGATTCAGATATACAATTATTAAGTTCACTCCAGGGCATTTCGAAGCATGAAGAACCATCGTCGAAGTCGAACAACACGCCCTATGTAAAGGGTCAAAGGTACCTAATTCCCCTTGGATCGCAGAAGACATTAATTTTCAATGAATACCATGCCGCAGAGTTAATTTAAAAACTCTGGTTAATCGTTAATTTAACCAACGAGACTAATTCTTACGGTCAGTATTAATCGTGCGCCAATTAAAAATTCTAAAACATTAATAAAAGTAATTTTTATTAAATTATACTATTCAATAGATTTTAATGAATAATGAAAGTCTTTAACTTTATTCATCTCTGAAAAATATAGCGCCCATTCTAACGAAGGATTATGCTTCATCATTCAGTACACGAAGAAAATAATTCGCCACCAAAGGCGTTGTTTATTCCGCTGCTCAAATGAACTGAATGAAAATGGAAAAAATACAAGCGAAGAGCAGGAACCAAGGGCGAAAGAACTTCCTTCTCGGAGAGAAAAGCCTCGACAGCACCTCATTCCACCATTCTGCCCTCGCTCCTCCTTTCCTATATCCTCCATCGCCAATAGCCTTTCTTCTCAATCGCTGGTGAGAAATCGCCGAGTGCGAAGCGACAAACAGGTTCAATAATTCGAAAAAAAATTGTTATAGGACGCACACAAAGGCGCACTACACATTAAGAACCGCTGAGCAACTGTCTCATTTGAGTCGTCGCTTCACGCGACGAGTGGCGACCTCCTCGCTGCGAGCGTACTGATTGGAAAACTCGGGGAAGCGAAAATTCCCAAAGGAGGATGAGATTGGGGGAGGGGCGAAAGGGAAAGGGGGGGAGAATGAAAGGGAAGGGGCGAGGGGAGGGGAGGGAAAGGGATATTAAGATTGATTATGCGAGCCCCTGGCGAGATCCGATGGTTTCCAGATGAGAAATTTATCGCTCGTTTCTTTCATTTCCATCATCGGGATTATATTTCTTTTCCCATCTGAAGTGATGATCCAGTTTTGCGTGAGAAAAAGATACAGTCTCGGGCTCTCGATAGGATGAGAGATTATAGGCGAGGACAGAGAGAGAGAGAGCGGGCCTCAGTGCTTCCGTCCTTTTGATTGAGATGGAGATAGAGAAGCAGCAGCAGTGTGGACTCCGAGAGGAGGCGTAAAGTACGCCCTTTGGTAACCATCGTCCGTGCTGATCCGAATGCATTCATTGTAAGTAAAGTGCATGGGCCGGTATAAATCCCGAGAGAGTTTTCGTTCCATTTATTTCACTTGATGAAAAATCAACACGATGGGGGAGCTTCTTCTTGGGAAGATCGTGGTCTATCTAATGAGAAGTGAGAAGGACTCGAAGGGGTGGGGGGTTGAAGAAGCCGTCGCCATTTTTCTTTTACCTAAACTTTAATTAAGACGAGGCCCGTGCGCCAGGGTTACTGTCCCAGGCGAAGGGAGACAAAATTGAGATCCGAAATCACACTCCCATTCGAATGAAGAGGAAGCGAGGGGAATGGCTGTCAGCAAGGGGTGGGCCGATTCATGCGTCACCCCTCATTACGAATTCATTTTTTATGGACGCGCGTAGAAAAAAATAACTCGTAGAAAACATTCCGCAATTAACTCTGCGATGACGTCAACAACGAATGCATTGGTCGTAATAAATGCCCTGGGGACATGCCAATGCAATAGGCGCAGAGTGAAAACTTGGTCTCAAATGTGACCACTCATTTTTTCGATGGAAACTTGTGCCTTTTTTCCCGATTTCTCGGAATGCATATCACTGGCCAAATGTGGTCCTAAACTCGTTCATGACAAGGCATGAGTTTTTATTTGATCGAGAGTTTTAATAATGGGCAAAAATATTCAAGAAGTTTATTTAAATTTGCGATAGGAATTGATTTTTCTTTTGGATGAATCTCTGAGAATGGAGCTCCTTACACACTAAATGCAAACTATATTTTATACCGTTCAGAATTTCAATGTTGTGGTCAAGTGTTAAGGTGAAAAAAACATCAAAAAGAAGGAAAAGGTTCGTCAAACCTGACTGATTTTTAGGAGAACTAACGTAGAGTAAGGTTTCCGATGCTATTCAGGTTCGTAAAAATTCTAAACATGCTTAACCGAATAAAATCACAAAGGATGTAAAATTCTCCCAGTTAGATACGAACGAACTACGGAAATAATGGGAAAAAAAGGAGGTATTAAAATGTTCGGCGGCTGCCTCCTGTTATCACAGCCTTGCCTTGCCTCATTTCGAATAAAAACGTATTTTGTGAAGGATGAGTGTTGTGCCGAACACAAAAGAACCGCAAGGAAATCCCAACGTCTTACGAAGTCAGCGGATACTCAATGCATAAAAGTGAATTAAATCCATTCCTTTTTTTATAAATGTATGAATGGAGAAATCGCATTCTAAAACACTTGACCCGCATATGGACTCCACAAGAAAAAGATTACTAATGAAGCAATTCCGAGTTCTCGGGAGTCGAGAATTAATAATACGGACCGGATGCGGGGGGATGGGAGTAGTTAAATAAGAAATGCAGTCGGGAGGGTTTAAGGGGGGGAGGTGGGGGCGGAAACCCTCACGTCAGCGAATATACGGAAAGTAACAAGGGTGACTTGAGCATAAACGACGGATGAAATCTCAATTAATTCAGCTCGACGGTCACGAACCCCTTAGTTTCACGTTCGTGCATTGGAGTGGAGAAAGCCTTTTCAGAAATACGAGCCACGAAATTCGCACATGACTCGAAGAACTTGTAAGCTACAGAGAGAGAGAGAGGGGGAGATATCTCTCGTTTTTCTGCGGAAACAGAAACTCATCTAGAATAATTTTGAATCATTCGAATCAAATTTACTTTTGAATTAGACTCACACTGATTCCATTTCATCAATACTTAGCATCCAAAAACATTCGAAATCAGTTGTCAGGTAGGCACAACTTATGATTATGACAACATACACGCAGACAGTCGGCAGTTTTGAAAGGTGCTGACATGCAGTAATTAAATGGCTGCATTTACATCATGTAAATCTCTCTGGGTAGGTTTAAGTTCACTTTTCTGAAGCGGAAGACAGACCACTGGTCGAAGGAGCAGGGTACGCTGTACGATTCAGCGACGATGGTTAACAGCATAACCGATAATTGGTTTCGATTAACCCCACACCTCATAGCTATTATGGTCTACAAATCAAATTCTCCCCGAATTAATACTCAAACCGAACCAGAGATAGTTTCATGTTCAGTAATTCTTTCTCATTAAAAGTCGTTGGATTGCAAACCGCGGCCCGCTTCCAATCCTGAGACTAATTCATTTTTGACAAACAAGGCAAGACTACGCTTTTCATGATTTTGGTACTATGAGTTGGAGTGAAAGAGGCAAGGGATAAAGATGATGAGCATTAGGAAAACAAAAGTGATGAGACTTTCAATAAGTGGAAGAGGCAGAGTAAACCTAAGCCTTGATAGGTGTAAATAAGGACACATTGAATGATTCGAGTATTTTCTGGAAGAGCTTGGGAGAATTAGGTTTAGTGGGTACCATGATTAAAGAGGGAAAGCAGAGGAAAAGGACTTTAAAGAGGAGGAAATTGATATTTGGGATTAAAGAGGATTACTGACGGGTGGTATGGATAACATCCTTTCCATGAATCAGTAACACCTAAGTTAGATAAGGGGAAAGGAAGGGAATGCATGTGTATAGGTATGAACTGGAGGCGTTTGAGGAGAAACGGGTTTTGGAGGTGAAAGGAGAAGAAATGGGAATGGAAAGAGAGGAGGCAAAATGAATGAATGTTGGTTATGGTGTAGACGAGAAAATATTGCTGGAGACCACACTACATAAGAGGAGAGACACGGCAGAAGGAGTTCATTTGAGGATCAGGTTGGAAGTCGAAGGCCTTTGCATTAGCAGGGAGAGTTTTCATTAATCAGGGAATGGGTATTAAGAAATTTGAACGAGATGAATGGAGAGAATCCATTGGTAGCTGATGAATGTAATACTATAGCTCTAACAAAGCAATAAGTTTGCAATACTCATGCCATGCGGAGTTTGATTAATTAATAAGACTGGGAGATGCCGTCATAGTTTCCAGACTATGTTAAGAAATGTCCCCGAGGTTCATCGTTCCAGGACCAATGTGATGGAAAGGTATTTATGATGGAAATTTGAAAATGTTGCACTTTTCCGCGCGAAATAAAAGGTTACTATGACGCCCGTTTCAGCTCACGGAGCCTTCATCGGACTGAAGACGTTATTGATGGCTGAAACAACCGGAAATACTTTTCTTCTTCTTTTGGAGAAGCTCAATATTTTTAATTTTTCTTTTCAACGGCCTCCACTCGGCGGCCTAGCCAAAGAAATAATGACAACGCCTTGAAATAAAGCTTTTCAAACTCCTGAAGCCACATACCTAGACGCCACAACAGTTCGCATCCAAAGACATTCGGCAACACCTTCTTTATGGCACCGTATCAGCGATTAGTTGCTAGGCAACGAGACTCCCAATGGGCACCCGCAAGAACCCTCGTTGACCTTTATTGGTTTTCGTTTATTTTAGGACATTCCATTCTGAAGAATTAAAGGATCGCAGAATGAAGACCATGTGTCAAAACTGGTAGTACCTCAACCATTTCAGAGAGTAAAAATCATTCGCCTTGACCGGGATTCGAACCCGGATCCCTCGATATCCGGCCGAGTGCTTTAACCAATTAAGCTACCGAGACGTCCTCTTACACTCTGAAATTTTGGGGGCTTTAAAGGAACAAGATGTTATGACGAAATACCGTACATACAATGTCACAGGCATTCGTAGTCGTGCGCGACGCGCCACAGTCCACGATGTTAAGAAAGCCAATTTCAAACACTTAGGCTGTTCATACCTTAGACAAATTTCAAGAAACTGTAATAGTAACTTTAACGGAGTCACCCGCTATGTGTGCATTATAATGTGAAACGTATTAATACATTTTTTAAAGTCATTATCACGGACTTATAATTATGTTCTGAACAGATTCTATTCAATAACTGTCGCCCGTAGTGATTTTATACTAAAATCAACAATATTCTCAGCCTTTTTAATTATTTGCTTACTTTGTCCTCGTTATTTTTTCATATCACATCCAGCTAATTATCAATTAACAAGTATTTATTTTAAGATCCTGACGTACCTACGCCTCCAAGAAAACAGCGCAGTTGAGTGAGACAAGTGAAGGGACAAGGACGCAAACCAACGCCTTATCCGCCGCATGGAAGAAATCAAATATTTATCAAACTTGCGAAGAACGCCAGGTGGTCGTGATGGAGCAAACGTAACATACTGAGGTAACGTTTTTACAGCAAGAGCAGGTACTTGTCCTTTTTTTCTATTAAAAATAACGACAACTGCAGATGCATAAAGTGCGGCGTAGACTTTCTCGCCATAACCATAAAACTTTTGAGAACCAGCGCAGAGCGACGACGCTAGGTCGCTCTTCTTTTTTTTAAATTTGCTTAGATAAGGATAATAAGTCCACTGACGCGTGAGAGGCGAGGGAGGGCCGAGGGAGGGGGAGAGGAGGATGGAGTGGAAGCCACGAAAGATGGTGGCGCTCCCTGAGTGTGTGTCGGACGAGACATGGCCCGGGGCGGGGGCGGAACCCAACGTCGAAGAGGTATTTTGCCGAAAAGAGATGGGCGCGAGGGGATTAAAACCGGGTCAAACCCCACCATTAATTTTCCCCTGAATCACCCTCTGCCATCTACTCAACCAGTTGGGTTGGTGTGTAGCATGCGTCATCTCCTCATAAAGGGTTCTCCGTTCAACGCCAATTCTTTCGCGCCCATGCACAAATGTGCCATTGCGTCTTCCTCCGTTCTCCAACTGTGATATCATTATTCCCTTATTCAGATTTATTCGACGATCCGAACACCTTCCCAGGAGTCCTTACGGCCTCTCCCCTCTTATTTCTGCCGATTCTGCTCGCTCGTACTCTTCCCTCGCCATCCCCCATCGCTCCTCCATTGATAACTTTTCATGTCCGGTGCATTTTCAAAATACGGTACCACTTAAAACGTTATTTGCGATTCATAGTGGACAATAATCTCACTAATGGTACGCATTGATAAGTGGCTTAGATGAATGTCTCGTGTCAGTGCTGGGATAAAAAACAGATGTTTTTCCCACCAAAATGAGCTTAAAAATCACGCTAAAGCGTATCAGCGCAGCAAGCAACAATTGACTAAATAGTAAATAGAAAGTTAGAAATAGCAAAATATAATTCGTCCTACTTATAAGCCGTATACTGCTGGATCGCCCTCACAAAATGTACATTTGCCTTTATAAGTACTGAACTCATTTTTAGTTGCAACTTATCGTCAAAAATTATCTTATATTTTCCATTTATCCATACGCAAAGTTAAGAAATATATCTGAAAGTTGAGAAAACTGCTAAACTTAGGGGTTCATACGAGAAGATAATAACTGCATCGTAGAGACTATACATTGTCAATTGTATCAAATATAAAAGCAAGGTTGTAACGGATAGAACAATACCTTAGACATTTCATACTATATAAACATGGAAGCGAAAATGGATTTAAACGGTACCACCATATTCACGCCGAGAGCGAGGTTTTTTTTGGCAACACGGAGGGACAGGGAATTGTGGTAAGCAGCCATCGGGGAGGATAGGGAAGATGGAGAGGGTTCGGGAGACATTTGAACTCACACACACTGAAGCTAAAAAATAACAAAAAAGGCATGCCGGGTCGCAGATTAGGCGGCAGGGGCTAATCATGGGGCGCACTCGGTCTCCCATGACGAGATGACGTTGTGCTTTCGGGTGTACTAAATCCCACGGCGGACATGTTGTTATTTCCACGAGTGCGTCGTATAACACGAAAAAAGCTGCTTAACGCCCGAGACTCACAGTGGGCGCCATAAACAAGCCCCTCGACTCATACACACCCCGCCGCCTTTACGTCCTGGACTTATCCTTCCCAGAGTGATAATGATTGGCGGATTCTGAGGCCAGCACCAAAGCGTCTGGTGCTTTCTTCTCAATACTGTCTCACAGCCGGGCCTTCAACTATTTCCAATTTATCGATATTCCTATCCATTGTCATCTTCAGGACCACTTGCAGGCTTATTTTTTTAATATCAACAGTATTCTACCGTTTAAGTTCGAATTTTAAAAGACCCAGGTACCTGAACAGATTGCTATACTTCAAAGCTACGATTAACACGACTCCCTAAACTACGAGGGCAGGCTGGAAAGTAATGCACACATGCTTGTAGACCACAAACAAAAATAAATAGTAAAATCGGATAATCATTAAATTCAACTACAATTATTAACTTTCAAAATCATATATTTATTTTTCAACAAAGTCACCGTTAAGGCTAACACATCTCTCCCAACGCGTAACAAATTTTTTCATTCCGTCACTGAAAAACTCTTCCAATTTTTCTCGAATCCAGGACTTGACAGCTGACCTCGCTTCATCGTCCGAGGTGTGATGATTACCCTTGAGGTGTCTCTTGAGTTGGGGAAAACAATAAAAATCGCAAGGCGCAAGATCGGGGGAGCAAGTATAATAAAACATGCTTCGACAGCCGACACTTTCTAGAACTTAGGGTTAATTCAAAAGAAATTATTTTAAATTAATTATTAAATGACAGTCTACCGCTTAAGGTGGGTTTTCGGTGGACTCCGGGGATAACCGATACTGAACGCTTTTATGGTTCACCTACCAACTATAATAAACTATTTTCCAAATCAACATAGTGCCTCCCTTCATTCTGCCGATCATGCCTAACGTTTTCAACCTCCTGCTCCGTTACCCCGCATTCTTCTCTCTATGTATCACAAGCTTCAGCAATCTCCGTCTCCTCTTTTCCGGTCTTCGTTTAATGTCTTCAGCAATCTTCTCTCCTCCCCTGCCATGCAAAGAGCAGTGCAATTCTCCTCCCATTGATTTCACCTCTTGCATTCTTTTCTACAGACATAACTACGCCTATTAAGCCTATAAATATGATTTATTCAACATAGTCTTAACGAAACCAGGTAAACTTCAACAAGTGATAAGTTTTGAACCTAAATTCAAATGAATCAGGGATATTCTAATCACAGCACCAAGTGCTTGAATGAGGTCGAAATATGGAAGGGAAGTTGCCAACTCGATCGGTAGGTTAGATGAATAAAGATATCTCTCGGCATCTCCAGACAGATTCAGCGCCGTTGAACACGCCAACGTTTACGAGGATCACTGCAACTTTCAGAGCTCACGCTTAACTTTGAAGTGTAAAGTTAGCCTTAGACTCGTTACGTTTGTCGACTTCTACTACGTTCAACGCAACAGGGAAACCCTAGAACTCTTCGTCCAACATACAAATATTATTGGTTTAATCCAGGAAAGGTTCCAAAATTGAATTAATTTGGGTGATTGGGTTAGAAATTAAGTTAAAGTAATTACATTAAGAAATTTAAATGATAATTTCCTACCATGTAGGCGATGAAAATCTATTTACCATGATACAACGAGAGAGGAATTTTTACAACATACTAGTAAAAAATACCTAAAAAACAGTCTAACGAGTATTTTACGGCTGTGAAATCGAAAAAAACTGATGTTACCTATACTTGTATGTACACAGAAAAGGAAAGTATAAAACTTGCCGTTCTTAATCTTTTGTCTAGCAATATTTGCTTACGATCCAATACTTTAAGGCCTGAGGTTTCAATTTAAGGAGTAATGAAAAAATCGCCTTTAATATTTGTCAGAGATATAACCTAAATTACAACCAACGACATAAAGTACCCTTCAAAACTTTCACCGACTGCGACAATTTTTGTATTTTCTCTCGTCCATTTCAGTCTTTCCAAACTCACCGAATCTCAGAAGACTCCAGTCTACACAAATCCTCATGCATCAAACGCCACGTTTCCGAGCCGTATTAAAAAAAGCTTCACATTATATTTTTCACTTATCTTTTCCATTTTTCATGACTTAAAGTCGTTCCCATCAACCGCTTCTTCTTAGTAAGGCTATGATTTATCACTAATATTCTGTAAATGCCCTTACTAATTTGCCAATACTCGTCCAAATCACTTCCTAGATAAATATTTTGCCTGCATTAGTTATCACCTCGTAATTCTACGTTTAACGCAGCCTGTATCTCGGACACCTAATTAGATTGGGCTCTAAACGGAACACGTCCGGGAAAATAAATAAATAAATGACACCGTTTTCTTATCAATGATTCGCATCTCCAGTTATGCAATGAGCTCAGTAATGATCGCAAACCTCAGGTTGACATAAGCTACGCGTTCACATACGTGGGCTAAGCATCGCGACAAGTGTTTGGATTATTTAGCGTGGTTCACGGTGTTTGGAGGGAGATGAGGAAATTCACATCGAGCGGGTCTCGGGAGAGACGTTTTCAATGTCTTCCCAACGACAATGCTCCCGAGAGGAGTCGCCCCGCAACGAGGAGCACACAAGATTCGGGCGGTTCGTCAGCCTTGATTAGCCCAAGACGCGCCTTCGATTAAACCACCCGAAGAGCGGCACGGATCGACGGAAATCTAGAGAGAGAGGGCCATGTGCAATTACGACTCGTCGAGGCCGAAGGCAAGACGCGACGGCGGGTCCACAGACAAGCCTCCCCCCCCCCCCCACCCTCTCATGCGGAGGAGAGGGGAGCTGGCGGGATGAGTCCGCCACGCCAGGATTACCGAACGGGAAAATTAAGAGTCGGATGGGAGATATTCTAATGAAGGCGGAGTGGGCGGCGCAGGGAGTGGCAAGCAGGCGGGAGGGTGAAACAAGACATCGTCGGAAGGGGGGAGGGGGTCCATAATTGATCGGATTCTGGAGGTGAGTCGGACAAGGCGGAGGGGAGAGTGGGACGGTGTCTTCCTTCCCTCGCTCCTATATCGCTCACAGTTTAGAGGCGCCGGGATGATGAATCCGAACACGCTCCCGAGGACTCTTGGTTTGAGCGATAGAGGACGCGAATTTACCGGCAATTGGGAGAGGGGGGAATCATACTCGGCTCATTAATATTGAGACATGCTCACAGCTGTGAAGGGAGGAGGAAAACTCAAGGAGTGAATTTTCAAACCTCGCCTACTGCCCTCTCGCGTCAAATCCGTCTTTCATTTCCCCAGACAATACTCTTCCCCACTAAGGATTCGCGACGTAAGGGAATAAACTAGGGCACGAAGGGCGGTTCAGGCACTTGGTGAGAATTTAGGGAGGATATAGACGCAGTAGTGGGGACATAAGGAGGAGAAATGCGTCATCCAAAGATGCCTTGGAAATGAAAAGAGAACTGAGAATAGATGAAATGAGCTAAAACGTAAGCAAAAGCATGAGTAAATACGTACTTTACTATGGAGCGTAGCGATGAATAAATCAGAAAACTGGTTCTCGAGACAAATGAAGAGAGTACTCGGGAGATTAGAAGCTTTGGAGATGTGAATGTGCTCATGAAATTTTAGAAAGTAAGTTGGACAGAGTGGAAGACTATCGATGAAGTTTGTAGCACGGAGGTAGTGGAGTGGAAATTACTGGTGATATCTGATGAACGAGGAAAAGTGGCCGGAGGATATTTTGAGAGGCACTGGGATGGAGCCTGGGCAAGAAGGGTGGAAGGAGAAAGGAACAGACATTTTAGAACGGCATGAAGACAGTTAGAAGATACGAAGAAGGAAATAAAATAAGACATACAACAGTTATTTCAAACGAGACGTAATACCGGATAGTTTTCAATGACAGTCAAAAACCTACGATTCAATGTTAAGTTCACTTTACCTTAAGTACACCACCCACGTATATTATATATATATATATAATATACGTGGGTGGTGTGGTATATATATACCATAAACACAGTAATCAACCCGAAGGTCGGTTTGTCAGGTGATGGTAGAGCTCACCCATGTACCAAGCCCGAAGCCCGACGGCGTGTGAATATTCACACATCAGGGTAGGGGGGCCAGTTCCTTTCCCTGTGCTGGTTAAGGTTTCCCAGGAAGATCTGGTACCCGAAATATCAACTAGCTTGAGTGGAGCTGCAGGTGCCCAGGCTGCCTTGCCCGTGAATCGAACCCGGGACCCTCCGGTCAGTAGTCCAACGCTCTTCCCACTAGACCACCGCGACCCACTATATACATGTTTATATTGGTACATATAAATCCGATCTATATAAATATATATATATATAGGTATAGATACCCTATATATTATATTTTTAAGAAAAAGTAAATAAATGAATCAATTAGGGCGTGATGAAAGGAACTTTATATCCCGGATAGTCTAAGCGGCGGGTGGCAGGTCGATCGCCTCCCGTCAATAGAAATCACAGAGGATGAGTTCTTCCCGGTGAGAACATCTCCCCCTTGCGTTTCGGAAAATACAAAGGAATTACGAGATCGTCTGATGCTGTGCGATCGCGCACTGTGAGGAAAATTGGAAACGGGATGGGATATTGCGAATGAAGAACAGGAAGAGGGGTTTGTCCTTCCTTTCCAATTCTTTCTTTTGTTGGAACGAAACGACTTTCCGAAGTAAATCTTCCTCTGTGGCCAGTGCCCGCGACTGGAGACAACAACTTTGACGATGAAAGGACCGATTTCAAAAATGGATTACGAATTTTGAGTGACAAAAGCCAAAGCGACTTAGCCGAAGTCCCTTCCTCAAATACAAAGGACTAGTATGCAATGTATGCGATCAAACTGCAGAGGAAATAAGAATAATCACGCGACCAGACATCCACTAATCGATCAATATCAATCCAATTCCCCAAAAAATACCGACATATAATACATTTATCCAGTGATTCTCTCGAGCTATGCTTTTGAGTCCATTTGAGAAAAACAAATTATAACGAGAGCCATAAAATGCCGAGTTAATTTAATAAAAAAACGTTACAAGATTGTTTTTCCGGGCTTCTACTGACCATTAAAAACAGGATATCCATAATGAGAGCAAATATTCATTCAAGTAAATGAAATTCATTTCGCGAAGGGCATAAAGTAGTAATTTGAAGCACTCCGGATTATAGAACTGTATTTTAATAATATCATCTCAGTTATTCCCAAAATGGAGTGCTTTCGCTAGCATGCTGAAGCTGAATTGCGTGGAATAAATTGCACGCGATTAAAATACAGCTACAGGGTGAGTACAAAACGAAAAATTCAATATTGGTAAAAGAAAATACAAACACTATTTATTTCATAAATACTTTATTTTTTATCGAAATGGACTAGACTTTGACAAACATCCTCTGTTGAGAACACTGTTTAATTATTTCCACCTCATATGGAGAATGACGGGAATACGAACGATGGATTTACAGAGTTAAAAATGAAGAAGTACTTCGAAGAGTGGTTGTAGAGATTCAAGTCTACAGAAGAGTTTTACAAGAAGAATAAAATAAGGGAAAATATTTAAATCAATGGTTTAAGGCTCCACTTCGTGAAAATGAACCATCACTGAATAAGTTAACTTTGGTTTTTCCCAAAAATTTTATTAAAGTACCACTCGTTTGGACGTATCCATTACGTGGTACGTCACATTGAGCGTCAGGTATGTATTATCAGATACACCGAATGATATCGGCTATGCGCCGAAACCGGTACTAGTACAATTAAGTTCTTGTGAAAAAAATCAAAGGTAACTTATCCACTGATGGCAAAACATAATAACTGAACACGTTCCCAGGCAAAATAAATCACTGAAGTTAACAGAGAAAATTAACACAAATGAAAAGTTAGAATGAACTGTGAGACGCAAGCAATGAGAAATATCAGTTCAAGGATCAATGAGAGAACGAAGAGGCTGGCTGATTGGAATGGGACGCACGAGGTAGATGAGAGCCTTTCTACGGTAAAATCCTCTGTTCGGTCCAGTAAATTGTGTTAGCTTCCAATTTGCGTCAATGCGAAATATTTAAATAAAAACTAGCAATAGCCCAAAACAAAGACGTTACCTCCCCATCATCCCCTCCCCCTCCCAACGACGCCCTTTGAACATAAAAGGACCTAATGGTACATGTAAATAGGCATAAGAAACTTCTAGGACATTAAACGTATTAGTGACACGCAGAAAAAGGGAAAGCCAAGGAAAAAGGCGGTAAAATGAAATCGAAAGGCGTTGTGCGTATAACGCAGATCGCTGAATAAAATTAGGGCATCCTTAATAATTTTTTGAATTTAGCTTTAAAAATAGCGAAGATGTCAACCAATTTCCGCCAGCAATAACGTAAAGGGTGATACTCAAAACTGAACGAAGAAAAAGCGTGGATGGGTGACCTTCCGCCCTTAGCCTCGCACCGACTCCCCCCCAGGGCCAGTATAGGCACACACGCAGGGGAGCAAGTGGCATCCAGTCCAGCGATATCACTGCCTGCCCGAGATTACGGAGACCAAGAGCTCCCGTGCGAGAACGAAGAATTTTTCTGTCCGGCATCGCTTGGCATTCGGAAAGAACACTCGGCTTTCCCTCACCTGCCTCGCGTTTATTAAAAGCCGCAAAGTCACGGTACCAAGTAAAATTTACTCCTCCAATTACTGGCCGTGAAATAAAGAGGTATCGCCCGCCGCGAACAAATCGAGATACCCCCGGAATCTCCTTAGTGTTTAACTCAAGAACAAGCTTAGCTTGAGCAAACCGACTCGTTAAAAGAGTATTCCCGATATTTAATTACGAAACGTCGAATTTAGGAAACTACAATTTTATTACACATCGGATTAAATAGAAAATGACAAATATCCCAGATCGTCCAGGATTTCACTCATCTCAAAACACAAACTCAAGATAAGATTCCAATCATGCTCCCTTGGCGAACGGTGAGAAGAAAAATGCTTCCAAGAAGAGTCTTCCAAGCTAAATATTAGATTTGATCAAGTAAATGCCATTGCCAGGTCTTGGATTGAAAAATAGATAACTCACGAAAGGAATTTATTTTATAGGAGTTAATAGCGACAAAAATTAAAAATACATTTGAAATTCCACTTCTCAGACTTTTCTATCGTGTTTTTGAGAGACAGCGAACTAATTACCCAAAGAAACGATTCATGAACAAAAATCGTGGAAAAAAACTTTGATTCAACTGATTACAATATAATTTTATTCTTTTTTATTATTTATCTACGTACCCTGCAAGCTACCGCTAGGGTATGTGGCAGGGGTAAATACAAACCAGAAAAAGTTTTACCCGAACATTTCCCTACCGCGGTCGGACAATGCTTGTATGATCCCTTATCGTTCGTTGTCGTTCAGTATGAAATATCGGGAAGAAATAAAACGCCTAAAGATATGGAGTAGCAGCAGTGGCGGCAGGATAGATTGGGAATAGTGGAGGAGAGAAGACCTTTGGAAGGAATTCGAAGTAAGATAAGGCGGCAGGAGCATGGGATACTGAGAAACAATGGAATGTGGAGGACCGACTGTGAAGGGAAGGCAAGACCGCCTCAGGGGAAGCAAGGTAAACGGAGGAAGGGAAATGGAAGAGTTCCATGAAAGGAAGCAGAGCAATTTCACTTTGCTTGTCTCAGGCGGACATATCTTCGCTGCTGGTTATCAAAGTTCATGACTGCTGAGGCCAGGTCAGGAATATTTTCATGAAATATGTTTTATGAAATAGTTCTATGGCGCTAAGTCGGAAAGTAATCAGCATTCTGGAGGAATGCAAAAAATTAGATGTTAAATACGATTCAATGCAACGCAAGCAGTTGGGCTTTTCGATGGAACAGGAAAAAGTAAGGCTCTCAAGTGTAGTAATGCTTATTTTCTAACTTATTCACGACACATTGCTCCTTTTTCTGGATCAGTCTTAAAGTTACGTCGGCTCCATCAGCTAAATTTTTCTCATTGGAACTCAATTGCCATTAAATAGTTAAGTACTGATTACTTAAGTCCCTCAGTGCCAAGAATAACGAAAGAAAATTTTTAAATGTGCGAGGAAAAAAATAAGAAGAGGTAATCAAATGGCCATTGTCCACTTGTTAATCGAGCTGTGCTGCGCTTGACGCAGGTTTTCAGTGACCGAAAGTACACGAGCGTACGTCGTTCGTAAGAGCGAAATGTTGTTTTCAAGCGAGCGCGCATATTCGTAAAACGCGTTTCAATGTGTGTTACATCGCCATCACATGCAACGGCATTCCCCATTCGCTGATTTTCTTGTCGGCTATGTTTGCCCGGCTATTGGAGATTTCTGCCATTCTCTCGTATAAGCACCACTCGACCCTATTAGATTGAGCATCTCGTTTCTCTGCCGCTGATCACGATTGTAATTATTGTCCCGATTCGAAGTTAGACAATTAATCCGAGAGTAGAGGAGGTACAAAAAAATAACGCTTACTTCATCCGAAATATCCCATCAGAACAAAGGCACTAGTACACTAATTCGTTTGAGGACACTGTAGCTCATAATTGTCGGTTGATTGCAATATTATGTCAAAGCCTTAGCACGTATAGCACCCAACATTACACTATACAATTCTTCAATTAGGGACACTCGTGTTTTTCCTTAATTCCAGACAGAAGGACATCTAAAAAGTCGTGCATGAGTTATTCAGTCCGAGGAGATATTAGGACTTACGCTGATGATGAAAAACGTATTCCACGAAGGAGCTTCTTCACATATTTTATTGGTATTTTACTAGTTAAGGTATTTGCATGACCACAGCCTGAACAGTTGTACCAAATGAGTTCACTTGCCTCTTCTAACCAAAAAACAACCCAGCATTCTATTCTACATCAGGTCCCTCTTCATATCTGCGTACTTCCTTCCTCCCTTCATCCCGTCCAACATCCCTATCCTGATCCTGCCCTTTCCTCGCTTGCCCAACATTCTCCCCTCTATTACCTCCTCCAACATTTCACTACCGTTCAATACGCCCTTCATCCATTTTTTCTGCCTCCATAGGATTTCAGCCAAACAATTCCCTCTCACAACCTATCATACTTCCTTATTTGTTTTCCTCTCTGTCCGTTTCACCTTCTCCATGCATCTCCAAAACCACATTTCAAAAGTCTCCAAATCTACGCCTATCCTCCTGCTTCAACGAGAAAATAAGAAAAGGACACCCTGGGACTGAAGAGTCCTAGTGTAATCTTTTTGTAGCGTATCTTAGGAGAGAGAGATTATAGAGAGGATGAGAAAAAAACTTCATATAGATTTTAGCAAGATTATCGCGATTCTGGAAAGGGTTCTCCGAAACAACTGCGCACAAAAGATTATCACGCGCAATTTTTCAGTTGCCAACCCGTGGTTGGCATCCAATAATTGCATTCGAACTTTCTCTTGGTTCTCTTAACGGTAATCCATCACCTTCCCACAATTTGGGCAGTAGCGGTGCTGATGCTTACTTCCGTAACAGTACAGGTGAATCTTGCAAGGAACTTGCCTCCCCTTTTAACTTTTTAAATCATCTTCTAGCTGCGCAATCGGGGAGAACGTACTCCTTCACCATTACTAATGCCTCGACTGACTATTTATTCAGACGAAGGCAAAATTTTGATTCAGCATATTACTCGTCGCGTGTTACCCACAGTCAATGAAACTTGCCCCACATTGCTTGCTCACCACATTTTGTTGCTTACCGTTGCAAGTGCAACACGAAGCCAACTAAATGTAATAAAATTAAATTTTTGATTGATTAATCATAACAATGAAAATATTTGCCACTCTTTTTTTAATTTCCCTCTTATCATACGTTTTAATCTATTTCTAAGCACCGTGTCAAATTTAACAAGGTTCCACTGAAATACAACCCCACCATAGATATTGACGTCTAATTTCCAAAAACATACCTAAGACTGTGCATTTATTATTATTATAAATTACTGCCATTTTAATTTCCTGTGCCATAACGTTTTGGCCTTCACATCCCGAGTGCACTTTCTTAATCACACTTTTCCGCATCACCTGCTCTCCCGAATAAGCTCACATTACTCCTCTGCCATCAAACTCAAATCGTCATTTTAAAACGCCGTTTCTCTAAATTCGCAACCATAGAGCCATTACAAAATTCTGGCTCATTCGCCGCCGTCCCGAACTCTCCGCTCGCCCTAACCTGCAATTCCTTTTATTTTTAAATGGCACGCGTCGAGTGAGAGGTTCAAACTTTTCATGCGATCGCGTAATTTCCTCCGCAGTCCGTCGAGGCTTCCCGTCACATCCAAACCAAATCCGTTCAACAAATGCAACGCGTCTCGCTTTAGCGAATCATTGATCCCCTTGTTCCCCTCGAGCGATTTGCGGACCACGACGAGGAAACGTAATTAAACAGTTAACAGCCCTAAACGGCAGGAAATTAGGGACGATAAACTTTCCCACCACAGGTCCACTAAGGCCTTGTCACGGGTCACCAGGACGGACCATCAGGGAGAGAATAAAAGCCCAGGGAACGATAGTCTACGTCGAGTCCCACTGTTAACTCGATAAATGACAATCGATCCTGGATGCTAGGATCTTTCCTTCTTTCATTTGTTTCGCAACCCTGATTCAATTCTTTTCCTTCAGGGTGCTTGACTTTTTCAGACAATATTCCTTCCTTCGCGAGCAGTACGTGGACCTACCATTTTAAGTGTTTTACTCCGATGCCATTTGGTTAATAATTTGACAAAAGCAAGACACCGCTGTCTCTCATTTCGAAAGCTTTACATTCTAGAGACACCAGTCGACCGGCTTCAAAGAACCACCAACCCTGTGATACGAAACATCTTCATGTTCCCTCCCATCCATCGCCAGACTTCACAGCCATAAAGAAACATTGCATTGTATTGCAATTGCCTTTAGTCACGGAAATGACCAACACCCGTTAATTTTCCTTTCTGGTATTTTGTCGCCCCATCGATTAGCGCTCATTTGGGATATCGCCCGTCCGCCTTTTTTATTATTTTCTTGCTGCCTCACTCGAGTTTACTTATGAACTCACCTGAACCGTTCCACGTATTTTAAACGATTACATCCAATTTTAGAGTTTTGCTTATCTTTTTCATTTATTTAGTACGACATTACTTTCGTTTTTTTTCATTGATTGCTTTTCCTGCATCAATATTTAATCTCTAGAACAACTGACGGAATTACATTCCGCAATATTGCATTCCGGCCGATATTAAATTTCAGAGCAGAAATACTACACTAAATGACACTACAGTCCGTATATATCTACTCGCGCAAGTACGTGCAAATGTACCGGTCAAGGCAGAGATGAGTAGACACCTTTAACGATTGGAGATCAAATGACTTTTGCCTGGTTTTCAGCATGCTACAAGACCTACATGAGGTCAAATCTTTCTTCTGTCCACCTAAATGCTATTTGCGGATCTCACTTGGGAGCTCAGAGCGTCGTCAGCACCGGAATCGACTCCGCGGCCTCCAAAATCCGTGTCGCCCTCCACCCAACGCCACATCCGTCGCAGCTGCGTAGCAGTCCGCTTCGAGCCGCGCGGTGATCACCATACGCACCTTTCCCTAAAGGCTTCCTTGGCGAATGCCTCTCCACGATCAATTCCAAAGGAATTAATTAATCCTCCTGTCATTTGATCGATTCGAATTTTTAGCAACCTGGATTCGCGATGTTGATTGCTTGCTTCGCTCGAACCTCTATATCTCCACTACCTTCCAACGAAAGGGGGCGTATCCAACTTGTTTTACCTTCAGATTCGGAATTGGTAGACTAATTTTTTGGGAAGTAGTTGACTATGTGAAAATTTTGCGTATGTATTCAACATATCCAGGCGAGATGTAGTGGAAGTTCGTCATTATGAGAAAAAATATCTGCACTTTTCCGAAAATTTATTTGTAACGTACAGCGCGTTTCAGCTCATCGAACCATCTTCAGGTACAAAACAAGATTCAAATTATGATGCATCATATTTTTATACCTGTTTGAGGAAGGGGGGGGGGTAGAAAAGAGTGCGGAGTAATGTAGGCGGGGACAAAGAGGGGAAATGTGGAAAACCAAAAGAAACAGAGAAAATAAAAAAATGGAGAGGTAAAAAGAGGGAATGGAAAGATAGGACTTGTGGTCATTATTGAGAGGAGGGTGGCAGGCAGCTGGTGTCCTGGCGGAAGGAAGGAGGGAAGAATAAAGATGGGTTAAGAAAGAAGAGCTATGCGGGAAGGGGACATGGAAGGGATAGAGGCACGTTGAAGGATGAGGTATAAGTGATTCTAAGGAGGACATCATCGGGGAAGGGCTGCTCGACACATATTGAAAATTTTGCGTATGAAAGGAGAGGGTAAGTGAGAATGACAAATTACCTGTACATCACTGCTTGAGTGGGATCCCTACCATGTATTTTTGGGACAAAATCGTCAGGCTATTCCGAACATTCTGCGAAGAGTTTAATCGAGCTCATTCGCTGATACACGGGAGTTGAAGGCAATACGTTTAAGCAAAGATGTAGAGAAACTATCATTGACAACTAAGACGCGGAGCGCCAATTTCTATAGCTAGGCAACTGGAGTGGCTGAGGCAAGAGGTGAAGGAGAATACTTAGTATATTGAGTGAGAACGTTGAAGAAGACTGTGATCGAGGAAAGAATGCAATGGACAACGTTATAGAGAGGTAGGATAAGGTTAGGCCGGCCAGAAGGAATGATCACCAATCATAACGAACGAAGCTGTTGCAGTTCTCAAAAAATAAAATGACCAAGGAAAACACTCTAGCTGTGGGTCCTAAACTAGCAAATCGAACATTTTATTTTATTTTTTATTTTAAGTATTTTTACTCTTAACCGACGCCGGACAATGTTATTATGATCCCTTATCGTTCGTGGAAACAACGACATCTTAAATCTATCTGTTCTACACTTAATCTCTCTAATTTTATTGACATGATCTCGCCTACCGTAGTACGATGGCGGTAATAGTACATTTTCATCATCACTGCTAAAGAAACCTCCTTCCAATTCATATACAAGAGCTTCAATATGTAATTTAACCTTCTCTCCGTGAGTGATTCTCAGGTTAGCTAGCTACTCTAATACGATATATTGGGTATGCTACCAAGTTTATCATTAAAACGTTTTACAAATCTGGCTCCCCTACATTACACGCGATTCGATTCAGAATTTAAGCCGACTTCATGAGAATTCCTTTTACTGGCAGCATATTCTAAATGAGGCCTAATAAGGAATGAACTTAGGGAGAAAGTACGAAGGGTTAAAGCTGGTTTATAATGATACCGCATGGTATAAGCGCATTAATTGTCGAGTTAGACAGAGTTTTTAAGTAGAACACTATTTAGTCCCAGCGACAAAATTAAAAACCTAGGTTAATAGGTGCACAACAGCTAGTGGTAGTCATCACCGAGAAGTGAGCAGAGATAATGCTGAGAGAGGACGATGATTCCATTGTCACCCGTTACCCATAGGAGGAAAAAAGGCCTCATTACGCATGATATGCCCGGGCACGCCTTTCAACGTGAGAACACCGCGTCGACTCAATTCGCGACTTCTTTACACCACTGTAAAAAGGGCGGGGGCCATCATTTGCGAATCACAGAGATTAGGTTTGCCCTCGGTCACTGATATTTTGATAGGATGAGACGGACGGGCGGGCGGCCGTGCCCCTCCCATTCCGCCAAAATCCGAGAAAGAATCCGCCATAAACAAAGCGCACGCGTCGACGAGATGCACACACTCGTGAATGTGGCGGAAGGGCAAGGGGGCAATGTGAGCACATATCGAAGGCGCCTTTCCTCTGCCGAGTGCCATTAATCCCTAATGCGATTATGAACTGGGCCTCGGGCGAGAGAAAGAAATGCGAGCGGGAAATGCAAGGGAAGGAAGTCAACTGATAATCTACCAATTACTGGAATCTTTTGGATGGACCGTAACAACTATTATGCAGTGCGTATCGCGTGGACTTGTTTGCCCCTCATTATTTCCCTCGTCAGTTCGTCTAGTTTACTACCTGGCCTCAAGCCGCACAAAAAAACAATAATTCCTTTCCTCATAGACTTGCGGTGTCTACGAGGGAAGTGAGCAGTAAAAATAACAAATATTGCCCATGTGAAACTAATAGAAATGTAAGTGATACATGATTTGACGAAGGACATTGTTCTGTGTTTGGTTACAAGTTCGCGAATTTACCGAATTATGACCAAGCAAAGACTACTTAGAAGAAGTACGGGCTCTGATTTCATATCGAGTTTCCGCTATCTTTTTCCTGATGAATATATCAAGGATAAAACGTTTGGAGAGATTAAATTACCTCAACAAAGTGAAGTAAAATTAGAAACAGTTAGTTACCGTTAACATCGCGGTTAGAGGCGAGGATAGGCTAAGACGACCTATTCACGGGTTCCACTGATTACAAGAGCTTAATATAAACTAACAAATGCCTACGGTCGTGACCTTCTACGGATGTTTAATGATCACCTTAAATGAAGAAATGACCCGGAATGTACGTTGACAATTTATTTCAGGAAGGGCAATAACTCATTTAATGATCGTTTACGATTGAATCAATGAAATGGAAGAAGGGTTAATCGATTTAAATTTTAATAAAGCAGGCAACGAAGACATTTTACATGCGCGGGAGCTTAAGAATGATTTCTAGTCAGATTTTTGCATATTTATCACGGCTGCGTAACCAAAGACTATGGTGAGGTTGTTACCGCGTCGTGGGCACTAGAATTACCACACAAATACACGCATACCGGGAAAACAATTTTTCATGCACCATCACTAACTTCGTAAGGTTGTCTCTTGCCCATACATGTCTGCTCTCAGCCAGGATTTCCAACCCTTACGAGCCAGAGCTGCCCATGAAGACTTCTTTTATACACGAAAGCATCTGCCATTCCCTGTTCTTCCTCCGATGAATCTTTCCTTCCCATTTAATGGCGACAAACTTCTTGCCTCACGTCCAATCCATTTTAAATCCCCATTTCCTACTTTGTTGATGCAACAGTTAACATACCTCACGTATTTTTCTTCAACTATTCATCCTTTTAACTCAATTTAATCCGTATATTTTCCAACAATACCACATTCCTATAGCTTCTATCTCTTTTTCATATCTCGCACAACGAGAGCTCAAATTCCCCAGCTAAAATTCAGAACGCTTCAGACATGGCTTTCTACATTCTTCTCCGTGTCTACAGTATTATTATTATTAGGTAATCTACTCGTTAAGGTAGGTTTTGGATGGACACAACTACCCAATAAATACCTCCTAACAAAACACAACCAAACATCTAACTCTACACCAAGTCCCTCTTCATCTCTGTGTACTTCTTTCCTCCCTTAATCCCATCCAACATCCCTATCCTGTTCCGGCCCTTTCCTCATTTGCCTAACATTCTCCCCTCTATTACAGTCTTCAACATCCCACTGCCGATTAATACGCCCTTCATTCATTTTTCCTGCCTCCACAGGATTTCTCTCAACAAACCCCTCTCCTCACCCACCACCTCCAGTACTCACTCAGTACACAAAGATGCTCACTTTTCATATATTGCTCAATGGTCCAAAGCCTAACCTAACCGGTAGAATACCTATCGCATAGTAGTATTTATTATAGCTTAGCACATTTCCGAGGCGGCATATACAGGATTATAATCTGTATTATAAGGTAATCTATCGGTTAAGGTAGGTTTTGGATGGACACAACTACCAAATAAATATTTTGCGATTCCTAAAAAAACACAATCCAGCAACATACCCTACATCAAGTCCTTCTTCATCTCTGTGTACTTCCTTCCGCCCTTCATCCCATCCAACGTCCCTATCCTACTCCTGCCCTTTTCTCCTTTGCCTAACATTCGCCCCTCTATTACAGTCTTCAATTTCCCACTGCTGATCAATACGCCTTTCATCCATTTTTACTGCCTCCATAGGATTTCTTCCAACAAACCGCTCTCCTCACCCACCATCACCAGTACTTCTGCATTTGTTTTCCTTTCGGTCCATTTCACCTTCTCCAAACCCACATTTCAAAAGCCTCCAAATCTACGTCTATCCTCCTGCTTTAGTGACCACGTTTCCGCGTCGTACATAGTTACGCTCCATATCCAAGTTTTAACAAGTCTTTTCTTAACATCCTTACTCAACGTCCCTGTCATCAACTCCCTCCTTGTGAAAGCCTCTTTGCCTAGCGCAATTCTTCCATTTCATTATTTAAATACAATTTGCATTTATTCTCACCCCATTTCTATCGCACTGGATTTCCAATTCACTCAGCAATGCTTGCAACCCATTGGCTGACTGACAAACTAAATCTTGGTTATCAGCAAACCTAACTAATTTTACAAATTCCCCTCCCACTTTCATTCCTACCTCCAGTTTTTCCATGCCTCTTTGATTATTCACTCCACATATACGTTGAATAGCACCAGTGATAACAATAAATAAATAATAAATGGATAGAGATGTATTTAATGCCTTGAGAGGTTTCCTTGTTTTGAAAGACATATTTTTTCTGCATTCAAATGTGCTTCGCATGCAATCGTAGTGATCAAAGGAAAACATCCAGCGTTCGGGAAGTCCGAGGAAGACTTATAATCAAATCGCGAGCAAGGCGATTCCTCGCTCTGACAACCGCCGCACGTCCGAGAGTCATTCACATCCCTCTCCGTCCCACTCGATCAAAGTTTCGCACCGATTCGCGGAGGCCAAAAGGGTGAGGGGGGGGAGGACGCCGGGATTCGCCGCAGCCAGCGCCGGCGACTATTGTGTCCGGGGGCGGGGCAGGGCGGAGTGGGGGAGGATCCCGATGAAGGAGACCCCTACTGGCTGGCGTGAGAGCGAAGCCTAACGGTCTGGCGACAACCGGACGCGCATAACCGCGCCGGGCGGAGATCGTTAAGGCTGCCAGATCAAAGGCTGGGAGGGACAATCAGATACGTGGGGCACTCGGGGGAGGGGCCGGCGGGGTGAAGCCGATGTACACCTTTTGATCCTCCCTTTCGCCTCTTAATCTTTAACCTTTCGGGGCGACCACGACGACAGAGACCAAGGGGGGAGGGTTGGCATGCGGGAGAACAAGGGGAATTGTACACGGATTGGGTGGCGGGAGGGAGGGTGTGCTCCGAGTTGCAAGCAATGCCGTCTTGAGAGGAGAGCAAGGAAATCCCCCCTCTATCTCTCCCGCTCCCCCCCTCTTGAACGTCGGGAGGGCTCTGCCGAGGGGATGGGTTGGTGGCTGGCGCAAGGAAGATAGAAGTTGGGACACGAATACGGAACAAGTTCCTCTTTTTTTTCCTTCTTCCCAGAGTCTCTTTACGTTCTCTGAAATTTCTCCCGCTTTGAAAGAGACGACTTTGTCTGGCGAATCAAATCCGCGGTGGGAGGAAATAAAAAGGTGATCGCGTTTCATTTCTTTTCCACTTATTTTCCGGTTGTGTACAAGGGGAAACGGTGGGGGAATGATTGTAAGGGGATCTGGAGGGAGTGACCGGAAAGGGACGGGGGAACGAGTCTCCCCTCCCTTAAAGGGAAGGGAAAGACGCACGACGTCGGGATGGGGGTGGCGCCCTTTTCTTTTGTCTCCGATGAAGACAAAAGAAAGGGGCGCTCGCAATACTTTTGAACTTGCTCACAGTTCCGGTAGCTTGTATTGCACTTCATGCAAGCAAAAAGAAGACGTCAGAGACGATGGTACACCCTTCCGAGCGGAGATAAACATTGAATATTAGAAGGGAGACGGTTGTATGGGACGTTCGAGGAATATTAAAAGGAGGATGCTTTCCTGAAAACGAGTCAAAGATATGCAAATAACTATTTATATCTTCCGATGATTTCAAGACGTCCGTTGACGCAGGCACATCATGCCTCTCCCGGATATCTCTACTGCACCGTCTCAATATTTTCAGAGACGCCACCGCGGGACGGATCGCGATCACGGATTCCTGCTCAATGTTGACAGCATACAACTCCTTCACGGTTGGAAATAATTTCCGCATTCCGCGAACGCAAAACAATTTAGCTTTCACTCCGCGCTTCACATAAATTGCTCTTGGCACTAATAATTTCGCCCTAAGCATATTCACCCCTTTGATGCAGGACTAAGGAAACTTTTCGCTTTACAAGTTCGGGATTCATATCGCGTATCCGGCGGAATGTGATTGACCTTCTGAAGACTCAAGCTGCAGCCATGATGACGAGGGACCGAGGCCAAACGACGAGAGCGCAGCGCTCACCACTGCTCCCGTAACTTACGCTGCCACTTCGCAGCTGATTTGGCTAATGTGGAGAAGGGCTCGGAAAAGGTTCCGCGATCGCCTAGCTGACGTTGACGAAGGTCAATCAGCGAGTCGCTCGGTCAGTCCAAGGGGAGAATAAGTGATGAATTTGCTCAGGCGTAGCCGACCGAATAGTTTAAGAACGAAGAACAGTGACACAAAGAGTTTACTAAATCAATTACACTTCATTCACTACCCAGCCGCTCCGTTACTTCCAAAACAAAGAAGATCCTCCACACGCATGCCTTTTCCAATTCTTTCGCATTAATGCTTGCCTATTAATTACACACTCTTTCCATCTTCATTATTCTCCTCCGGGGCTAAACTCCAAAAAATGGTTTCATCTTTGTTTTACCGTTGGCCATCGCTTCCGATCCACTCTCCACATACAAGTACACACGGGAGCATGTACTTGTATGTGGAGTAGAAGTACATACATTGCTTCGTACTTTTACTTGCACACGCCCCCTCGCATTACTTCTTCCTCCGTCGCCTACCTGTTCATCGTGATGACCCCCTAGTTATTCTGCCACAGAACTTTAACCTTCACATATCATGCCTTGTCACTTCAGTGGATGAAAGACTGTAGTTATATTAAAATTATAAAAATTAAGACAATGACACGGACTTTAGATACAGATATAAAAAAATTCACACATCCCAGCTGTGGCTTGCGGGGTACTAAAAAAATACCAAATATAACACTAAACAAGAAGGGCATCTGAAATTTCTATAATGGTATAAAAAATTCTTTTTGATGGGGAGTACTCATTGCTCTTAGAATTTGTCTCCGAAAAAAATGTATTTCAGTGCAACAATTACATATTTATGTACTTTGCTGTGTAATATTTATCCACTACTATTGGGATAAATAAAGAGTATTAATCTCATTAGTGCTTTTTTAGATTCGTAGTCCGTTGCCCACTGCGCTGCACAAAAGCACACACTCCTTGTTCTATGCTCAGGAATTCTTCGAACGTTATCAATCAAATCATCCGTAAAATCGTGATTACCTACGAGGAAATAATACCATTCCGGCCAGAGAGAGCGCTCCATTACGGCGGGTTGGATACTCGAGAGGTGTCACAAGGAATTATCACCGCGAGAGCAAATCCTGAAAAAATCTCAAGGCAGAATGCCAAATATTATTTGTGCAACGGTTTCCACCAGCCCGAATTCCGAATCTGCTCCCTTGGCGGTCACTTTCACATTTTGGCATGGATATGACCCTACCGTGGCCAGACAATGTTATTCTGATCCTTCGTCGTTCGTGGAAAAAATTACATCTTAAATCTATTTGTTCCACGCGTCATCTTTCTCATTTTATTGACATGACCTCGCCTTCCGTATTACGATGGGTCTAACAGTACATTTTCGACATAATTTCCTAAAGAAAAGACACCCTTAAAATCTATGCAAAGAGCTTCAATCTGTAATTTTACCTTCGCTCCGTGAGTGATTCCCTGCCTGGCTGCTCTAATATTTTGGATACACTATTCTGTTTATCAGGAAAAAGTTTTACATGTAGGAACATGCGGCTACCGCAGCTGGGGAAGAGACACAGACAATCTGAAGAGGTACCTGTTTATATAGTTCATAAATGAATTCTATACCTTCAATATGAATTCATTTGTTGATGCGATGAGCTTAGAATTCATACTAGCCGGCCGTATGTTCATATGAGCACATTCCTTCAGGATAACACCCTGATTCCTTGGAAACCGAAACTCGTTCTGTTTAAGAATGACAGCAAGTACGAAAATGAAATATCGAAACTATATTGTTACTGAATTTTTTCACAATAAAACATTCTGCGAAGATCGAGAGCCGAAAGAGGCATGCGGACTTCATTCGAGCCATACACGAGTCACGACCGTTCCTGAAGAAGACGAAAAATAGGTGAAAGGGCGAGAATTGTGAAATGGACGCCGGATGATCAAACAGGTAGCCAGTCCTCCCGTCACCTCCGCGCTTATATATTTATACACATCTATTCTGGCCTCACACTTTTCAAAAACTCTTCCTTCACTTTAGCCCCTTCTGCACTCAGCAATTTGTGCCTCTTTGGATTCATTACCAGACCATAATGTTCTTCCGTGCCTTCCAGTTTTTTCAACCAATTCTTCAGATCTTCCGTAATCTCCCCACTTATCCATTTCATGCCATTAGCGAGTCTCACGTATCCCATTCACTCCCTCCTCGACGCTCAGCTAAGGAGGAGCCCACATCCGTGAACTACGTTTTCAAAGAAAGCTCGCGTTTATGGAGCCAACTGCGAGTTATTTTTTTCGTAAGTAATTAACGGGTAAAAAAAAGATCTTGAGTACGAGGTAAGAGCATCAACTTCTTTTGGCAGTAGTCTTCCTTTTGGGTAAGATTTCGATGAACTCCGAAGCATTGCGCAGTACTGTACTGAGATCCAAGCCTAAAACCACGCTAAATACCATATAAACTACATATTAAAAATCAAAGAGACTCATCCTTTAGCTTTGTGCGCTTTCTACCTACCTTGATTCTATTCAAAATGCCCCAATTCTCAACCCAGCAACGTCTTCCCTCTCAATCACAGCTACCAGCATCCCTCCGCCATTCGATCTCTCCTACATCCATTCAGTCTCCCTTCTTCGGAGTTCAACCAACAAACTTCTTTCCTCCCCTACTACTCACCCGTGTATATTCCTTTCTGACCATTTTCTAGAATTCTTCTCCGCACCTCCCACATCTCAAAAGCCTCAGAAATCCAATCTCATTCACTTGCCTCTACGACTAAGGTTCCGAACCATACGCTAATGGTTCTCGCATTCCTTAGCATCGTCCTGCGCTCTGCGCCGATGCAAATACAGCATTGAATATCAAGTTGAGTCTATCATCTCTCGAGGAAGGATTGAAATGTCCTTCTTTATAGAAAAGGCCAAAAAGGAAAACAAATCGACACGGGGGGGATGAGTGAGCGGTATGATCCTGGTAGGATCAAATGTATGAATGGCGACCAGTCCACACACATTTTCCCCAAACCCCGCTGTAAAGTCACCGCCCACCGAACGGATGTGATATTCTGCTCACGAGACTAAACAAAAAGTATGCCGAAAATGTACCGTAGGGTTTCCGACCATTCCTAGGCACAGATTGACACGGCAATGAAATGACTAATGGGTCCAGCATAGGAAATGAAAGTCACCGCCAATGCTTGAGTTCTCATAACTCGATTAATGAATACGGAAAAGGACCAATGCAATTCCAACGTTTGCAAAGATAACCGCAGAAGCAGTTCTTTAGTTGAACACTGAATTTCAAGATGAAATGGGGGAAAAGGCTATCGACACAAAGCCAAGAATATCAAATTCGACGTAAATGATTATTCTAACACATGTTATACTATCACCAATATTTAGCTAAATCATTAAATCCGACATTTGTGGTTGATTACCGTTGATTATGAGCTTAACTCATCAAAGAATTGCCTACATAATGCTAGAGCGAATACATATTTCTATAAACTTGCAACTGCAGCACGGCTGCATATGATGTGCAAAGAAATACCACAAAAACATTTTTGCACAAACCTCCATCTCAACTGTAAGGTGTGGTACCACAGATACTTTCAAATGAATTTTTCTTTCGCGGAGAAACCCTTTAGCAATCAGCATGACAATTTGAGGATCACCATCACATTTTAAAATTTTCAACAGCATTTTACCCTTTCTCACAGAAAATAGCTAAATATGATTAATAATAATCGTTTGCATGAAATACGCGAGCGAAGCATTTCCCGCCCTCGTACACAAGACAGGGCGGAGTGAGGACAATGATGAGTACTCACTGTCGTAGACGGTGAGCATCGCTTCGGCGCTGACGGCGTCGCCGACTCCATTCTCGGCCACGCACTCGTACGAGGCGTCGTCTCGCCCCGGGCGAACGGGCTCGATCCTCAGCAGCAGGGCCGCCTTCCCGCCGCGACCTGGAGGCAAAGCGGGAGAAAGGGATGGTCAAACACTTGATCACCGACAACCCATGGGGAGAAGGATGTAGCCATCAAAATCACCCCCAAACGCACACCGAATATCGTAATCTTACACTAATAATTTAATCTCATTGACCATACTACATCATCAGGTGATATAAACATGTTACAACGGCCAAGTGAAGAGGTCAATGAATTAAAACGCGGTCCCACCACCGAAAAAATTAAGTATGTTACACATGCTAGTTCAATCGAGGCGGCAAGAGTTGTGCCCATTACATCAGGAAAACTATGGACAAAGGCGAAACGAAGCATACAAGAAGAGAATGAAACATTTTTGAATTAAAAGAGGATGTCGTTTAAACGTTTAGGCATCTCAAAGTGTATATCAATAGACATTCTACAATCGGCGTAGAATTATAATTGTAGGTAAATTAATAATTTAAATATAATATTAATAATTAAAATAATTATTAATTAGAGATCATCACCAAAAATTCTATCAATGGTACAATTGTTATTCATTGTTTTTTATATAGTAGACTGCACCCCAATGCTAGGGTGTGGGGCAGCGAGTGATTTCACACCAGACAACCCTTGACAAAAATACCTTTCACCCCCAGCGCGGTGATTGTTAGTAAATTGATTAATTAAATAACCGTAAGTAAAACCTTGGAATTCTGTTTCCTACCCCCACGGCCTCCAAGTAGCTGGTGGATAGTGTAATGCCATTGCCTTTTCCATAATTCTGTCGACTGTATTACAAAGAAAGTTCAAACATATTTACGAGTTGCCTCCTTGCACTAAGGAAGCAATTTCATATATCAGTGTAATTCCAAAAGGGCCGTAATTTCAGGATCAAGAAGAGATTTTAATGTATAAACGTGCATGAAAAAATTCAGTCGAGCTGGAAATATTTTTATCTGCACAATGTTTTTCATTATTTTGTAAATTTTCGGCTGTTCTGCCTACCAGAGGGATTTATGTCATTCAGAATCAACTCATCTACAATTATAACCAAACATCATAAAAATTTCCAATCGAAGATCAAGATGGGTTTTATTTTTATTTCAAAATCCGTGGCCAAAAAGATGGCCTCTTCAAACGAATTTCAGCTCGGACGAATTACCCATTGGTGGCGTTTTAAAACATTCCCACAACAAGGGACACGCCAACTTTTGAAATTAAAGAGTAGTCGTTGTTTATCTTAAGCTGGGGGGACGTTGTTTATTTTATGCGCGCTGTTCAAAATAATGAGAAAATGTGGAAACGGAGGCAACGAGTAAACAGTGTAATTACGCTGATGAGTTAAAGAGAAACAAAAACGTACCGATAGCATACAGATGAATTTTTTTCTCAAAATTGCTAATTAATAAAGTTATTGAGAAAAATAACTATATTTATTTATGGGCGAAAACACAAACACTGCTTGGAAAATTGATTTACATTCGAAACGAAAGATAAAAGGCCTTAGAGAAAATTCGTTGCATCTAGTTATGCGTCAGACATATATTTCTTTCAACGGGCCCTTTTGAAAACACATTTCAATAAGCTGTTACCAGGTGGCCGCTGGCCGTTATTCTTTTTCCCATGGGTTGTTCGAACCCGTCGAACGCTACCTAGCATAATTTATGTTAGCGTGATGGGGCGCCGATCTCAGGGGTGGAGGCGAGATACCCACGCCTCCGGACGACTCCGGCCCTCGCTCCGGGAGAGCCGCCTCGGTCGTCAAGAGATGGCAAAAGCGCCCCGCTCCTTTCAAAAACCTAAAGTTCCTCGCGGGTCGCACAAGAGGGCCGCGAGAAATTTATATCCGCCCGCACCGGCGGGTCGAATGCTGTTTACGGCCGGGGGGGGAGCGGGGGAGGAGGAGGCGTTTAATTCGCCGACGGCAACGCCGCGGTGGATGGCCGGGCATCCCCGCTGCCTCGGCAATGAAAACTATTAACCGCCAAGAGACTTTTAAAAACTCCCGAGCCGTACATTGAGAAAACGCCATAAATTCCGCGCAGGTGGATTCTCGGGACGCCATTGTCGGTAGATTTATGCACCAGGCGATTAAATAACTTTTAAATTACTTCATTAATTTAACACTCCTCCCTACGCTAATGTATTCCTCCGAACGTTCCCGACTCCGCCGTTCTGAGGGAGGGGGACGGGGCGGACGCCCTTCCGCGAGGACTCCCCAGAGTCGCAGTTTAAGGGCCGTGGAGGGCTCTTTGACGGGTGCGCAAGAAGGGCGGCGGGTTTAACGGATGAACATCCCTGCGACAGAAATAACGACTGACCTTCCGAAAAAATGGCCATTCGACAGCAGGAGAGCGGCGAAGATAAATTATCTCGAGAGTGAATGCTTACTCGATTTCGTAGTGACGTGATGCCAACGGGGTCTGCGTCGCGTCATTATTGACAGGATCTATTTTCCGTCCTTCAGAAAAGTAGAAATGATGCTTAGCGACATGACTTACGTACGTACGCAGGTTCACTCAAATAGGTATCGTGGATTGCAGCAAAAGTAGATTCAGCGGAGTACACAGCTTGTGCGAGCAGCCGCGAGACGTGTTGAAGTTGAAAATAATCATTGCCGGGATTCAAACGCCAATCCTTCGATTTACGATTCATTGAATCGGCACGATAAAAAATATTAATTTTTTATCATCAGTACATAGTACCCTACATGGTGGAACTTCAGGGTGTGTAGCAGGGGATGATTACATACCAGACTAATTTTGACCCAAAAAACTATTCCCCCCCTAGCGCCGTCAGACAAGGTTATTTTCATCCGTTATCGTTCGTGGAAATAAAGGACACTTTCTGTTTATCTGTTCTAACACTTCTCTGATTATTTTGAAATGATCTCGCCTACCGTAGCACGGTGGACACATTGAATGTTAGGCAAACGAAGAAAGGGCAGGAACAGGCTAGGAATGTTGGATGGGATGAAGGTAGTAGAATAGATGTAGAGTAGGTTGCTGGATTGTGTTTTGTTAGAAGTCACATAATAATTATTTGGTGGTTGTGTCCATCGATAAACCTACTTTAACCGGTAGACTACCTTATAATAATACATGCATTCATAATACACCAACACCCAAGCAAGAAAACCCACCAAACGGTGTAAACATATACATATGGATAGAGTGAAAAGGGATAGAAAGATATAAAGGACGATCATTAGGAAAGTAGGGAAGGTGGTGTGTTAAGTGACCTTTGTGCAATTGGTAAAGCACTGGGCAGTGACACTATTCAGGGTTGACATACCATTACAGATATCCTCCATATTTATAATGACGCAAGCTCCTTTTCTCGTTTTAAAAACACGACCTTTAGAGAGGGGCTTACGGTGTAAATAAAAATATGGTTTCATAATTTTCCTCATTTATATCTAGTGTTTTTAACATCATTTGGGCGGAAAAGCAAACGGATTAGAAAATATTAAAGAAGGATATACGACCTTTGTATTTATAGACACGCACGTCCCTATGAATGGCGTCAAGTGAGCCTTGGCTGATGAAATTTCTACCTAGTTTCTGCCCCTTAAAAAAGATAAAACAACACAACGTAATTACATAAATTAAGTCTTTCGGCAAACATAACAAAAGTTTCATCCAAACAGAAGTTTAAATAAACTTAATTGAGTTAATATTAAGTTTTTACTTTCAAAGAGCTAAAAATAATTTTCAAATAATTCCGCAGCATTTTTTTGGAGAAATTTGGCATGAGGCATACAAGTTGGGACTCAAATAGGGGTGGAGACAACTTCACCGATCTGGGGATTGATTCGAATCCGATCGGCAAGGCTCAATAAATCTCGGACATCACCATTCTCACAATAGACAATATTCATGTTTAACCTAATATGTAAAATACATATTAAAGTATTTCCCCATCATCGTTTTAGAAGAAAAATTGATAAATAATAATATTATTTTATTAACCAAATGGCTGGATCATCTTATTACATTATCGACCATTGAGACATGAAAACCGTTCATGAAAAGCAAATTAAAGAGTGTATTACTTGAATTTTAACAAAAACATGAAATACCTTCTTATTTAATGAAAACTTTGTTGCAATTTTCCACAGTTAAAACTTTATTGCCGACCATGGTTTCGATACACTGTATCATCTTCAGGTGAGGGAGAGTACAGGGAGAAAGGATATATATACCAAGGAGGGGTGGCAGGGGAGGAGGGAGCGGGTGGGAAGGGGGGGTGGGGTTTTGTCATACAAAGAAAGGCAGGAAAAACCAATGGAACCCCCCGAAGTACGGGCAGCTCACTCACTCTCGGGGGGGGGGGGGAGGGAGGTGTCGCCATAATGGTCACTGAGGGAAGTTAATAGACAAAAGTGGGGAGGGGCAAGAGAGGAACTGAATGTCGTTAAGGAGTTCTGTCTTCCGGTTTCTCCGTTGGATAATATCTAAACTCTCGAGAGCGTCCAATTTCTTGCTCTTTTCGAATTTATGCAACGGCTTAAATTCAAAATCCGGGGAATGGTTCTTCTCCAAGAGGTGGGTGGCAAAGATGGATGTGGTGTTGCCTAACGTATAACATTTCCGATGCTCATTGATTCGTGTGGCGAAATTTCGTCCAGTCTGTCCCACATAAGTCGCATTACATTGGCACTTTAATTCATAAACACCACACTGTTTTCGACGTCGAATTTATCTTTGTTTAAGCAGAGTGCTTTGGATATAGAAAATGGGGTGTAAAATGAAACACGGAATTTATCCTTGGGTAGAATGTTGGCAATTCTATAGGACAAAGAGTTTGAGAAGAGGATTTTGCACCATTTACGTGAGGGGTTGGAGTATGGCAGGAGTGTTGTGTGGAGCTCGACGGCACTTTTTCTCAGTTTTTTCCCTAATAGGGAATCAATGAGGTCGTCGTTGTAGCCATTCCTCTCTGCAATGAACTTGATGGTGGTGAGTTCTCGGTCAAAGGAAGTTTTAGGCATTGGAATGCTAATTAATCTGTGAAGCATGCAGTGGAAGCTTGCCAGCTTATGGGAAATGGGATGGCAAGAATCAGAAGGAATCACTAGGTCCGTATACGTGGGTTTCCTATAGATGGAAAAGACATGTTGGCTTCCTTTGATTTCAATCCCGAGGTCCAAGAAATTTATTGACTGGTTCACTCCCATTTCCATAGTGAAATTAATTGAATTATGCCTGTTGTTTAAGAACTGCTCAAATTGGCTCAACTGCCTTTCACTACCACACCAACAACATAGTATGTCGTCCACATACCTATACCAATAGACGATGTTCTTAATAAGTTTTTCGTTGGAATCAAACAGCTTTTCTTCAAAAAAGTCCATAAAGACTTCGGCTAACAGGGGAGAGAGAGGAGAGCCCATGGCAAGACCGTTTTTTTGCTTATAGTATGTACCATTGAAAAGGAAGTAATTTTGTTCCACACATATGTTGAGAAGCATAGAAATTTCTTGGATGAGGAGTTGGTTGGCTCCGGCCTTGCACAGTATGTTCTTGGCGTGTTCTAAGGCTTCCTGGGTCGGGATAGAAGTAAATAAGCTGCATACGTCGAAGGACACTAATTTGGAGTTCGGAGGTAACGTTATAGTTTTAAGGCGTTCCGTCAAGTCCACAGAATTTTTGATAGCATACTTGGGGCTGAAATTTGACAATTGGCGGAAAATTGTATTAAGTTTGAAGGCTAACTTGTAACCCGGAGCATTAATGCTAGATACAACTGGTCTAATTGGAACATCTTTCTTATGGAGTTTGGGTAAGCCACACATTCTTGGGGGCAATGGATTCATGTTATTAAGGAAGAATTTTTCTATATCCCTGAAAAGGTACACACACGATGCCACAGCGTTTTTTTAGCGTTCACTTTTCGTACCTTCTTATTTTATGTATTTACGGTCTTCACTTAGATTTAAACAGATTTCTCCAGGGAAGGGATAATTTGAATTCCTTCCAATCTCTTCAATACGCGGTGATTGTTCACATCGTTATATGGAAGTGTTTCAAGAATGTTTAAAACGCAAAAGAAACTAAATACGATAATTTTCTGAAGTGAAATGTTACCTTTGATATCTAGTAATCCTGGATGCTGTAATATTGCAACTCCCTGCACCCACTTCTTTGTGCATCATTCCCGGAGTTTTCCTCTTGTAGTACCATTTTAGAGGCCCCCAATTATATCCAATTAAGTCTCTGTTGAGCCTAAAATGATACCATCGAAGTTCTATTCCTCATTATTCCAGCGCAGTCCATGGGAATTTTCCTTCTCTCGCTCTTTCACAAATCGTCCTTCTCAACTCTCAGTTAGCTGTTCCTTTTATGGAGTGAATTGATATTTCATTGATATAAAAATTTATTTTCCGAAAGCTACTGCTTTACATCTATGGATACATCAATGGATGTATTTAGGCACGTAGAACAAGATGAAATTTCCACCAATTCCAATGCTTCTGCCTGGCGCTCTTACTTCACATTTATTCTTGCAGAATGACTGCTTATCGATTCAAACATTCAACTACATATCTGTTCCGATTCTTGGAGGGCTAGCATCACAAGCAGAAAAACCATTGCACACAAAATCCTGACTTCTGAAATTTATATATTCTAACCTTTATTTCGTCCAACATGTCTATCTTATTCCTACCCCTTCCTCGTTTGACTAACGCTCCTCCCTTAATCTCAACCTTCAATATCCCACCGCCAATCAAATTTTTTAATTCCATCTTTCTTGCCTCCTTTGGATTTTTACAAGCATTTCTCTCTCCTCCCTCATTCCATGTCTCCACACACTCACAATTACAAAGCCTCCAATCTACGTCTATCCTCCTGCTTCAGTGACCACGTTTCCGCGCCGTACGCTACGCTCCATTTCAAAGTTTTTACGAGTCTTTTCTTAACCTCTCTACTCAAAGTCCCCATCATCAACTCCCTCCTCCTTGAGAAAGCCTCCTTTCCTAGTGCAATTCTTCTCCTTACGTCCATACTACTTTGACCGTATTGGTCCAAAACACTTCCGAGGTACGTAAACTGTTCTACCTGCTCTATTTTTCACCCTCCTATTTTAATGTTTAGCTTAGTCTTTTTCTTTCTGGAAAATCGCATAACCTTTGTTTTATTAATATTGATTCTCATCCCATATTTATCGCACTGAACCTCCAATTCACTCAGCAAAGCTTGCAACCCCTTGGCTGACTGAGTAACCAATGCTTGTTCATCAGCAAACCTAACAGATTTTACGAATTCCCCTCCGATTTTCATTCCAATTTCCAGTCCTTCCCATGCTAACAAAAATGTCCTTCCCTTCTAATAATTTCCTAAACATATACGTTGAATACACCGGTGATAATGGGCAACCCTGCCTTTAGGTAACTGTTTCATCTGATCTTGCTTAGATTCTTTTATTTTATTGTTTAACTTAGCTTTCCTCTTTCTGGAAAACAGCATAACCCTTGTTTTGTTTAAATTGATTCTTAGAGTAAATCTACCGGTTTCCTATGCTACCAGGAATGCTTGTAACCCTTTGACTACCTCAAGTTCTTCCCATGCCTTGTATAAACACCTACACCAAATCCACATATGTACATACAGTATTCACTAAATTTCACGAGTGATATTCGACAACCCTGCCACACACCCATACACTCAATCCGCCACTCGCACCTGAATAGTCTGTGACGTGTACAGGTTGTACTAAAGTTACCTATTTCTCAGACCTACTTATATTTTCTGCAATACACATTAATTCAACTCAGCTCACTCTATCGAGCCCCTCGAAACTTAACAAACAAAAAATACATCCTGATTGTATTCTATGTTCCTCTCAATTAGTTGCTCATTACTGCAATGGCATCACGCGTGCCTCTCCCGTACCAGAACTATAACTGTCCATCCCCCAAGTATTCATTTGGCCTGCTATCCATCCTCCTATCAATGATCCTAATAACCACTTACGGTATTCTGCGTGTGAAATCAAACTTATATACCTGAAATATGCCTACTGCCTTTCCCTTTTTAGAGTGGAAATTAACTGATTTGACGAAATCTTCCGGCCAAATTCTTTCCTCGTTGAAGATACGAATTATTCCTTTCAAACTCATCCTCCCACGTTTCCCTTATCGTTTGATTTCACTTCCCTTAATGTCCCTTCCCTCCCGCCGATAAGTATGCCTGGAGCTATCCCCATCTCAGATATATTTTATCTCCAAGCGTGTTTGTTGCCTTGACATCCGGTATTCCCTCTATGTTTTTTTTTAAATCTCTGGTTCAACGACTAACTCTCCTCTCTATGTACAAGTAAATAGAAGGGCGGATGAAAATGTAAACTCTAACCATTAATTGATACCTCCCACCTGGGTTGAACTGAAGTACACTCTTCAAGCAAACTATGCCATGGTTTTCCAGTAATAATAAAAAATACAGAAATATATAAATGAACATATATAGTAACATGTGTTTGAGTGAATAGGCTGAATAGTAAGCATTAATAAACTGATTATGATATGCCACTGTACAATGCATAGTCATGCAAGAGAAGGAGGTATTTTATAATTATTAACTCAGTGAATGTTTTATTCAAATCAATGGATTGGACGTTTTTCCACACACATCGAAAATGTTATTCAGTTTTTACTGTAAGTCTATGCGTTCCATTATTCTCTACACCAATATAGTAATATATATTAGACTCATGAACTATCCTTAAATGTTCTCTACCCGAATTTTGATCATTCTTTCTGGAAATAGGCAGCATTCATCCACTCGGAAGACTATACATGGAATTTTCTCAGATTAGTGTGCCCGACTATGACTTTCGTACAACTCGGTTCAAACGTGACCTTCACCGAATAAGAAATGAACTTGGAACTGACAATTAGGAAAACAAATACAATAGATATCAAGACTTTCATTTTTTAAGATAATTTGATTTTCATTTCCACTTTCTAAAAAACTTCAAAATTAAGGTTCTTCCGTGACGGAGCCAAACCAACGTGTCAATCGATCGATTTTCTTAAAAATTTCTGAGCGGTCAAGGATGAGCGTCGGTTCGAGGCTGTGTGGAACGTTCTAATTACTGAAATGCGGGGATAAATTCGCGATCTCTACACCGACTACACACACAAAATTATTCCAAATGTACACCTTTTGGACCCAAAGGATGACCCCGCGGAAAGGTCAAGGATGCGTTTTGATTAAAGGGAACTTTGCCAGGAAAATTTAAAATAAATTCACACTATTTCGGTTAATTTTCCCAACGATGCGCGAGTTTACGATGATTTTATATTCCAGGAACACGTATTCTCATTAATAACTATGCATGCCAATTTAAAGTCACTTGATTAATAATAAATAATTGGAGAGACCATAATAATGCGACCTTGCACAATTAACAACGCTTCTTCTATCATTTAAAAAAATATTTGTCATTAAACAATGGGATCCCACTGAATGAGACTGCGCATTGAAATGACAATGAAATCGGGAATATTAAAATGAATGAATGGAAAAAGGGTAGCGCCCGGAAACTTGTAACATTTGCCCTCCACTGATGATGACCCGACGGCGACAGACGGGCATGGAATCCCATGATGAGCAGCACTAATAACGACAAGAAAAACAAAAGAAGCGAAGGACCGTGCCAGAAAAGTTTCCGTCGTGAAACACGGGAGTGGAGAGGCAAGTGAAGCGATGGAAATTGAGAGAAGTAACCACGGGCGCCCACTTCTGAATATCGCAAGTTCGGATGCACCGGGAGATCTCTTAATCCCGCCCCCACCCGATTACACCAGCAGGACCTCTCCCAAACGGAAACAAACATTAAGGCTTGTCGAACGAGGGAGGGAGGGGGCAAAGGGGCGATAAAGCCTCCACCCAGCCACCCTCTCCGCCGCGAGACGACGTGGAGGGGAGGGAGTGGCCCGGGGGGGGAGGGAGGGAGGGTGGGTGGAAACGGAAGAAGTGCTATCTAGAGCGTAAAAGCCTGAACTAGTTCGCCGAGAATTTTAAGTAAGCGTCGCATTAAAGATGAATGGGGAAGCGATGGGGAAGGAGGGAGGCTAATTCGGTTCTTCGGGGGGTGCATCGAGACGGCAAAGGTAGCTAGCCGCCCAGACAATTGAGGGAGATGACGTGGGAGAGCCGAGAAAGAAAGTGGCATGAATATAAAAGGACATCCGTAGTCTTTATGCGGTCCTCCGGATGAAAAATTGAGAGAAGAGTCCAGGAGGTGGGCGGGAGAACTAACTAAATAATGTCTGAGAGGAGGGAACTCAGCGCAATGACTGAATGCGCGGTTGACGTTCGGAAAAGGAGGAAAGAAAGCAGAACCAAGAGTCCAAAAATTCCGGTCAGGTTATAAAACAGTTTTGTCATTCTGCCACCATTGATAATCTTCATTGAAATAGCATAGCATCTTCAACGGAACTCTCCGTACCGACGACCTTCATCCTCTCTTCTCAATTCGTGTTCCCCCTCGGCCAACACGTAGCTTGAGTCCGTTGCAGATTCCAAATTTCCATCTCTCGGTCTCTCAACGTTCCCTATTCCATCGACTTCCCGCTACCTTTAATTCCCTGAGCATCCAGTATCCTTCCCTGGACCTCTCTTCCCCCTCAACGCTTTCACCTCCTTCCTTAAACGCCAGATCGCAGTACCTTAGCCCTCTCTGCTTGCATATGTGCTCTCCTGCCATATTATATCTGTTTTTGACATTATTTTTTAGCTTTTCATTACTTTTTATTGCTCTTACCCTTTCTTTTTCTTAATGTATGTTATACGTATTGACTGTCAGCCAATGTAAAAGCACTTGTGCCGCTTTCGGCTGCTTTGATAAATAAATAAATTAAATGGAAGGTACCTTTAATGAAAACATATGGATGGACGAAACTATAAAATTTACAATCATAGGGAATCAATAACTGGAAGAGAACTAGTCTTTAATTTGAGAAACGTGACTTTCGAAACGGAAATATATAATGATAATAAAAATAAACATAATCTGATGGAGGAATGAAAAAAATAAAATAATATGAAATAAGAAAGGAAATCAAATGAAGAAGGACGTGACGGGGGAGGAGAGCGGGCTATTGGGAGACATATGAAGGAGAGAGGAAGGGGAGTGGGTGATGGGAGGTGGAATCTTGAAGACAAGGGTTGAAGGGAGAATTGAGCACAAGGTGGAGAAAAAGAATGGGCCTTCTAGAGGAGTGAAAGGAGATAGCGAGTTTGTAGTTTGAGGATGTTGTGTATGCAAGGGAGTTTGGATGGGCGTGGGAACAGTTTGAAGGCCGATAGAGGAGAGGAGATCGCTAGACAAATGAGGAATATACGAGGGTCATCCGGAAAGTAGTACCCGTTCGTGAAATAAAGACACAAAAGTAAATATTAACAAACATAAAAAATTTTATTTGAAAGAGGATACTTTAAACTACTTCTTAACATAATCTCCAAGCAAATTAAGGCATTTGTCATAACGTGTGACAAGTTTCTGTATTCCTGCTGCATAGTCCTTCGCCGCCAGCTCATTGAGATACAGGGTCACTCCTTCTTTAAGTTCTTCATCGCTGTCAAATCTTTTTCCTGCCAAAAAGTCTTTAAGCTTTGTAAAGAGATGAAAATCTGAAGGGGCCAAGTCCGGGCTATACGGTGGATGGTCGAAAGTTTCCCATTTGAATTTCTGCAAAAGTTTTTGTGTTATCCCAGCTGCATGAGGCCTGGCATTGTCATGAACGAGAATGACACCAGTAGACAATAGACCTCGCCGCCGATTTTGTATTGCCCGCCGTAATTTCTTTAATGTTTCACAATACGCATTGACATTAATAGTGTCTCCACGGGCCATAAAATCAATAAGCAATACACCTCGTCGATCCCAGAAAATGGTTGCCATGAGTTTCCTGGTGGACAGAACTGTCTTGAATTTTTTTGGTTTGTTTGGTGAATGAGCATGATGCCACTCCATTGACTGTCGTTTACTCTCAGGTGATGCATAACAAACCCATGTTTCGTCACCAGTAATTATGCGAGTCAAGAAAGAGTCTCCTTCATCAGAATAACGTCCCAAAAACGTCAGTGCTGCAGCCATACGCTTGGTTTTGTGCTCATCTGTAAGCATGCGAGGGACCCATCTTGCACAAATTTTTGCATAATGCAGATGGTGTTTAACAATTTCATGAACAATTGTTCGAGAAACATTGGGAAAATGCTCACAGATGTCATCAATTGTGACGCGCCGATCGTTCCTCACGAATTCGTCAACTGAGCTCACCAGTTGGTCTGTAATGACAGACAGTCTCCCCGAACGCTCATCGTCGTGTGTGTTCCCCCTCCCCATGTTGAAGTTGCGACACCACCGCCGAACAGACGACTCGTCCATTACATTGTCTCCATACACCTCCTTTAATTGGCGATGAATATCACATGGGCGAACGTTTCTTGCATTGAGGAATTTAATCACTGCCCTCACTTCACAACTGGCGGCGTTCTCAATTTTTTTAAACATTGTAAACAATCACAGAAACAACACAGGCAATGCTAGCGTCACGCAACTTGGCTCAGAGAAGGCAGACAAGCCACTGAAGCTATCTGACCTCGTCCAGCGGCTACTCGCGTCGTCAGCACTTCATGCGGCACGAACGGGTACTACTTTCCGGATGACCCTCGTAGTTGGCATAACGATATATGAAAAAAAGGAAATAGTTTTCTTTTACGGGCAAAAATAATCCAGGAGATAAAAAAAGAAATTGAGCGTAGCACACGATCTGTCAGCTCCACACTTCAAAACATAACATCATTTGATTTGCTCCCAACCATTTAAAAGAAATAAAACCAATGTACACTACAGCACACAAAAAAGGTTGATTTCATTCAAACAATATTTTCTGACAAAATAGGTTGAAAATAGAAATAGCCAGACTCACATCAGACCGGCGAATTACTGATAGTTGATGCGGAATGGGTAGACTAGATGAGTTACGAGTATACACTTATTCATTGAAACGCTCATTATAATCGTGAGAGTCACCGTGTGATTGAAAACAGATCCTGGTGATGCGGGCATTGGAAATAACGATGACATTCACGAAACGAACAATTTGAAACAAGAGAATCTTGAAACATGGAGCTTAAAATTCGTTGGTATATGTTCACCGGAGAATAATAACTGCCGTCTCACAATTGTGACAAAAAATCAGTTTCTCAAAAAAATGAGAGAATTTCCTTTAACTTGACACGTCATAGACTTCGTTAGGATTTAATTTATTCTGATTTAGTGGTACGAAGAGAAGAATCACCCAATTCAAGCACTTCAAAAGAACGACAAGTTTCAGGGGTGTTGTTCTTTCAAATGTTCATCGCAAGCGACCCTGGAAATACTTCCCAATTTGAAACCTCAGACACAGACAACACGAGAAGGACCTCGAGTTAAGAAAAATGGGAAAGATGACAAAAATTTCGAACCGGGAGGTGTGCTGTGCGCTCGGAAATGAAAGTTGCCCTCATTTCGTCAGATGAGAATTAGGGAGGTCCAGTCCCGAGGGGGAGTAAGGGGTGTTCGCCCGGGGATATTCTCCGTGCCATGTTTATGACACGCTTCCATTACCAACGTACTGACCATCGCACTTAACATCGCAAAGGTGCAAATTATGGTATGCAGGACGGGGAGAGATGGGGAGGGAGAGAGGGCTGATGGGAGACACTCAAAGGAGGCAGGGAAAGTGGATGCAGGACTTTTTGATTGGCGATAGAAAGTGGATCAGAGTGCGATGAACAGATGAAGTATTTTGGACGGAATGAGAGGAAGTAAAGAGCATGCGCAGTTGCAGAGTGGTTTTTGACGTCCTCGTCTACCAACCCAAAGGTCGCGGGTTCGATTCCCGACTGGGTGGGTTTTCCTCAATCTGGGGGTCGAGTGCTTGTAATTGTGTGCATTGCTATATTATTCATTGTTAATATTGCCGATGCATTGGCCAATAAGGCTGTTTTCGGATACAATGATATATGTATATATATATATATAAATTATCTAATTAATATATTTTATATATAATTTTTCACGCATGAATTTCACGTTCCTATTAGAATGATGCTTAGAAGTGTAGAAGTGGTCAGTCTATAATAGACGGTCGTTCATCACCTATTAAAGGTATGTTGTGGACGGCGCCTAACTACTATCATCTTCTATCGCGTGAACTTGCTAATGATGGCGCCCACCCAAAATCTACCTCGACCGACGGAATACTATAAACGACAAAGGATATCCAAGAAGCCCTTGGACTAGTTAATTTTACCACAGTAGGACGCTGGTGGTAGGAGGAACACAGGTAGATTATAGGGAGTAAATCCTAACGTGGTAAGATGATATTGATGGGAAGGGGGGTGTAGAAACCGTGTGTGTGGATGTGTGTTCGAGGAATTTCGGGGGAATCGAGGGAGGAAGTGCTTCTTTCGCCACCCCCAGCCCCCGACCTCCGTCCCACCGGCCGCCCCGCCCCCGTCTCTATGAATAATTCCATGGGCACTCACCGCGGGCGGAGGCCGACATAGAGAGCAGGGGCTGTTAATGACTTTACAGCACGGCTGACGCCCCGCTGCTGCTTCTGCTGCCACCGGTGGGGCCGCCCCCCCATGGGGGACGGGGTGGGGGGGGGCGGATGCGTGCGGCATCGCCTGCCCCCTTCCCACGTTGAGTTCGCCCCGGATAGGATCGCCATGCGGCTTATTCCTGATTTCGATAGTCCTTCACATTCCCAGGTTTTTCATGCGACCGAACAATATTCTCTCAAGCCTCTCCTTTAAAATTTAACTCGAAAGCACTCTAAACACACAGTGCTCAAAGCCTTACCTAATTAAAGTATTACCTAATCTTAATGTAAATATTATGCCTTTCAACCATATTGTGTTTTACCATAAAGCATATCTTGTGTGAAAGTAATATATGATGAAATTTGTGAGAATATTTTTCGTATCTAACATACTCACACATGTACTTGATACTTGAGAAAATAGATAAAACGCTAACCGTCATGTTTTAAGATGGATTCTTACAACTTGCACGGATTTAAATGCAACAAATTTATTAATCAATTCTACAAGCCCCTTTTCATCTCTGTGTACTTACTTCCTCTCTTCATTCCGTCCAAAACCCCTATCTTCATTTGCCTAACATGCTCCCCTCTATCGCAGTCTTCAACATCCCCCTGCCGATCAATACGCCCTACATCCATTTTCCGGACTCCTTAGGATTTCTTCCAACAAACCCCTCTCCTCGCTCACCATCCCTAGTACTTCCTTATTTGTTTTCCTCTCTGTCCACTTCGCCATCTCCATACTTCTCCACACCCACATTTCAAAGCCTCCAATCTAAGCCCATCATCCTACTTCAATGATCATTATTCTGCGCCGCACAAAACCACGCTCCATATTGATGTTTTGACGAGTCATTCCTTAGCCTTACTTAACGTTCCTGTCCTTAATTCCCTCCTCCTTTTCAAATCCTTAATATTTAAGCAAAAACAGTCACAACTACATTCTTCACTTTGGTTATGTATGTAATCAAGATAACATAAATGCAATTACAGAAAATAATCTTGAAATGGGCCCGAGTTCGGTTTTCGGGTGGACGGAGTGTTTTCAAGGGCCGGAAGGGGGTACTTCCTACCCCTTGGAGATGCGCAGACCGGGGTGGACCAAAAAGGGACCCGCATACATGCAAAAGCCCTTGCAGAGTTGCGGGGAAGGTGAAGGAGGGTCCGGCCGATGCCGCGGAAATGTTTACGGAAATGTGTGCACTCTTATCGACCTCAGCTGTGTTTTTGTCATTGAAACTCTCTGTGATACTTCGACCAATACGCTGGGCCGTTATTGTTTTTCCGTCTTCAAATTACTTTACGATTTGTTCGGTTATCGCAATGCAGAATCTGTGAGACAGTTAAAACAATGGGATGAAAAATCACGAGGAAACGAAGGTAATGAGGTTCTGCGGAAATAGAAAGTCTGATATAAAAATTAAAATTGGAGGACCAGAACTAGAAAATGTAATATGGTTCACCATTATAAAAAGAGAAGTAAACGGTGATGATAAAAAATAGAGGGATATAAAAAAAGAATTGAGCTGAGAAAAAAGCTTTTGCGAGGATGACCAATACTTGAAAATGTCAGCTCATCAGAACAAGCGGCACCTACAAAACATAATAAATGGGAATTATGAGTTTGAGGGTGTCAAGGAATTTACCTATCTAGGAGTAAGACTTTACAATGAAAATAAGATATCCACGGAGATCAACCAAAGGGTAATGGAAGGTAACAGGGCATACTTTGCAAATGTAACAATTCTCAAATCAATGTTACTATCAAGGAACACAAAAATGAAGATCTATAAAACGCTTATTAGACCCGTGGTAACTTATGGAGCTGAAACATGGACATTAACAAGTCAGGATGAGGAAACACTTGGAAAATTCGAAAGAAAAATGTTAAGGAGAATCTATGGCCCAATTAGAGAAGGAGAGAGATAGAGAATTAGAATGAACATGGAGATAAATGAATTACTAGAAGGGAAGGACATAGTTGGATTTGCATAGTCACTGCGGCTGGCGTGGTTGGGGCATGTGGAAAGGATGGAAAATGACCGAATGCCCAAACTGATACTTAATAGCAAGATGGAAGGAGTCAGAAGAAGAGGTAGACCAACGAAGAGATGACTACAGAATGTGGAGGATGACTTGAAGGCAATGGGAGTTACAAGATGGAAGGAAAAAGCAAGAATAATAACTGAATGTAGGCATATCATAGAGGAAGCCAAGGCCCACACCGGGCTGTAGAGCTGCAGTTGATGATGAATAACGTTCAAAAATGATATCAATGATGACAAATCTCTACTAGACACTTGTCAAGAAGAAAAATCATGTGTTTAATATTTTTCTCCAAAAGCCGCGAAATAGCTCTAAAAACCAACTTTATTTTGCACGAAAACGGTATTTATATTGCGTTGGTGTGCGAGGGAGTTATTATTTGGGAGAGCGACCGTGGGATCGGGTGGGCAGCCTGGAATTTGCGGAATGCGGGGGGGGGGACGAGAGAGGGGAAGGGTGGAATTTGAAATGGAACAAACAGCAGCTCGGCTGCCGCTTGGGTCGTGGATGTCGCCGGTCGACGGGCGCGCCACGCGGCGGCGGGATTTCGAAGTTTTAACTCGAGGGTGTCCGGAGGTGCCACTTCACCGCCTCCGACGCCAACTTCATCAACTCACCGGTTGGTTGCAATTATTTTTTCCCCTGTGGTTTCGTCCGTGAACATGCAGAATTCGTTGACCATCACCGAGCACGCGCCTTTTGGGAATTGATTTTCGACGGAATCGCACGGCGGGCGAACGTGGCTTTCTCCCGTTATCATCCGCTGGAGCAAAACAATTATCCCCATGATTTGCAACGCCATCTCGTCACTTTCAAATCAATTTAAAAATGAGAGGCGAAAACGTCAGAAACAATTTAGGGAGGTCAGCTTATAATAGAAAATAACGCGGGAATTATGCACATAAACACAAAAAAGCAAATTTTCATTTCTCCAATTTGGTCGTCTAGCGTAGATTTGGGATGGGCACGACACTAGGCACTACTGCCTAGGCATTAGTGAGCCCGCCTTACAAGACGCGAGCCGACACCCCACACTGCAATAAACTTTCTTTCTTGAGAGGATTCCTTAGCACACAGAGAACGGATTTTCAATGATAAATTGCTAGTTGCTGGTCTACCGTTTAAGGTAGGTTTTGGACACATACTGTAATTCTGTATATCTCAGCCTTGCCTAATCAGACACAACCTGACACCATAAACCATGATAAAACGTTCTTCATTGCCGAGTATATCCTTATCCCATTTAAACATGGACATTTTCTTCTCCCCTCCCTTGCTTGCCTAACGTCCAACCCTCTAGCACAGTCTTCAGTAAACTACCTTAAATGCCATAATATTTCAAAACTTGTTAAGATACTAGTAGGTTTTGGATGGACAATAGCCACAACGTACAGTGGGAATTCCCTTGTCTCTCCGCACAAAATGCAACCTCCCATTCAACATTACAACAAGACCTTATTCAATTACGAATATTTCCTTCTTCCCTTAATTGTTGGGAAAAATCAAAGAGAGGCTGGAAAGGTGGATGCTGAGAGTTTTGATTGGCGATGGGATGATGAATACTGCGATTGAGGGAAAAACGTTAGGAAAATGAGGAAGGGATGGGAATAGGAATGGGATGTTGGATTAAATGGTAGATAACAGAAACATTACCATTGAACCAGGGAGTCACTTCTTTTGAATGTTTTCGTCGATTTTATCTGATAAATTTCTTAGAAGTCTTATTTTCACATCTTATGCCTTCCTAGCGATTCGATGGTTCTACGGTTGCTTTCAAATGTGGCTGCGTATTGAGTATAATGACTCTAGAGACGCGCGCGCGCGCGCGCGCACACACACACACACACACACACACACACACACATATATATATATATATATATAAACACACAAACACTAACACAAAAAACACTACACACATAGAAACATAAAAGAAGGACACTTACATTGGATATTTACGTTTCGACGGCACGGCCGTCGTCATCAGAATGCCCTATATATATATATATATATATATATATATATATATATATATATATATATATATATATATATATATATATATATGTATTTATATGTGTATGTGCGCATTATTCAAACACGAAAAACCCGCCGCACAAACACGGTCCAAGGAACTATTTTGCACTTGTGATCTGCTCGATACATATATATATATATATATATATATATATATATATATATATATATATATATATCGATGATGCGGAAGTACTCACGAGAGCAATATAACTTTTGGACGGCACAATAGAACACATAATAAAACAGATAACACGTAAAAGGACACTCACACTGTAGATGATTTAAGCTTTCGGCCTACTCCGAGGCCTTCTTCAGGTCAGACTGCTCTGACCTGAAGTCATGATACAGTCTGACCTGAAGAAGGCCTCGGAGTAGGCCGAAAGCTCAAATAATCTACAGTGTGAGTATATATATATTTGAAATTGACGCTCACCGGCGACGCACAAACACACGGATACAAAATATTTACCCATTCTCTTGCCTCAACAACCATATTTCCGAGCCGTACGCATCAACTACTGCCCCACTACATATAAATATTTCCATTAGGAATTCCTGCATCTTTATTCAAGGTTTTTCTTACCAATTCCCTCCTTTTTGTAAATGAATAGCCGTCCTCTAATATGGAAATGAAAGGAGGATGCAAACACAAACATAAAGTCAGTGAATTTCTCGGAAGATCGGACTTTCAGTTTGCCAGTTAACCATAGGGACACATTTGGTTGAGTTTCACAATTCATCCTCTTACATTCATTGATATTTTATAATAAAACACGAAAGGATATAGTCTTATGGATCCGGAAGGACGAGCCCACTCCGGGCCGAGTTACTGCGGCCTTTCCGAACATTTCGACTTGGCACACCGAATAATCCCTGCCAGTCCCTGCCACACACCCTGGGGTGGCTGCAGTGTATTATGTAGTAATAATAATAAATATTACCGGTTTGAAATCGAAAAGAAACCCATTTGGAAATATTCCACTCGTATTTTGAGCGGTGAAGATCCTTCCAGGTCGAAGTTAGTGTAAATATATTCATGACGAAACGTTTAACTCTAATCATTACCTAGACTATTAAAGACATTAAAAACACAGTAACTGTGCATAAATCATACCATTAATATGTACTGCAATACTGCTGAGCACCTGGCTCACCATTCAAGATGGCGGATAAGGTCTTTGTTTAGGAGATACTCTTGGCTCCAGGTGATAAAAATTATAGGGATACTGTAATTATTCGTTAGAGAACTTATTGACGACCTATTTACTGATTAAACAATGATTTGGAATTACATTCGAACAGTACTCTGCCATCGCTTCCATATTTCAGCGTTGAAAAGAGCATTTGAAGAATATATATTACAACTAGATATGCTACGATTAGAAATATTTACGACTCATTTAGACGTGAATCATGCCCGTTTTGTGATGTACCTCGCCCATTGAGATAAACAACGAACATTTATAGACGATTAAATATTCATCGACAGAGACCAAACTACCTGAATATTCCATTAATGTTGAAATGGCACTTGGTCATTCCACGTAAAATGCAAAACTCACGTTTCGACGTAAAACTTATTATAATGACTTTAACACTGGACGTACATAAGCCAATGATGACGCTTTACACCGACAGCTGGTTAACGAATAAATACATCTTTGTAAGATCAACCAAGTGTTAGTTTTTCTAGCAATTTGGTGCAAGACGGCGTGAATTCCCAAAAAAGTTAAAAAAGGTGGAGTAAAAATAGTCACCGTCAACGACAATCCGACAAAGTAGAAATACTTGAACTAATAACACGAGGATTCGAAAATGGAGATCATATCAGGAAAGTGAATGGAATTAATAAGAGCAGGGAATTTTAACAGAGCGGAATCATAGCTATGCCACGTAAATTTTAGGAACTTAATGACGTGTGTATACTTTAGAAGAGACAGCGCATCTACACGAATGCCCTTTGGCAATAAATTAATAAATAAAATATTGCACTCAGATTCTCTTCTTCACGGCCATTACCCCCATACGGGACGATGGCGAAGGCACGGAGTAATAACGTCCGTGCACTGCGGCCGTAAAGCCAAAATATCATTCCGCCATTCTTCATACATTGGAGTGTTTGCATTGGACACGCAAAACTAATAAATTTCAAGTTTTCTATTATGATATCATTGCGACACGAAATTCCCCGATGAGAGAGGACATCCTTTATTTCGCGAATGGTGAGGGGACAAGTAAAAATAAAAAACGCACACACACACTCACACACACACACACACAATGACGCCATCATAAATACCAACACGAGAGGGCCGTGATAATTCTTTAATTGGAGCATATTTCACTCGAGAGTAATTTATTTTATTTCCGTTCGGACGCCGATGATAAAAAAAATAGGGGATTGGAAACATCCGACGCTCCACAGTCGGAGAGCATAAAAATACGCGTCGCGCATCCGCACTTTTTTTTATGGTTTCCAATGCTTCCCTCTCTTCCTTCCGCACGCGAGAGGGCGGAGAGACAGATGTGTTCGCGTAGGAGAGCAGAGATGGGGAGAGGCGAGTGCGGATTGGGAATGGGGGGCGGCGATAAGATACAAGTCTGCCCGCCCACGTGGGAAATCAGCAAAAAAATTCAGGTCACCGGCGAAGGCGGGGGGGGGGAGGGGAGGAGAGGGCGGGGTGGACGAACGGTGATGAGAGAGAGGAGAAAGGGTGGGGTGGCCCTTAAAAATGATTGCTTCCCTAAAACACCAAATAAGGGGGCGGCGGCAAGGAGAAGGTGGATGGAAAACGAAGGCGAGAAATATGCGCTGGAGCGCGGGAAGGGAGGCGTCGACGCCGGCGACTCATTCCGCAGCCGGCAAATGATCCGCTCGCTTGATCCACTTCGGATGGGGCGACTCGCCTCCATCCCCATCTCTCGCTGCGAGAGAGCACTTTCGGGGATTATTCCGAGAGAGAGAGAGAGAGACGAAATGGACCCAAGCCGAGGAGGGTGGGGTTCGTTACGGACGGACCCCGGACGGGCTGGAGTACTCGCGTGCGGATGTCTCGTCGTCTAGGAAACGCGTCGCGATGGCGACGACGACGAGTAAACGAAATAGTTCGCAGGTTGGAAATTCCAACGCCTGAATGGGAAAAATGGAGTGCTGTGGCGGATGCTGAGGAGAGCTTCGGTGGCTCGGGGGCCGAGACTTCAACCACAGCGTTGACCGAGAACCGAACAGAAGACTCGTTAGAAGTGAGAATTTAAACGGAACAACTTTTCACTTTTTTAATAAAATTTATTTGTTTCCCGGTATTTTAAAACAATTTCTTGGGGACCGAATAAAAGCAATATAACAGTAAAGGCGTACGTGGGGAGGGGCGAGGGAAGCCTTCCCCCCCCCCCTGATTCCTTCCCTGGTCCCTAATGTCTCCCCCCTGGCCCCGTTCTTTAACCTGCGCTTCTAGTGGAGTGGGAAAAGGTGTCCCGGGTCCTCAAGCAAAGAGGGAGCCACCACAATGTATTCGATTCCCATGAAATCAGCGGAAGGAAACGGGAAGAATTTCCTGAAGTCATGATGGAAACACTGCGAGCTTTCGTAAGCCGGTCAATACTCAATACACAATACTGTGCATCAACGGGTTGAAAAGAACGGAGAAAATATACTGGTCAGAGAGGAAAACTAACAAAGATGGACCTGATGACTTCCCGGCTGATGCCCCGCGGGACGAATTCAGTTCTGGATTGACACCCGATGACCTGGGTCGTTTGCAGGCGACGTTTCGATGAACCATCTGGAGCCATCAAGGGAAGCAAAGTGCCGAGTCAACATTTCTGATATCCTGTGATTCTGGATAAACACTCAGCAGTTACTGGAAATCCGCCCGCATTTCCACAAGGGAAGGCAGGTGAACGTCGGCAATTAGAAGACACCTACCTGATTGGTCAACGCGAACACATATCACCCTGTCAAGGTTTGTCTCGGCACTCAGATTTCCTTGAGGATGATTAAAGAGCGGTTATTGCAAATATGAGCGACCTTACCCGGTGTCTAATCCGGAAACGAAGTACCGGCACGTTTTTTCAGGAAAGAAGATCGCTTTGATGAATTGAATGAAGGTCCAAAGAGTGGAAGTTGCATATTCTGAGACCATTCTTCTCTCCGGAATACTATTGTCTCTCTCCATTACGTCCAAAGTGCCCAATCAATTCCACCCCAGAACTCGTTCGAACAGCATTCTTCCTTCGGTCAGTCTTCTACATTGCGTCGCCTTTTTTGAATCAAATTTTACCTTTTATGAATTCCTGCAGACAACCCTCTTTCCTCCCCCCGCATGCCCACCATTACTCGTTTTTCCTTTCAAAGTTTTCACATTTTTCTCCACACCCACATCTTAGAAGCTACCAGTCTAGGCCTGTGGTTCTCCTCCCTCAACGATTAAGTAACCCAGGCATAAAAATCGATGCCCGGAAGCACATTTAAAAAATAATTTTCATGATAATTTCAATAATAAAGGTCCTTGCAGTTAACTATGTAAAACCTCCTTTGCCCAACAGAAAATTCTTCTTGCTATTCTCTTACAATTTCCTTTTTTCCAATCTCCATCTACATATATAATTGCAAAGAATGGATAATTGATCCACCTCCTCTAGTTCATGCTCTCCACCTTCAATGCGTGATCCAACCTTCCATTTGCCGGAGAACTCCATCACATTCCTTTTTTAATAATTGTTCCTTATCCTACAATTTTTTCTTTTGAACATAACATACTTCTACTGACTAGTTTGCGGTTGTTTCATTTCGCCATCGCTTTCAATCTTCAGATAGTCCCCCTATCCTCACATGAGCTACATCCCACAACCTTTCAAGATTTGCTTCACATGCTTACTCTTATTACCCCTCTCTACAATTCTTCACATTTATTTCTCCGCCTGTATTGCTCCACAAGAGACTCTTATGCTCAATTATGTGTCGTATTCACAATTCTTTCAAAAGAGTTATTCGTTCCATATCATTCGCATAGATTTTGCAACGTGCCAAGCAGTGATTGAAATCCTTTGTCAGCCTGACTAACTAACGCCTGATCATTCCCAAATCTAGCGCAGAGATCAAGGGAGGTATGCATTCTCCAGATATGTTTCGCTAAGTCCGAAGGAAGAACAAAGGTATGATGAGAGCGCAAAAAAATCCACATCCGTACGGTGGACCTCTCATAACTATCCTCAGAACCTCTCACAATTTCAAATTATTCGGAGAAATTTCCCAGGGCTCTGGGTTTCCCAGGAATAAACATTAAATCTCTGCGACTCTCGGAGTTTTTTCTCCCTTTTCCCTTGTCTTTTTGTTTCAAAAAAGACCTTCAGACACATCTCGCGTGATCCAGCCAAGGGGTGGCGGGGCCGCCCACTCGCAGACGGGTGTGAGAGGGTCGGCGTTGATGAGATGGAAGGACGAAGCATCCGATGGGTTCGGGGTGCACAAAGGAGAGTCGACGGAAGCCCTTGCTCCTCGAGCAAGGGTTTTCGACTTGTCGCAAGGAGCGGCCACGTCCTTCATCACCTCCTCACGAAGGTATGGTTTCTGTAATGAGCAGCGCATTACGGGACACTTCGAGGAGGCAGGGGGGAGGGGGAAAGAGAGGAGGGCTCATCATTTTCGTGAGAGGATATACCGGCGCCGCTAGGACCGCGGGGGCCGTGAGACGCGACGCTAATGGATTCGTCTTCGGGGGAAGATGGGGGTCGCGATACGTGCGAAGGCGGATGGGAGTAATTTCCCGACGAGGGGGCGAGGAGATCCGCCGTGGGGTTGGGTAATGGGGGCGGGGGCGGCGCTGCGCGGGGGATGATGCACCACCGGATGAGATGACTCTCACAAAGAAGCGGCGTACTTCATCTCCTCACCCGGGGAAGGGGGGGGGGAGGCGATCGGTGCACAAACAAGTAGGTACCCGGGACATTGAGAACGGAGCGAGCTTTTCCCAAGAACGCCGATCGATAAATGATACAAAATCACCCTAATCCGAGACCCCGGTGCTATTAGACCCACGCACGACCTACCGCAGCTTTGTACGCGGGCCGCCACAGTTGACTGCCACTTTTTAATTAAAAATTATTGGAAATTTCACATTATTTAGTGTTCGTACTTCAAATAATAGGGAAAACCCCATTATGATTTAATTTGTACATAATCTGCAGGTTTATTTATTAATTTGCGCACCTACTGAAGCAATAAAATGAATTAAAATGTAAAATTCGGACTCAATGCTTAATTGAAGAGATTTACTTATTCCCTATTTTTTTTCCTGAATGAGTTCGCAAACTGGGAGAATATGTTGTTGAAAACCACACTGATCTCAGGCGCCTACTTCTACCTCTAACTCTACAATTGCTTTTCAACATGGAAGGCAGCTGGTAGAAAAACTGTCGATAGTGTGACGATCGATAATATTTCAAACTACCCCATTTAACGAAAATATCGGCCATCGATAATGTTTTCATTCATATTTTGAAGGGATATAACGATAAGTGGATCGATGGCTTTTCAAACATTCCCTTTGCACAAAATTCAACCGACACATCCAACAGATGTATTTTTTCCTCTCGGTTTTGCACACAAGTTCCCATACATCGACCATCAATATTCCATTAACTATCACTTGGCCACAATTGGAGATACATTGAGTATCGCTATCTTTGTATTCTCCTTGTTTTCTTTTTTTGTCTATATCTATAATCTATAATATACCCTGGCGGTGGCTTGCAGGGTATGAATATGGCAGAGGGTGAATATAAACCAGAATAATTTTGCCCGAATATGACCCTACCGTGGTTGCACAATATAATTATAATCCCTTATCATTTGTTGAAAAAATAACATCTTAAATATGTTAGTTCTACACTTAATCTCTCTAACGTTATTGACATGAATTCTCCAATTACAAATTTAGCTCCGATTACAAATGTAGCTCCTCTCCGCCGCACGTAATCCAACACGGTATTTTGTGTACAAAATTACGATTTGTTTCCTTTTCTAATGACTCAGGAAAGGATTATTTATAAGACAATACTAATATTTTGAAAGTTTGAGTGTCACTTTGTGGGTGAAACTCACACGTCTAAAATATTTCTTTCTAGAAGGATACTATCGAGGTAGGTGGGACTACAGTTTTGGAGTAAGGCACGACCGCGGAGTGAGCGCAATATAGTTCTGCAGGAGATAAGGGTTAATCATAATGAACGCTTGGTTTAGGCAGGAAAAAAGTCGTACGTATACATGAAAAAAGTCAGGGCATTCCGAAAGATATCAGCCTGAAACAACCTTCAGGTTGATAACTGTGGGTTTATATTATGCTTACGCACAGAATTAGGAGGAGGGGAATTATTTATCACTGTTTTCCAGGAACGGATGGAGACTCGGGCCATAATACGAGTATAGTAATAATTAACTGTAGCACCTGATTAAAATATGGATTAAGAAATGAAATGTAGAAGCAGTAAACGGAACGACAAGGAAGGAGGAGTCAGCAAGCCAGAGAGAAAATTAAGGGTACTATAGGAGACAAACGGGAACATACGGGGAAAAGGGATCACGAAAGTCGCAAAAGCAACTATAAGAAAAGTAACCTAAAGGAAAAGGACATAGTCATAGATTGCAGACGAGGTGATCAAAATAGAGACTAGAAAGAGGGATTTGGAAGAAGGTAAATGCAAAATTTGGTTGATATGCATGCCCGACGAAATAAATGGAGAAATGAAGCCTGCAGCATTAAGAATAGTTTATAGCGGATTGTGCTTTGTATGGAAGATGAAAAGCAATGTATCGTTGTCCAGTCTGGGTCAACCAAAAACCTAACTAAACAGTGGACCACCTAATAATAATTAGTATGCAACAAATATTATATATACACACATGCATTTAGGTGTGCTTGTTCGTGTTTTTGCGTGAAATTGTTTTGATCTAGAACTAATTTTGCATTGTGGAATAGGGTACAAAATACGATACGCTGAGTTGGAGAAGCAAAATCTTATCACCAAACTAAAGAGTTGCATTTGCGCAAAGGCAGTACGCAAATAACATGTGATTCCATCTATCTTTCCAATCCTATTGAGGAAGAACGTAGGGAATGTGCAAATTAAAATAAAGATTAGGATGCGTATAACCTGGCGATCCGCGTACCTAATTAATTAACTTAATTACGTGCATAATCTTCTCCTACTAATGAAAACTTATCGACAAAAGCATAAGATTTATTTATTTGCCCACACTACTTATAACTTTGAACTGTGTGAGAAGGGGAGTTTGAGTGCAGTTGGATACTTAGAATACTGGGCATTTTACCATGTTATCATAATCATTTTAGAATCAATCACGAGAGTACGTTTTTAAAATGAGCGCGGAGGGGAACGACATTTTTAATTTACGCAAACGAGACAATCAAAATGTGACACCTATCCCGGCCATAAACTTCAGAAACGTCCAACTCTGGAAAATTTAAACTGCACCATTTCAGTTCCTTTTAATTAGGCGCGTGCCTACAATCTCATACTGTAGCGAGCCTACATTTTCCCAGAGGTAGATAGAAAGAAAAATACCCGAATGTAATTGAAACGAATAGGCAACGTAAAAAATGAGAGCCGACGTCATGAACATTCCCCGAGGTGTTAATGATGCAAGCTGAAGGTTATCGCTAATCAGGAGTTATATAGGAAGGTTTTGGAATCCTGACGAAACTACCACTTAATTTCGTGAAACATGCAGGGATTTCTTTCGCGTCGGCTAAATTACGCGGGGAACGACGCGCGGATGCCCATATATCAAACCGTATTCACTGAAACAGCGGCAGAACCCGCGGATCGGACCGCGACGCACGTCATCGCCAAATGAAAAACGGCCCGCGAGGGATGGGGAAAGGTGTCACGTGACTTTTGACGGCGAATACGAAAGAAGGATAAAACAGCACACTTGACAAGGTGGGTGGAATACCGCAAAACATCCACGGTGTCGATCTATTCACCGCGGGATCGGAGGCAGGGTGTAACCTAACACCTTCCCTCGAAGTCGCGAGTGTAAACGTTATTACTTGCCCGGCGAAGGGTAAATACTCCCAAGGACAATCGCTCCGAATTCATACGCATTGACCTGATCCTGCCACCGCGAGAAAAAACTTTTAAAAAAGTTAAAACTTATTCGATAATGGCCGTTTAACGTAGAATTGGATGGGCACGCGGACTAACCACCACTGACTATACTTCCCATCCAACACGACCTACACTATTATAAAGCTTTCTTCAACTCCACATTCTTCTGTTTCACTTCATTAAGATCACCATGTCTATTATTTTCCGTTACCTTCCTCGCTTTCCCAACATTCGGCCCACTCTGCAACACTCCAGTGCCAACATCCGCCTCCGTTGGATTCACTACCTCCCATTCCCATCCTCCGCAAGTACTCCTCCGTTTGCTCTCCCGTCTGCTCATTGGAATTTTCCCCTTCTTTTCCCCACCAACACATAAAAGAGCCCCGGTACGGAGTTATGCCCTTGTCTTAGCGACCAGGTTGCAAGACACTACACCCTAATACGTCCACTCTCCCTGATCCACTCTTCCTGCCTCCTTCGAAACTCTTTCGACAACCATCCGTTTACTCCTAGTCTAGCCTAAAACGTCTTGATTTGTTTTCCATTACGAAATTTTTTCACCGTCCATCTATTGCAAAAAAATAATGAAAGGTAATCGAAGGTTGGTGTTGGATGACACTTATTAGCTTGCATTTTCTTTTCTTCTTTCCTCGCACCTGCCTTCTTTTCCTAATTCATCACCACTCGACCGATATTCATCCCTCTACAACGGCCTGAAGCATTGAAAAATTTTCCACACCCTGCGGGCCGCCTTTCCTTCCCTCTTCCTAGCTCAACCAGTAAGTAACTTGCAGCCTCACCCGTGCAGTTTTTGATTAAATGTCGCATACGCCTTTTGTTGGCATTATTCATCTCTATCGTTTGGGAAATTTGGTCTCCTTCCAACCAAAGCCATGACCTCTGACAAAAAAGGATGACCAACATACAGGGTGCGTTCCGAAAGTAATTCAATTGAATTTCCCTCACTCCTCCTATTGGTTGGAGTGAGATCGAACCACTTGGGAGTAGGTGGGGGGGGGGGACTAAGCTTTGCCGCGAAATCGGTCTCAGTGCTCTCCAAGCTGAGAAAGCGGCAGGACGACAGTTATTGTAAACCTCTGCGCGCCGACCGTGTCCCAAAAAAATGGAATCGACGATCGAGCTACTTTACGCGATTAAGTTCTCTGGTAACTGAAAAAATCTCTTGAGGAGAAGAAGAAAATGATTCGTGGGACATAAGGGGACTCTGCTCTGTCCTACTAACAAGTCTCGAGGTGCTGAAAGGCCTTTAAGGAGGGCCGTGAAGAGGTTCACGGAGTACAACGCTCTGGGCGGACGTCAACCTGGAAAACCGACAACAATGTGGCTCGCGTTCGACAATTGATGGACTCTGAACTTCGAGTGAGTATTAAGGTGGTTGCCAATTAACTGAACATGTCGTCTACTGTTGTATTTCGCATTGTTACTTAAGATTTAGCGATGAGGAGAGAGTACGCCTAGCTCGTGCCCGAGATGTTTGCCACAGCGCGCTACGAATCCGCGAGCTACTGGCCAAACATCACCCGTCTAACCAAAGTAACAATCAATTCTCTACTTCTTTCCCATCAGTTGAGAATACCATTTTTCTACATTTCAACAGCCACGTTATATTGCCCTCGAATAATCAGCAAATTTATCCCCCCTCCCCCAGCGAAGAGGCTTTCGTTCCGAACCCCTATTAGAGAGAAAACGAATGGACTGCGAAGATGAAGGAAACCGATGACAGATGGATTCCGTCCCCAATCCATCGAGAGTAAAACACGGATGATATGCCCGACCGAAGAGTGATACATAAGCGGGGAAGGCTGTTCCTTCACTGGGAGACAACTTTTCAGAGACACCGGTCAGAGACTACAAACGAGGAGATCCGCGTCGAGGAGGCCGCCTAAGGGGTCAATTTCCCTACTCCGTCGCCGGAAGTGTCCGGGGGGACCTCCTCGCCCCGCAAATATATGGAGTTGGGCTGTGCGATGCATCGATCGCGATATGGATTATTTACGAAATATCGCAATCCGGTATTGAATACCCAGACCATTCGATACACGTACTACTTATTATGGGAATTGTAATATCTCGTGATGCTGCGCGATAGGCGATATTGTGATATTTTCCACATACATTTCGAAGTCTATAAAATGCCTCTTACTTATAGTCCACTGGGCTATTGACCGGAAGCCCCGGGTTCGATTCCTAGGAACGCCGCTGGATATACTCAGTTTATTGACCCAACCTACGTGATTTTTCGTAAACCAGATTATCTCGGGAAACCATAGGCGGGACAAGGAAAGGAGCTATCATTACTCTGATGCGTGAATTTCACACAATAAGCGGGGTTTAGCATCAGATGGACTCCGACCCTCTCACCTATCGAACCGTAATTCGATTTGATAACTGAGGTTACATTTCTAAGCAAAAATTCTTTGAAATTAAAACTAGAGAATCACTGATTTCCATTGCCAGGAAACAGAAGATTTTTTTCATTCAAAACAAATACTTGAAATCAAAAATGGCTACTAAAAATATCGATATCTAGTCGAAGGGAAATCAATATTAAAAATATGGTAATGTTTTCAGTAAAAATCAAAGGAAGGTCATCTCCTCTGACATGAAATGACATGCTTGTACGCAAACTGTATTTAAAATCTTAAACTAAATTTGGTAATTGCGACAATCGCTTGTTAATAATGGAGTTTACTTTTGTCCAATTATATTTTTCGTTATTATTATGACATTTCACATATTGAGGAAGACTGGAACATAGAAGCAGACCGAAGGGCGAAACGTTTCTATACCTATCGCTAACATATACTTCCTTCCTTTCTACATTCCGTCCAACACACGTGCCCTATTCATTTCCCTTCATCGTCTACCTAGCATTCCTCCCTCTACCAGTCTTCAACATCCTATCACCAATCACATTGCGCTGCATACATCTTCCTTGCCTCTTTTAGCTTTCTCCCAACGATCCCCTCTCCTCCTCACCCACTACACCAAGCACTTCCTCGTTTGCTTTCCTCGCTGCGAATTTCTCCATTTTCATTCTTCCCCACAACCATAGGTCAAAAGCCTCCAATCTTCTCACTTCAACGACCAAGTTTCCACACCGCACAACACCACGCTCCATATTAGAGTTTTAAGACGCTTTTTCTCGGATATAACTGTGATTTTTTTCCCGTCTTAAAATATTTACGCTTGCAAAATCTAAAAATAATTGCTAACGCATTAACTGACGTGGCTTACTGAGTATGGTAATGAGTTGCGATATTTCTATCCAGCTACCTATCTACAATTTATATCGCTACGCGACATTCATATTGGAAGATTCAGAGTCATGGTGGGTGGATCAGAGCAGAGTGGGAGATGGAGCGCGCGCTCTCGCCTCCTGGGGAGCGGGAAGGAAGCGCCGAAAGATGAGAGGTTTTTTGAAATATATGCGACGGGGGGAAGGGAGGGAGGGCACCGGCGGCACAATCAGAGGGAGGAGGACCGTACCAATGGATTTATGATAGCCGGGCGGGACGTCGCGAACGCGACGGAGGCCTATTCCTCAAGGAGCCATAAAACAAGGGACCGGAGGTGTGCCGGAAGGACCGACCGAGGCACCGCTCTGAGACGGGCTCGGATGATGAAAACGAACGGGAGTCTCAATTCGACTGGGGGGGAGGAAAAAGTGGGACGGGGGCGGAGGTCCGCAAGACGGCCACTCCTAGCGTCATAAATACGCTTATTTATATACATACATATATATTAAAAAAATATATATATATATACATACATACATATATGTGCATGTGTATACATATATATAGGAAAGGAGTTTGTTGGGAGAAATTTAGATTAGACAAACGAGGAAAGAGCAGGAACATGATAGGGATGTTGGGCGAGATGAAGAGAGGAAAGAAGTACACGGAGATGAAAAGTGACTTGATGTAGAGTAGGTTGCTGGATTTTGCTTTGTTAGAAGTCACAAAATATTTATTAGATGGTTGTGTACTTATGTAGTTCGTAGTTGTGCAGTAGCCCAAAACTACCTTAACCGGTAGATTACTTAATAATAATATAGTATATGTACGTACATATACGAGTACATACATCCGCTTCATATACACAGTAACTACAGGTTTTTGATTGCGATAATAACAATAACGTGGGCTCTGTATAATGAAAACTGAATGAAAATAACATTATTTTTCTGTCATAATGGATGGATAATGGACAATTGGTATTCTACCGTTTAAGATAAGTTAGGTTTGATATGTGCACACACAGAACACCGCTACACTTTTAGCTTTGCCTATCATGATATAACATGACTCAAAGCGCTATACTATTCCACTATAGGACATACTAAAGCACTACTCCACAAGAGGACACACTTTTTCCCTCCAATTATTCCGTCCAACATTCCTATCCCATTCCTGCCCCTTTCTCGCTTGCCTAACATTCTTCCCTCTTTCAGTCTTCAGCATACCATCATCGCCAATCAAAATTCTTCAGAGAAGGGCCTTCTCCTTTGGAGCCACACCCTTAGAGATTGTGTTAGACGTATAATATCTCCCACAAAAAGAATGGGCGGCTGGCTTGTCCCTGGGATTCAAATGCTTTAGGTTGCATATGAGTATCTACGATACATGCATAAAGTCTGTGTCTATATGATTTTCCAAAAATCCGTATTCTACTTGCAAATGGAACAGGAAGTCGATATTTCGCAACCAGGCTCACCTAAAATCGGACAAGAAAATGATGAAACCCCGAGTGGGGTTTCTTGCATCCGACTGGAGTGGAGAAAACGATAAATCCATAAGAAGTTTTAAGAAATGGGAAAAAAACCAAATACATACGTATGAGCCCTCTCTTCCCGGATTTGGGTGTTGAAATTCGTAAGTATCTCGTCGATTTAAGGGTAATTGTATTATTTTAGCCATTGAACAAATTATTTTAATTCTGCGGTTTAATGTGTTCCATTCGTGTCCTTCTTGCTCAAGATACATATTTATTAAGATTAACGTTAGGGAAAAGAGAGAATACGTGAAAAATAAGAAATCGTCTTTTCTAGCGTCCCAACATTTTCTGCTGACCAGCTATTTTGTCCTAGGATGACGCGCGTCACATCTCGCGTGTAATGGCCCTGGGCGTTTATCATTTACGGCGAAATAGACAGGGAGGGCAATAATAAAAATGATATCTTGGTTATATCCCGCGCGAAGGACGGGTACGTCCAGTATTGTAGCGAATAAATATAAAAACGCATTAAAGCCCAGACCGGAGGGATGCTTCGTTCGATTTGATTCTCCCCCTCCCTCCTCAACCGACCCGAAAACCATATCGGCGACTCGGAATGGAAGCCGAGAAATCGGTGCAAAATACACTTTCTGACCCAGATCCACGCAGAGGGAATTCCGAATTCGAAATTCTCCCGATCGTACAAGCCCGTGGATAGGACGCAGTGGATAATGCGACTTCATAAATCAGTGCGCGGGAGTGTCATCTTCAAAGACACCGTGGCTCCTCTTAAAATGAGATCGGAGGCGTTATACATGGCCCGAGTTTCAGGGGCCGGCCAATGCGGGAGAGCAATAAATACTGTCACGAATGAACAACACTTGTCAATGGAATGATTATTGATGAGAGTAAAAATCTCCTTCCGACAAAGTATATCCTTTTAAGGGCCCTGCCGATTATGACACATGGAGCGGACCCGGTTCAATGCTCGGTCACGGCAGCTGTTTCCATCTTACCATCCACTGATACAATTTGAAGGCATACGGGGTGCGTTCCAAAAGTAGCGCAATTGAATTTCCCTCACTCCTCCCACTCCCCCGAAGCAGCGTCATCGCGTGAACTTAACTTTAACGTCAAACACAATTTATCATATAAACGCAAAAATATATCGAATTAAAAATAAACAACTTCGGGTAACTATTTCACAATCAACTTCCTATAAACTGGTGGTTGGCGGTATATCATTTAAATCCTTTCTAAAACCCAGAGAAAGACGCCATGGAACGATATCATAGGTATGGGGAAGTTTTGATTTGTTCAAGCGTAAAAGTAAACCAATAAAAAATAGAGGTCTTAGAGAAATACTACATCGATGCCTGCCGAGCTAGGATTTTTTTGATAAATTCCGACACATCCCAACAACAGAAGGTATGAACCACAACTAAATAAGACGATATACAGGGGAAATCATATTTCAACTAAGCTGTGGGTCCGGGTACGAATCTATGGGGAGGAATGTTTTTTTTCCAAGGGTATCCCGATCCCTACTTCCGGTGCAAATGACTTTACCCGTCGGTCGGCTCCCCAATAACAACTACTTAATTTACATTTATGAATTTATGAAGAACTCAATCTGATAAATATAGATGAAATTAAATAGTGCCAGAAAATAGAAGTTTTATGGTCGTAATATTTTTCGGTAGTCCATCATGGAGAGTTGGGTTTGGGACATTCACATTTCCATGGCACGCCAGAGGTGCTTCTGCAGAATATAATTGCATTAAACACAAACCAAATTTCCTAATTGCGGCCTAGTCGCTCTTCACATAGATTACTCTTGCCCTCTATCCTCCGCCCCCACCCCTCCCGCATTCTCGCTTCTCTTGTCAGAGTCCAACCATAATCCCACTTCCACTCTCAATATAATCTTCGCCATTCACTTTCGCTGCCTCCTCCTAAGTTCCGCGAACGACTTTCTCCTACCGTCCCAGGACAACGCTCTCTTTCCCTCTCCATCAAGGTGTTCATATTCATCCTTCTCGGCGAAACCCTCTCTCCGAACCAAAGCTAATCTAAGTCCTCCTTCTTTACTCAAAATGCAACATTTCAGGTCAATACAGCACCAAACCCCATACAGAAGTCTTTAATTATAGTTTCTTAGAGTAGCCATTGGTATTTAGCTCCTAATTATGGTAAATCCATCATTTTTTGATAAAACTGTGTTTCCAAAGTCTCTCTAGTACCGCGTTGTTTTTCGCGTCATTTTCATCCAAAACTCTGTCGAAATACACCAACTGATCCTCCCACTCCTATATGTACACGTTCAAATTCCATTTGAAACATACAGAATGCTTTTTGAGAATCTAATTACTTAGGTATCCTAATGATTAATCATCATCTCCTAAATCCCGCAAGAAGACCGACAAGGACTACAAATATTTTGGTTGAGCGACTAGGTAAAAGGTTTATCATCCGAAATTCTAGCAGCATTAATCATCTCTTGGGCAAATGTTATCTCTGTTACCCTTAGGTCGAAATGAAAGCGGCGTCTATCCCAGCTCAGAAGTGCGTGGGCTCCGTGACACGCTGCTCGGAAGGGCAAGTTGGAGGTCAGGGCCGGCGCGGGAGGAAGAGGGACTGCTGCGGTTGTGTCACCGTTGACCGCGATTTCCGCTTCTGCCTCCGCGGGCACGGATGCCCAGGAAGCTTAACTATTAAGTCGGTAAAATATCTCAAACAAAAGGATCATGGATTCGGAGAATGACACAAGTTTTAATGCAAATTATTAAATAAATTCTTACGCATTTGATTATTAAAGGAAAAAACTGAACAAATAATTACTAAAATATAAATTGAAGCAATCACATTCATTTTTTTAGTATTAATGCAATGAGATATATCGTGAAAGGGCGTTAGTTTATGAAAATCGGTCCTATTTGTATCAGAGGCATAATCATCAGTCATTTATCGAAGTTTATAACTTATTACTGGTAAGAAAAGGTTTCCTGACTGATATAGGGCAGGGCCGGCCTGGAATTACCTAGATCTGGATCTAGCGGTAACAACTTAAAAGCTCGTGTCCCATTTCAGTGTCAGACGGCATCAAGAGGAGGGAGAGGAAAAGTGGGCATGGGGAATAAAAACTCTGATATGGAGCGTAGCTATGTACGGCGCGGAAACGTGGTCACTGAAGCAGGAGGATAGACGTAGATTGGAGGCTTTTGAAATGTGGGTGTGGAGAAGAATGGAGAAGGTGAAATGGACCGAAAGGAAAACAAATGAGGAAGTACTAGAAATGGTGGGGGAGGAGAGGGGTTTGTTGAGAGAAATCCTATGGAGGCAGGAAATATGAATGAAGGGCGTATTGATCGGCAGTGGGATGTTGAAGACGGCAATAGAGGGGAGAATGTCAGGCAAACGAGGAAATAGGATAGGGATGTTGGACGACATGAAGGGATGAAAGTAGTATACAGAGTAGAAAGGGGCTTACGGTGGAATAGGATGTTGGACTTCCTCTGTGAAAATGTTTGTTACGTTTAATTTATATGGCTTACAAACCGCGGCGGATAGTCCGGGCAATTCAGTCCCCACCCTTGAGACCGCCGATGGCCCACCTAACTACTAATTCCCGGAACCAATGGGTCACCGCGTGCGTGTGTGGAGTACTCACTTCCGATGGCGGCCCCGGGGATGCTGGTCTGGGCGTTGGCGGAGGGGGGTGGCGGAGGGATCTCCTGCACCAAATAGCGGGACTGCGTGCTCGAGATCTTCTTTCCGTTCTTCCGCCACTGCAGCTGCGGCGCGGGGTCGCCTTCGGCGGCGCACACGAACGACGCGATCCCGCCCCCGCGCACCTGCTGGTCCCGCGGACGCACCGTGATCTCGGGCGGATCTGTGGAGGCGTGAGTTGGTTGCGGGCGTGGGATGGTGCGTTGGACCGGGCGAGGATTGTTTGGGAGCGGCGAGGAGGAGAGAGAGAGAGAAAAAAATCAAATTAGATAAGTTTACGAGGATGGCACAGAGCAACCATACCAGTGTACAATTCAGGCCACTCGGGCGCGGTTTTATAATGCCTCGATAAATCCAAAACTTAGTTACCACGAACGTTCATATGAGTTGGAATTTCAAACCGGTCTCACTTCAGGAAAAGTTGAGACTGGTCATTACTGATCGCAAAAATGCAAATCGTACTAACTCCACATTGAAGTTAACGAATACTGCGATTGTGACTTTGCACTTTACAAGAGATTACAACTTACTCTTGGACCAGAGACTTAAGGGAAGCATTTCAACGGCTCATTATAAAACCGAACCTCAATTCTTTTAATGCTCCATGCGGTCCATACGACCGGTCCCAATTGTTCCCAGGATGTGTTTATTAAACTTGAGAGCATAAGATAACAACACATTTAAATCATTTAATATCTACGTGGCAAAATAGCACCACTTGGAGACTTGCTCTTTTGTGAAAAAGAATTCTTCACTGTTGCTCTCGGTCTGGAAACCCCGTGGTTATACGCTAAAAAAATAAGTACCTAAAAAAAGAAAGGATCATTGATGCAGATTGATAACACACTTGTCGTCAAGATACATTTGTGTATTTGAATGTTTCTTACCAACACTGTACTTATTTAGAAGTTATAACCAATAGAAGAAATCTTACATTATCAAGGAAACTGTTTCGCTATGAACAACATAAAATCTACAATAAATACTCGAAAAATTCCAAAGAAGACTGTTCACTGGAATACATTTCGGTATTCTTCGGTATGAATATTAGTTGAAGCGCCAGCCTAGGGGAGGAAACCTGTTAAATTATAGCAAAATTATCAATCCAGATGGATGAGCATGAAAATCAGAGAAAATATTTTATAAACACTGGAAAAGCTTAGACAAGCGGTGCTCATTGGAAAAAAAACTTACAGTATCCTCTGGTAAGTACGTATAGATAAAACGGCGTGCTTAAGCGGTAAAATGGCAAAGGTATTTGGACGTGATTCAACCCACGGCGAACATAGCCGGATGAAATACAAACTTCGTAAGAGCGCAATCCCTCTGCATAAAAGCTCAAACATAAGACGTTGCTACGAAAAAGAAATCGAAGAGGGAAAATATATAAGAATTTATCTGCGGGGTAGATTTGATGGATCGCCAGGGCGTGTGTGGGTGCGGGCGGTGGGAGGAATGACGTGACTCGAATCGCAGAGAGGACGGACGGAGTTCTGGGGCGAAGAGATAAGACATCGGGGGAGGTAAGGTGCACGGAGATTATAATCCCGGGTATGCAAAGGGAATGCACGGCGCGGGAGAACAAGGGCAGTTACTGCTGGGGAGACACGTAGAATACGATTATTCCCGCAGAGAGAGGAATAAGAGAAAGCAAAGCAGTCCCGCGTTCATCCGAGCAGGGAAGTATCGATCAAGAGGCGCCATCAGATCCTCGAGCGACTCTTTGAAAATCCCGAGCGAGAATGGAATTCTCGTGACGCTAATGGAACATTGAGAGGCGCTCGGGATAAAAGTGTGGCGTAAAACGGAGTTTGCACGAGTCCGGGATGAAAGGGTATCCATCCATGAACACTTACGAAATGGCTTTTGAATCGGATGGAACGCGAGGAGTCCAGTAATGAATACCCATCGGAAGAGAAAAATGGGGAATAAGATTCCAAAACAATCGGCGGGTTGAATGACGTGCGGAGCTCTACGAACTTTGACCCGCTCTGAATACAAATATTTCCAGGTGAGAAATGCGTCAGACAAGCATCACGTAAGTGGGTGTTTCCCAAACGCTTCCCATGAAGCACCACTTCACGATCGCCTACGGTTTTAAATGCTGCGAGTGTCCAATATCACAAAGAATATGGAAGGGTGGATGGAAAAACCATTCAATCTTAGGGCGAAAAACAATCCATGCTTAATAACGTCCTCGTCGCCTATTACCGAACGAAAACTACCTAGCACGTCTCCCATGCTGTGTACACACCGGTTGAACAATACTTAAAGTGTTTCGTCACGGAGATTGTGCGTGACGCACAGCTGAAATACCCAGCGAGGTCTTCGCGCCTCGTCTTGACTTCACAAAGCTCTCGTTGAAATGGAAATGATTGCGACGTGCTTCGTGGAACAACGAGTGAAATTACTTAGAAAAGGAGATAATTCACGTTTATGTCACCTCAGCGTTAATTCGTGACAACCACTTAAGATTCAGAATAAGACATCGCCATAATGGCTATTATGGCGACTAAGCAACCAACCAAACCGCATTAAAAATATCATAGAAATATATTTAACCACGCATAAAGGCATTGCACCCAAACAAAAACACAAATTATTCAAACAGAGATTCCGAGAGGGGGGATTCACATTACAGCCTCTTGAAGGAAATACACACAAAGCGTACGCATTGCATTATCCTATGCCACAAAACGGGCCTAAGTATTTTGAAATGGAGAAATCTACCGCTTTTATGGCTCGTAGAAACGAATTAACTAAATCTTCACCACAAAAATCATTGTGTTTTTTATCGCTAAACAAATAAAAGGGGAAACGCCGCTGTCGAACTACACCGCAGAGCAGCGCTGCCAACATTTAGAAATATAAAACACTCAAAAAAAACCCTAGGATAACATTTTTATGCAATGAAATTACTTATCAATTACTTAAATTATACTCAATTCAAATTTGAGAATAATTTATCGTTCAAAAGTTTTTTAAGGAAATTGAAAAAACTGATCAGTTTCGTACTTCGATGGCGTTTCTTAATTTATCACTGATTCGTATTATATTTTAAATCCAGAATTTGACTAAGTAGAAACCTTTTAAAGACCGCAAATCAAAATATAAAATACATAATGGGAAGTTAACTGATCACATTCTCCATCTTTACAGAGAAAAACTCGGCATTTCAAGAGACTTTGATGAAACCTTGATAATTACGAAGAGAAAGGAAATCAACGCCATGGGATAAGCACAACCAAGCGATTGGAAATGGAGAAGCACACGTGACTCTGGATTACCAACCCAAGAGAGAGACCAGGACAGAGTGCGTCAGTTCATGTTGCATATCGCCACAATGGCCAACTTTTACGCCGTGGGCGAGGATTCCAGTTTGGCTACGTTATGTCCGAAGATACCCTTATGCAAGAATGCCAATGCAGCTACGAGCTAGAAAGGCCTTTTATTATTTGGCCTCTCTCTAGAGGACATATTCTGGAAACGGAAAAACAGGTTTTACTTTAAAAAAAAGAGTGAAGCTATTTTTTTCGCAGGACAAAGAGACGATCCATTTTCTATTGAACTAGACAACGCCAATTCCCATGGACGAGGATATGAATTCCATTTTATTCAATACAGTTGTCGCAGTTGTTATTTAACAAAACAAGCCATTCATTTAATTTAGTAACATTAAAAATAGATACCAAAATCCCCAGATGTTTAATTATAAGCATCAGGATAACACCTAAGTATGGTGTTATTGGTGGCCAAATTGGTGAATTTGCTGATGTCGTCCGTTGCGATAAATATATGCTCACCTTATTATTTGAAAAAGACTGAAACCATTCTGAAACATTCGTGAAATATTGCCAGAGATTATTAGTTATGGTCTGCGAGATTAGCTTTTCGTTGGAAGTTTGGCTGATAATTCAGAGTAGGAAAGATTTTTGTGCATATCACGAAAAAGCTGTAAAATGATCAAAGTTTTTTTTCCGAAATGCTTAGCTAACATACAGCTGACGTGAAGGATAAAAAATAAGATGATGTTTAACCTACTAAAAAGGAAAATTTAGATTAAAATATTAAGAAATGATAAGCACCTAATAAATATTTATAACAAATGTGTTTTCAAACGGGGAATATATTAACACTGACCACGCTGAAATACAAACCATGAAATGGTTCATTAGAAGCCAAGATTTTCAACTTCCTCAGTATTTTTCGAATACACTTTAAAATATGCAAGTATATTATTAACATTAGATTTATTAGACACATGAAATTATTAGCAAAAGACATTATTCTTTCTGATGAGTAATAACACCATTACGAAGATGATTCCGACATATTCAGTCGTTTAGCTTCCATTAGCCGAGGATGAAGTGAAGAATATTTATTATTCAGCTTTATTATCATGCTTTAGTTTGCAGCAAGGTATATTCATGTTCAGCATGCAAGGCATATTTCGTTCGATGCATTATGGATCAGCTTTTGAAAATCCTAGAACACTCTTTCCATATCAGCATTTCGTAACAGAAAAAAATCTGCTAAATGCATTTTAGGAGACGGAAGATGGGTGAAAGGACGATTTTTATTTTTCGGAGGCAGAACCAGCAAGCTAGGACGACCACTAGTCCTAGTGTGTGCGGGAATGAGGTCGTTTCTCGCCGCAATTTCAGGGTAAAATAATAAGAGAAGGTTGAGAACTCAAGCCAGGGAAGTCCAGACCCATAGTAAAATCAAAATAACTGACCTTTCTGCCCCAGGAGGAACAAGAATGGGCAATGGAAATGCCTCATACATGTGCGTATATTTTAGTACGTATATATACACGTATGCGTTATATACGTATGCGTATACGTTATATATTATGCGTTTAGTACGTATATGCGTTCTCACTTTTTTCGAATTTTCGGTGGTAAAAGCCATCTTTCTCAAGAAAGAGAAGGAAGGAATTCTTTCTTCAGTTCCTTACTTCCCTTCCTTGAGAAAGGTGGCTTGTACCACCGAAAATTCGAAAACAACTGTTTCTTTTCTTTTTTCCGTTTTTGTCTATTTTTGCTAGTGCTAACTTCATAAACATTATAATATACTTTATATATATATACTATATATATAATATATACATAAATATATTATTACTTTTAAGGCAATCTACCAGTTAAGATAGGCTTATGGATGGACACAACTACCAAATAAATATTTTGTGACTACTAACAAAACACAATCCAGCAACCTACTCTACATCAGGTCCCTCTTCATCTCTGTGTACTTCTTTCCTCCCCTTGCAACCCCTTGGCTGACTGACAAACTAATGCTTGTTCATCAGCAAACCTAACCGATGTTACGAATTCTCCTCCGACTTTCATTCCTACCTCCAGTTCTTCCCATGCCTCTTTAAGCATTTCCTCCACATATACGTTGAACAGCACCGGTGACAATGGGTAACCCTGCCTTACACCACTTCCTAACACTCCCATCCGGACTCTCCGTTCCGCACTCGCACCTGAGCAGTCTGAGGCATGTACAGGTTGCGGATCAGTCTCCTGTCCCTCCAATCCATTCCTATTTTCTGCAATACACGCTTTAGTCTTTCCCAATTCACTCAATCAAACGCATTTTCGAAATCTACGAAACAGGCAAATACGCCCTGATTGTATTCTATATTAGTCTCGATTAGTGATCTCATCACTGCAATGTCATCACGCGTACCTCTCCCCTTCCTAAACCCAAACTGATCATCCTCTAAGTAATCATTTGCCCTACTCTCTATCCTTTTGTTGATGATCCTGAGAATAACTTTACCGATATTAACAGCATGCGATGAGGAAAGGTGTGAAGTAAAATATGAAAAAATAAAAGAAATCAGTTGGAGTCCTCCCATTCAGTGGCATTTCATAAATGGCGAGTAATATGAAAACCTTAAAAAAGAAACCAAATCCGATAGATCACAATTGTCACAAGCTTTCTTAGCTTGAGCTGAGTTCCACAGTTGGTTGGACGATGGGAGTACGTGACAATGCGTCAGCAAGATAGTTTGCGTAGACGTGGAAAGACGGGGGAGGGGAAACAGAGCGCTTTGTCTGAGCAGTGAGGAAGAGTTGACGACGGAAAGTAAGAGTGCGGCGAAGCGCTCGAGCTGGTTTACGCGAGGACTAAGGAGGCACTAAGCATCGCTGCCTCTCCGATCCGACCCTACGTGTAGTCTCCTCGGCCATAGGGAAGGCACAACAGCGAATGGTGGCTGCAGTCGACGGCGCGGTTTTCCCAGAAGAGGAACCACCACACTTCCGAAACGCTTGCATCAAACTACGAGTTTGGCTTTTCCAGACTCCCAACCACGAAAGTTTACCACACATTTATTTACAGTAGACCTATCAACGGCATCGTAAACATAAACGGCCTTTAAAATGCGATGAAGCTCAGTAGGAGTCACTTTTTAAGTCACCCTGTTTAACTTGCGTTGGCATAGCACTAGAACACGTCTCCATACTTCCGCTTCTCAAAATACACTGGACGCAAGTAACGACCTCAAGCCTGCGCATGCGTGTTGAAAGGGAATGTTACTTCCACGTGCCACCAGGAGTGCTTCTGAAGGTCATTTCGTTCGCGCTCGACAAGCATATGTGCATTACTTTTCAGCCCACCCTCGTACATAGAAGGGTTATTTTAGAGTGTACCTTTCGTTTTCAAAAAATTAAGACTGGAAAAATGTTTATGGTTTCCATTTTCATTCTTCCCGTAATACACCATGGTTTTTTTTAACCTCCCAAAATTCACTCTCTATTCCCATCTCGACGGCGAGTGTGACACACAAAGAGTGCACAGAAATGAAGTAGTTTCACGAGGATTTGATTATGTCGAGGGGGAAGCGGGAAGGGGTGGGACCACAGCTGGGCCCTTGCGGAGAAAATGAACAGGGGGAGAGCCGGGGGCGGACGCTGTGGGGGGCGGGCGAGGGGGACGGGAGGAGGAGGCGGCGGAAAGAGGGCGTGTGCCCATCAGGAGCCCAGCCGGACGATGGCGGAGGAAGGGCCCGGAGAGATAAGGGGCGAAGTTTGAGGGAAACGTGTGGGGTGCATGGGAGGGGAGAGGAGGCGGGGAGGGAGGGAGGGAGAAAGAGATGGAATTCAAGGATAAGACGGGAGAGAGGGAAGGAATGGGAAATGAGAAAGGGGACCGGAGAGCAAGAGTAATCGAGAGGGGCCAAAAACAGACGCGGAATTCTTTTTTCATTGTACAAGTGGAGTTAGCAAAGCAGGAAAGGCACGGCGCATGAAATGAAGTTCGATAAAATCATGAAAATATCAATTATGATTAAGAATAATCATAAAATGGAGAGGCTTACGCAGCTTATTTCATGCTGTATGACATTAATCATTTTCGAGATCGGTCACGTCAATTTAAACATACCCGTCGTTTCGAATCTCTTCCAGATGAAGCTCTCAGTAAGAAGAGCGAAACGTCCCGTATTTTTTAAAGGTCACCGACAAAGGCTGAAAATATGTAGCGTAAATACGTGTATTAATAGCAATCCGTCGGCGAGGATGGCTTATTTGTCAATACATCCACTGTCTAAGCACCAGTACACTTATAAGAACATCTTAACACGACTAACTAGGCGGCCATTGAAAGTGATGAGGCCACTTTGAAAACGTTAGGGAATACGGAAATCGTAGATCACCTCAATTCCTTGTCGCAAGCAAGGATGGTGAAATATTGAGAGATAATAAGTAGTAAAAAGAGTAGACAGAATTAAAAAAAAAATTTAGGAAGTTCTACAAAGAAAGGTGATTGAAAAACATGACGCGGAGTAATAACGCAAGCCACCAACGAAAGGGTGGATGGAAGGGTATCAGCAAAGAGAGGAAAACCATTATTCTCAAGAGAGGCAACAAAATGCGTGCGGAGAGAGAATATATTTGATCGATCGCCAGAGTCAGAGCTGCTTTGGAGTTCTTTTCGCAGAAAATAATCTTTTTTTTATTTATAAATATTCTAAAATCTAAAAAAAATATATTTTAACTGTAACTTGGATTGGTTTTCGTTTGAATATCATGCCTAGCTGTAACCGTGCCATTTCCTATTCTTCTGGGTGCGGAGGGGAAATGCCGAAGAAGTGAAATGGCAAGCAGTAACAGGGCTATGAGAAAATGAGAAAAATTCATTCCCGTAATGACTCATTTCCAGAAGAGATGTGAGTTAGTACGTTAAAAAAGAATAATGAAGGGTATAAAAAAAGGCCTCTTAGGTGGAAAAAAACAAAGAAGTGAAAGTCGAAGCAATACGCGATGAATAATTGTTTCAAGTGGCTGCTAAAACTCCACGGATATGTACTCTGTAGGTTTTCCCCGACTATCTGTCCATATTACCAGTGAATAAAACAATATTTAGAGTCGTTTTAGTGTCGGCACCTAAATGTGCAGCAGTGATGAAGGTATAGTGAAGGCTTCATCCCGTCCTACATGGCTAATATTTTCTTCAATTCAAACTTTTTGCCGAGGCATTTTTACCAAACGCAAATTTTCCATTTATTGTTCTGACTACTCTGCCCACCTTATATAAGCGGAATCTTCTACTAACTCTATCTTATGCCTAAAAAATTTGATACTTTTCTTGGCCGTAGACATCACTCCCGTATCCCTGGAGTATTGCGCAATTTTGCGGTCATGTACGTCTTAATTTAGTGTAAAAATGTGATTACAAGTAGGTGTTGCGAAGTTATATCCTGTGCTACACGAAAAGTCCAAGTGTACTCAACCCTTTCTTTCCATTTCACCCAATCTGGGGCTTCAAAGCAGTCGCCTCCCTTAATGCCATTAACCCCGGGGAAAAAATCTTTTACCTAATTACCTCCTTTTCGATGCTTCGTGTTCAGTTTATTCATGCTCCGGGTGAGGGCGATATAATGCCTCCTCTCCTTCCATTTCACTCATACAACTTTCACTTGGCCCGCACCTTTCCTGGAAACCCCTCTTTAGCCCCCCCCCGCCCTCGCCTCTCCAATCCCCCCATCAACGACATCCTTTCTTTCGCCTTGCCCATCCCCCCCTCGTATACATATTTTCCTCATCTCCACGCCTACTCCTCCTTACTCGAGTCGAACTCTTCCTCCTTTCTCTTCTCCTCCCATTGCCCTCATCGAAAATATTTTTCATTGCGATGGATATTAATTCTACGACTAGTTAACGTGAGTCTGAGATTATATAAACAGTAGCCTACCGACCAAGTTAGAGCTTTGATGGCCAAACGGAGGTGGAAAGAATATTCGGTTAAAAAATAGGTATCATGCAATGCGGACTTACAGGGTAATTAGAGTCGCATTAGGTAGGGGCTCATAATTAAAGCGATGCTTAATTACAATGTCCATCGAAAGCCCACCTTAGCCGATAGACCTGTCTTCATAATAATATAATTAACTGTCGCGATTAGATGATCATAAATGACAACATTTCCATTTTTTCCGAGATTAAACCCTTACAACAACAAGAAAATTTCCAGCCTTAATATTTTTCAACTCTAGCTGTATAGAAAACCAGATATGAGTATCCGATTTGTTGGTCCAGATGTTCTAAACAGACTCCGTTCGAAAGAGAGTGGAATGGGACTTCTTAAAGATGTAATTAAAATGTTCAGATTGGTCACGTTAGAGATCGTGCCTGCCGGGCCCGAGGCGTTTGTGTGTCGAGGTTAAGAAATTTTAGCACTTGACTGTCAAAAGCAGCACGGGTTGACAAAATTTCGCCGACAGACCTTCTCAAGGTAAACATCTCCGCCTGAAGTAAGATCTGGTGCTTTCCCGGCGTATTTGCTGGATGAAGTTTTCTCGGGTCTTCCACCGGGTCAGGGGTTCCATGTTGGCCGACGTTTCGATGCCCGACTCGTGCATCGTCCTCAGGGTTGATGATTGCCACTCAAAATTAAGAATGGGAAATTCTTAATTTTGAGTGGCAATCATCAACCCTGAGGACGATGCACGAGTCGGGCATCGAAACGTCGGCCAACATGGAACCCCTGACCCGGTGGAAGACCCGAGAAAACTTCATCCATCTCCGCCTGGGTTACAGGATCGTGATGACAATAACTCGTCACACAATCATAGACTAGGGCCTGGGGGTGAGAACGGTGAGATAGGGGGACGATGGGTAACGAGAATGTCCCGTGGGGGATAAAAATGAGAAGTAATACCCCGGCGTGGGCAGGGATTTGGGTGAGTGGAGATGTGACATGGATGGAGATGGAAAATGAAAAGGGAGCTATATTGCGGTCAAGGATAAATTTTCCCATTGAAAGTACTAAAAGAGACTGCTACAAAGAGACTACAGCAGCCGGAAGTAAAAACAAAAAAAAAAACATAGGCGAACATGCAACAAAAGCAGCCGTACCATAATAACTGCGTTTTTAAATCAATTAAATGCATAAATTACGAATGAGTCAATGAAATGGAACCTAAATAAACCGTACAAATAAATATCTAATTCCATGAAAAATAGAAAGACGACGGATGAAAAGTGTTATGATAATTTGTAAATGCTGACAAAGAAGATGAACTTTTGGAAGTCATCACCGAGGAAGTAACAAAGTTTGGAGGCCGCGAGGAAGGATTTCTGAAAAACAGTCGTTCTAAGCTTTAACGCAGCACATCCTGCCGGGCGAAGGCCTTTTAACCAAAGGAGGAGAGGTGGATGATGCTGATAATATTTCGAATAAGTATAAAACTTTCATGTATTTTAAGAGGTGACCGAAAAAATGATCCCAAAATATATTAAGGGCGGCATTTGAGAACTTTAAATTTTCAAAAGGAAAGGAGATAAACAAGGCAACCATCCGGAGGGCTGATGTTTGATCGAACGCGGAGACCTTTCAAATTTAAGTTCTTTTCAGAGTGAGATCATTGCATACATTCCAAAATTAGTCAAGAATTAGAAATTGAATAGGCAGCGGTGGAGAGATACAAAGAGAGAAGGGGAGAAGGGATGAGGGGAAAGATATAATGAGGGAAGGGTGTGAGAGGGGATGGAGAAAGTTTGGGGATGATGGGTGAGGGGAGGACGCCGGGAGATAAATCAGCGAGAGCAGGGGTGAAGAGGGATTAAGATAAGTTTATAGAGCGATAGCGGCGGCGGCAGACGAGGGTTGGGGAGGGGGTGGAGAGAGAGAGAGCGAAGGGTGGGAGGGTTTAGGACGGACGAGTTGACGCGTCACCAGGAATACCGTGGGAGGGTTTTATTTGGAGAGGGGACAGACGGGGGCGGGAAGGAGGGAGGGGAGGCCCTAACCCACAAACGAGATGAGGAAGTGACGGCGAGGGTGGCAGAGGGGGGAGGGGGGTTTCAGATGACGTGGGAGAGGCGATTACGACAGCCGGGGGATGCCGTCGCGGGCTCAACCTGGCAAAGTGTTTCGGTGGCGCCAATGACGCGGGGAGGGGGGGAATTAGGGGGAAAGTGCGTGCGACGGGGTGGGTGGGGAGGGGCGATATCGCAAAGGGTTCTTCCCCTCTCGGAGGGGAAAGGGTCACGGCCCCCGGGGCTAGGGGTAGGTGGTCACCGAGGGGTGGAAGGGGGTTGGACGCTACATGGGCCAAGGAATTGAATTGGATTCGAAGGAGAGGGATGAAAGAGATACGGGGTCGGAAACTTCCCAGGAATATACCCCCGTTAAAGCGTGGAGGGAAAGGGGGGTAGGTTGAGGAATGGCGAACGTTACGTAGATATTCCCTTCCTTTTGTGTCCATCGATTGAAAAAAAAGCAGACTTCGCCTTATCGCCAAATCGCAACCTCGTGTGGAATTCAAATCCGAGAGAGGGAGAGCAAATGGGGAAGCCGTTCGAGGGAAATGGCGATGCGAAAGGAGAAAACTTCGTCAAAATTTCGCTCTATAATGAAGCGGGGCAAAACGATCATTTTTTTCTCAACTAGCCGTTCCTAATGCCTCAAAATCCAAACTTTCCAGCCGTTCTCCTCGCTTACGTACGTATTCACGCGACTAATTTAAAAATGTATTGTAAATCAAAGGAAAGCAAATTCAGTTCACCGATCTTCATATCATTGCGAGATTGAGCGAACGTTATTGCATTGGAATCGAATCAATGAATTGTAGCAAATTATAAGCCAATGGATCGTCATCATAAAAAAAGTACGATTTTAAACAGCGACCTCTTATTTAATTATGTGAGATATAAATCGAATTGCTCAAAAAATTTGTGGCATAAAAACAGCAAGCGAAATAATTTTATGAAAGCCCATCTCAAAAAAGAAAGGAATACGAAAAAGTATTCACCGATAACACCGGCCTACAAAAAAAATTTGCTTTGGTGCCGGGAATGTTTGTGATGATTTTAACTATATTTGTACAGCTGAATCCAAATATGAAATCCGTTTTTATTTAACAGCTCTACTTTTTAGATGTGGCACATCTTACGATTAGTTGTTTTAATATTTGATATATTCCGGAAAATAATTTTCAAAGTTAAATAAATCTATAAGTATACTAATTTATAACCACTCTGCGGTGTTCCTTTTATTTTCAATAAACTTTCAATAAGTTTTATGTATATTTCTATATTTTGGCCAATGAGATTAAAAAACAAAAATACGGTACGGTACCGGTACAAAAATAAGTTTTTATCGCACAAGGGAAAAGCATATGCTACCCTTCTTTACTCAAGAAGACAATCTTACATTTTGTTTAGACGTTAAGGGTCTTTTGGAAAAAATGGGACTACTATCACAATATGATGCTAGTGATTGGCGTTTGTTTATTGATAGCTCCAAGCGTAGTTTAAAATGTGTGCTTCTTCACAATGGTAACAGGTTTGGCGCAATACCAATCGCTCATTCAACTAAAATGAAAGAAGAGTACGATACAATAGCATTGGTCTCACAGAAGATAAAATACCAGGAACATCGCTGGGTGATTTGTGTAGATTTAAAAATGGTGAACTTTCTTCTTGGGCAGCAAAGTGGCTACACAAAATATCCTTGTTTCTTGTGCCTCTGGGATAGCAGGGACAGACAAAACCACAGGATTAAGGAGTGGTCTAAGAGAGAAAACTTGGTTGTTGGGAAAGAAAACATCATTGCTGAATCTTTAGTTGAAAGAGAGAAAATCATCTTACCGCCTCTACATATTAAACTAGGCCTAGTGAAGCAATTTGTAAAGGCTCTTGACAAGAATGGACCATGCTTCGGCTACTTAAGACTAAAGATGTCCCATATAAGTATTGAAAAACTTCAAGCTGGTATTTTTGAGGGGCCACAAATCAGACAACTTACAAAGGATCCTGCTTTTGTCGAGTCAATGAATGAGATTGAAAAAATTAGTTGGATATCATTTGTTGAGGTCATAAAAATTTTCTAGGAAATCACAAAAGTGAAAATTATATTGAGCTGGTAAACATTATGCTCAGTAACTTCAAATTACTTGGATGTAATATGAGCACAAAAGTTCACTACCTACACAACCACTTAGGCAATTTTCTTGGAAATTTAGGAGACACAAGTGAAGAACAAGGTGAAAGATTTCACCAGGATATAAAAATAATGGAAGCTCGCTACCAAGGAAGATGGGATAACCATACGATGGCAGATTACTGCTGGTGCTTAAAACGAGACTGTTTGAACAAAGTGCACTCAAGAAAATCGCGCAAAAGAAGCTTCCGATGTGTTGAGTGATGTTTTTATGTATTTTTTTCTTTTCAATTTGTTTTATTACAATAAAAAATTTTAGTATTTGTGTTCAATTTTATTGTAAAATTCTGTTGTGTTTGTGGGTGATTTAACAGAAATAGATCAAAGATAAATAAGATAGAAATAAATCAAGTCTTTATATTTAGTGGGTTTTATTATTAATATAATATTCCCATATCATCATGTAGAAGATTTTTTTACGTAAGTAACAACATATCTATATCTTGAAAACTATAGCTGATAGGAAAAAACTTGTGTCATAATTGGATTCAGCACCCCAATTGTTCTTTAAATCATCATTAAAAGCTCCGGCACCAAAACCACTGTTGGCCTGTGTAATTAATTACCCTTTTCACAAATTAGGTATATTCATCCCGTATCCATCAAATACGGGTATAATGAGAAGCACCTCAGAAGTGACTGTTAAAATTGCTCAGTCACCAATGTGCTCGTATGAAAACCGCGAAGGCAATTCGGCAAAAAAATCCAGCATGAGAGACCCTTCTCGAATGCGAAACTCTCACCTCAAATACATTTTACCTTTCGATGCACGTCTGTGATAACCATTTCACATTATTTGCCATTTTAATGGATTGAAAGGATTGAAAATGATCACGAGTTTCATTTTAATAATGAGTGACTCGCAGGAAAAATAGAATAGCACATCATTTTGAATTGAGTGTATGACCAGCGGAACCCATAAGTGAAATTAACAGTCGGCCTGAGGCCACCAAATATCACTTTTTCAAAAAAACCGCAAGTAACGTTGCATCGGAAAACATATTAAAGCTGAAATACAACGAAGCTCCGGCGAAAGCCTCGTAAAATTCAACTAAGGAATAAAAGTCTTTGGCAATCCGCAATTCTCTCTCTTTCTCCGTGCGGCTAAACTGCGTTTAATTAACGGCTGGTGCGAACATATATTTTACCATTAAAATTAATCTCTCCAAAGTCTTAGTCAAAGCGCGAAAGATAAAGGAGCTTGCAATGGAAACCCTTTTTCCGAGGAAATTACTCGACACCTCAGTTGCTAGGATACAAGCACTTAATGAAGGCCCTGGGAATATTTCCCCAATCACAGTGCGTTTGTCTGTGTGTAGCGTCGAGGCGACATAGGACGCAGCGTCGTGCCGAAGTACCGTACATCACGTCGCTGAGCTTAATTATATTCTTTCTTCCAGCGAGAAAGGAAAGGCCAATTCAACGATGAGATATGGCCTCACTTGGACAGAAAAATATTACGCCAAGTCAGGCGTCGTATCAAGAAGAATCTACATTCTAGAACTATTGATTTTAAAGATCCATATTGAGTGCTTCTCTTGATCTCTAACAAATCAATTCGTTTTTCTCCATTAGTCTACGTCAATGTTTTAAGTAACGTAAATTTTAAAGGGCTACCTATTGGGACTCATGAATATAAACGCAGCATTTGAAAAAAATGACCAAAATTAATGCTTTCGAACATCCCACACAATGGGTTTCACATTAAACGTAGGAGCATAGATCGGCACGTTTGTGACTTGCTTCTACTCGAGCATGAAGATAAAAATACATACATAAACGAAGAATCAAAGCACACACAAACATGCGTAGAAAGATGATGAAGAACATTCAGGTAAAGTTAAAAAAAACATATTCAGCTGAAAGAAACCTAGGTAGTGAATAAAAATTATCCATGTAGAAAAGCTAAGTTGTTCATTTTTCAATGTCAATGTGAAGAAATCATTTCCATACTAGCGCATATTCCGGTGGGAGGACTCCCGCAGAGTGACGATGGCGATTCAGATTGCCTCTATGGTTGTCCTCTACGTTGATCCAACTTCTGCGACAGATGGACCAACGCGGAGAAAAACCGAAGGGTCATTCTGGATCCACTTAGTACACCGTCCACCGGATCATGAAAACAAGAAAGAGTCGCGCGAACAGAAAGAAATATTCAATTCCTGAAATGTTTGTCGTCGTTCTTTATCTAAAAATATTCACGACTTTCTCTCCCCTTTTCCTAAGTAAGGTCAAATTAGACGGAATTATATAAGTTGGCATTTATTTTTATATTCCCTTAATTTTTAGGTAACTGAAATTCAGGAAATACCTTCGGCAACAAATCAATATCAAGTGGAAAAGTATTTTCATTTGTCATTATTATGTAAATATCTGATTGTACACGACTGTAATTAGTTTTCAAGATACCTGTTCGAGTAAAAATGTGTAACGAACGATCGCAGACATTGGGGTGTACATCACATGGTAACATCTAAAATACAAAATCTTCCATATCTAGTTCGGTCCCGTGACAATGGCGATATCTTGACAAAACTCCCTCATAACTGAATAACTCTACATTGAGCACATAAAAAATGCTTAAAAAAGTGTTTTTATGCTCCGAGAAACACAAGAGTTTATTGGTAGGCGTGGTTGACCTCTCCGGAATGAGTTCAGCAGGGGAAACATGGGCCGATTAAGAAGAAGATGACCCCTCTCTCGGGAGCAGAAAACGGCGAGTAGAAAGAGAACGGAGTGGTAAAAGCCACTTCCGGTGGGGAGGAGTGGGAATTAAGAGCGGCGTGGGGGCGGCGGCATTCACCCCCCTTCGGCCCACTCCCCCCTCGCTCCAAAGGGTGGCTCGAAATCCCCACCGGAGGGCCCGGTGCAATACTATATGCAGTCGAGGGGCAGAGGTGACAGGTTAAGGAGCACCCTCCTCTCCGCGGGGATCCCAATTGGAGGTAAAACAAGACGTGACGCCCTCGTGGGGGCGGAATGCAAGGGAGCCAGGTTCTGCCCCGTCGCCACTTAAACCTGATTTCAACATTCGCTCACTTCTCCAGCTTATTGAGCAATTCAACAATTAAGTTTTTGAAGCTTCTAAAGGCATTACTGAGATCAAAAAATAATTTGGCACCGTGCGTAATCCGTTCAATGTTTTATCCACGCTGAATGAATGAATGGCTTAAAAGTTGTTCGTGAGAAGACTTGAAGACGATACTCAGCGAAGATACTGTTCTAGTGAAGTGTCGAAATAAATTGAGAAAGAAGGAGACGTAGATAATAAAAGAAGGGGGGGCGGATGGTAGAGATGACCACAGGGGAACGAAGAACTACTGTGATTGGCACATACCAGGGCAAAATTGATTCGTAAGAGACATAATAGAAGGGAAGTCTCAGCAAGGACGGAGGAAAAACGTGCGCCAAATACAGATGGATGTGAGGGGGGAGTGCCACCGGGACATATCGGGTGTGGGCCGGGAGGAGTGGGTGGACTCATGAACGGAACACTATTGCATAAAGTGAAATACAATTGTAAAAACGTTATGAAAAATGCAATTTCAAGCATGTTTTTTGCATATTTGAAGTATACATACATATATAAATAATTATATGATTTGTACATACATATGTATGCATATATATCTGATGAAGGCTGCAGTGGTCCGAATGCTACAATTTAAGTGAGCTGTATCTCGCTAATGTGTTCTACCGCAGTCATTTACTTCGTTTCAATACAACTAAATACATAAAATATTTGGGCACGGATACATTTTCATTTATTTATACGCGCTATTCATATATACATAATACTATTAATAAATATACTATAATAATACAATATACTATACATAATAAATATAATATAACTACAACTATATATACATTATAAATGTGGGTCGCGGTAGTCCAGCGGTAGAGGTTTGGACTACTGACCGGAGGGTTAGGATTCGATTCCGGGACTCTATGAGCACCTGCAGCTCCACCCAAGCTATGTGATTTTTCAACTACCAGATCTTCCTGGGAAACCATAACTGTCACAGGGAAAGGAACTGGCCCCCCTACCCTGATGTGTGAATTTCACACGCCGTGTTAGTTTTAGTACTGGGTGAACCCTGCCATCACCTACCAAACCGACCTTCGCATTGATTACCGTGTCTATGATATATATACATACACACACACACACAAACCCAGAATATTCAAAACACAGAGACACAAAGAAAGGACACTCACAGTATGTAGTTTACGTTTCGACGGTACGACCGTCGTCACCAGCTATTCTGTATCTATGTGTTTGTGCGTCGCCGGAGAGCGTTCCATTTCAAAGATAACATACTGTATATGCACACACACAAGTTTATTCAAACAGAAAAACCCGGCATATGGCAAACAAATATTCATTCACATGGATATAGATATAAGAAAAAGGTTTTGGGACCGAGCATTTTTGCACTTGCGATCTGCTCGATTCCTCCTTCCCCACCTCTTCTGTGGTTGTCCTTTAAATGTGTTCCTATCCCTATTCCTTATATCTATTTCCATATGAATGAATATATATATATATATATATATATATATATATATATGAGTGAGAGAGATCGATACAACTTTATTTATATACTGGATATCCGACGACTCGGGTATTTCGCAAAAAGAATCACCCTGGCTGCCAACCTCGGAATCCCTTGTCATTCGGATTCTGCAGCTGCGTGCTGGCGAGCTGGGCCGCTGGGCGGTGAGGCCCCCAATTGAACGTGACGGGAGACGAGGCAGACGGCAGGGCCGGCCGGACTCCTCCTGCCCCTTGGGAATCTCTCCAACTCGCCTCTCTCCTTCCCTCCCCCACCGCCACCCATCATTCCCTGCGTGCGCCGTCTCTCTCTCCTGCGCCAAACCTTAGACCGCACTTTTCGCAAAGGCTTTGGGAATGCTCCTCTCGGTCCGAATTTACTTCAGCCGATCGCGACCCGACCGACCCTAATACTCGGAGAAGGATCTCCCGGCGAGGGGGGAGGGGGGACGGGAGTGGCCCACGGTTCGGCGACGAACTGAATTCGACTTGCGCCTCGCCGCCTTCCTTTATTTTATTTCGGTCGGCGCGGCATCGGCCTCTTATCTTTCCGCAGGGCGGACACAACTTCCGGATGCACTTTCTTAATTGAAGACGTCAGCGGGCGGGAAGAAGAACCCCTTGCCCACGCCCCAAGAAGTTCTTTTGATTCGCGGGATTTCGAGGGGAGCAACAGTTCCGATCCTATCCCCGCCTGCGAATTTAGGCAGGTATTATTGGAATTGATTTTGTCGCTAGTCTCTCTCAATTCCTCCTCGTGCGATTTGCGCGAATTATAACAGATTGCGACCGGTTGATTTCAAGTTTCCACTATTGACCGGTTGAGTTAAAGGCTGCAAAACTACGGGCAGGGGCATCCTTATATTATAGAAGAAAGACCGAGTTCTTCCAAATATTAATTCCAGAAGAAATGAATACACGTAGTTTCATGAAAATCCCGCGTATCTATCGTATGCTCACCTCATTCATTTTAAATGCTAACAAAAAACTAGTGTATTTTATGCTTCTAGCGTGTCGAAAAAATTCAATCATATACATTGAGATATAATATTTTCTTTCTAGCTTATCCCTTTTCTGTCCATCTAAAAAAAAAAGGATCAGGCTTGCGAAGGCTGATCACTGAGACTGAAGGGGGAGTAGCGTCACCCATGATAGTTACGGAATCGGAATCCCATTCATTGGAGGAAAAGAGGAAAGTATCAAAACGTACTGTGAACGAGAATTCGGTACGTCTAAGGAGTGAAAGATTTTGAGGAATCTATTTGACAATGAGTCTTGAGATGGAAGCTTGTTGTGTGAACGCCGAAAGGTAAAATCACAATCGCAAATAGCATAAAGAGAAAACTTCATTTAGCATTAAGTTAATGCGTATTGACAGATAACAAATGAGTGACGCATGACGATTTTTAAGGAGTATATGACGTATTCAGAGCCTCAATGTCTTCGAGGTGATCGCGATCCTTAACGATCTTGCGATTTAGGTTTGCCAAGGCTGGCAATCGCGATTTACCGTTGTTTTACTTTTCGCTTATGTGTGCAGAGGATATGTTTCACTTGCCCTCATTAAAAGCGATGGCAAAAGTTTCTCGGCCCAATATGAATACGTAGGCGCCGTTTAAATGAAAAACAAAGCTTGAACTAAAATATACGACAGGAGAAGAAGAAGAAGTTGGAACCTGATGATGGCAGGCAGATGCTGAAGATCAAATGAACAAATGACAAAAGAGATTGAAACGTACACGTAAAAGTGCTGAGGGAAAAAATACGGAGCGAGATAAGGAGGAGAAGAACTAGATGGCTCGAGCGACTCTCGAGTTGAATGACTTTATCAATGGAAAAATGACGGAGGGAGAAATAGAAGGAATTCCTTGCAACACTGCTATTTCATTCCCCTCCTCCCTCGATGAGGATTCGCCCTTTCTCAACACGTCATCCCCAGTGACGAATACGTGAAGAACAAATAAAGAAGGAGCAAAGGAAACATGAAAGGCCTATCGGGACGTATGCCAAGGAGCTACAACCATAGAAACGGAAAAATGGAGGGGCGCAGTGGTCAACCTATTCTCACCAATGATGATAACTGCACTACATTACTACAAATTGTAAAAAAATGCATAGCAGCCGTATTGAACGGCAGACAGGCAAATGAAAACAATGCCATTCCATTTTTAGGCTTATTCCAATTTGAGCTCGCTATCTAAAATAAAAAAGTCAAACCGCTGTCGGTCTGGGAATTCAGATAAAAACCCTCTGCAGCTCTCTTAGACGCGCGTCAAGCCCAAAATAAGTCTCCCGGTTAAAAAAAATAAAAAAGAATATATCCTTCGCAAACAAATTCCGAAGCCTAATCCCTGTTTTTCCTCCCCTCCCCCCCACCACCACCACCTTCGGCTGGCTGCTTCATTTCTCTCCAGCCTCTCTCTCTCTTCCTACTGCACCCGGATTCCGAACGCCTTTTCATCCAATCTTTCAAATGAAAAAAAACGCACGCTCGCCATTCTCATTTTTTCTTTCAAAACACCCGCGCCGCTCCGTGGCCCCATTATCCGACGAAGCTTCGAGCGACGCCCGTCGAGACAGTTGCGTGTCGATGGAGTCCTTTCTTTTTATTTCCACCCCGGCCTCGATTCGAAGGGGGTCGGGCGCGTGACGACTGCATTGGGGGATGGAGGGGTGGGTTAGGGGGGGTAAGAGGGAGGAGGCGTTGTGACGGGCGGGATCCGAAAGTTCGAACGCAGTCCGTCTCGATATCGAAGAGTATTATAAATACGTACGTCCACGCAGAAGAGAACAATAAGAGCGCGCCCCCTCGCTCGGAGGGGAGTTTCCATCGCGCCCCCCCCCCCGACTCATTCCCTCTCACTCGCTTGCCGCGGCCACGATGCGTGCCGAATCGACGTCGACATCAACTCTCACATCGCCCGGTCGACACTTGACATTTTTCGCAGTCGACCTATTGTGAGCGATACTAATGTTGGACGTCACATTGATATCCAAACGAACGCGGATGTAAATACGGATAATGAAATCGAACACATGGACATTGATGCCCAAATTGATGTCTCGATACGACATGGATGTCCATCTCGACATGGTCGACATTTACAACATCTGGTATCGGCCTAGTCATCGATATCGTCAACATTACATTAATGTCGTCAATCCATGGTGGGCATCTCACCACGAGTATCTCAGCACTCGTCTGATTTCCCTCTCTATTCTCGAATGATACTCCCTCAAGAATGGCAATCAGTCATATCTGGAGTGTGATGTCGTTCGGAGCAGGGACACTGACTTTGCGGAAAGATGTAGTAAAAAGAAGAGAGTCCCTCTGAAATGTGAATCTGGAGGAAGATAGAAGGAATTAGCTGGGAGGATAGAGTAAAGAATAAAGAGGTGTCGCAAATAATTGAAGAAAATAGCAAATTGGCAGAGAAAATCAAGGAAAAATAGGTTAATTGGTAAGGACATTGTAATATGAAGGAGGAGGGTCAGTGGAAGGTGTGATAGAGGGAATGATAGGAGTAAGGTGCGAATGGTTCCATATTGACCCCCACGTTGCTCATAAAATGTGTTAGGTTACAAAGCGGAAATATGACTTAACTATATTAAATAAATGAATCAACTCGCATAGCACTTGGCAAAATTCATCAAACCAACACTGTATGAACTTCTCAGGGGGATGAAACAGGAGGTCGGCAACATTTCAACGCCGGCGGATAATTTGAATTACCACTAGCAAAAATACCATTGAAGATCGAATGAATATTCTTGGCTATTATGGGTCCCTGAGTTCAGTGTGGCGAAGAGTTAACATTTTTAATCTAAGGATAATATCCCAAATTAATTCCCAGCCCTCTCTCGACATCAAATTTTAAGTCAATAATTCGCTCGAGTTCTGAGGTTCTGGGTTTGATGACGGAAAGTTTCAAGGCGGCTAAAGAATCAGCCGCGACGTTACCATTGCGTTGTCATTTAAAACGTGATTAAGTAACTGTTATTAGGAAACTTATCAACTGATATGAACTCAGACAATATCACCTTGAAAGAAGAAGAACCCGACGTGATCAACGACGAAACGGGGCTCTCTGCACCTGTGTCTACGTAAATTAATAACACGAGAATCGATCGCTTTAATCAATTATCCGGCCGGTCGGTTTCAATCGAAGGTCCGCCCGCAAAGTGCACTCATTGTAGAATATGACGCCGGGGGGTGAATGAGGGAATGCCCGCGATTCCGCTCATCATTACCAACTCCCCCTCCACCTCAGCACTCAATGACCATCCTCTCGCTCGCTACACGCCACCATCAATTTGTTTACACTCCGTCTAATGCATTCAACATTTGTTTGATTCACTTTTTATTCGGATGATAGAAAAACATCGAAGTTAAACGATTTCAATCAAATTTCAAGCGACCATATTGTTGTCAAATGTTGCTTTGTTTTGATAAATGTAAATTCGCAAATTGAGTTTCACGTTTCTATTTTTTTAATCAATTATTTCGTAAAAATACTTGGACCGAAATTCTTTACTGCATTCACAAATGGGAGTTTTATGAACCATTACGCAGCATATTTTATTTTAGAAATGGGTCACGATGAATTGAAAAGCTTGGGATTGAGAGGTTTTTTTATGAAAATTAGTGCGCAGGAAAAGTCGCGAGTGAACTTTTGTTTCAACAAAACTGTTATATTCACGATAGCCATTTAATTTGAAAGTAAAAGAGAGATTTAATTAAGGGTAGAGTTAATGAAAATATTTCCGAACCGATTAGTTCCGATGGAGAACGTGCATTATAAAAGTAATAATTAAAAATGTTTCTACACTTATTTTTAGATTTTAATATCATTCCAAACCTAAAAGTTATAATGGAGAGGCACTGTGGTGATTAGTCGATCATGACCGAAATTCAGTTCAGTTTCTCAAAGTTAAGGTCAATTAACCGATCCTCTGAAACCAATTTTTAAAGCAGTTTGAGGCATTCGAAAACACGCATTTTCGGAAAGAAGTGGGCGGAGTGAGTGTCGGAGCACTTCCATCATTAGTTTCTGAATGGGAGACCTTTGTGGATGCGTAAATCGACTTCCCGGCAAGAGAGATCACTCCCACTGATTTTTACAAGAATCACTTTACGCATTTAATTTCTCGCTGAACTGTTGATAACTAGTGATTGACCACTCTCGCCCGTGCCTATCACAACCACGAGCCGTGCCATACCAGTGAGCATTGTGTCCAACTCGATTGCAGCCGAGTGTCTCCGGGAAAAATGACCAAAGCGCGTCTCCACTCCCTAAATAGGGCCGAAACGGTTATACCCGGTGAAGGAGTTTTTGATTTAATTAAATAATTAAAATGAAAAATTATGAAATAAAATTTTTAAAAATTAAAAATGAATTAATCGGTTTACATATTTAAAAAAATATTTAAAATTCGCACTTCTAAAACAATTCGCCTCAAAAAGTATATCAATATGCACAGATGCGAAAAATAATGATTATTATTATTCTATCGGTTAAGAGAAGAACTCCAAATTGCAAACGGCGAAAGTTAGTTCAGAAAACATCCAAGAATATACATATATATAAGGTAGCTATATTTTTAAATCAGAATGAAAAATCTTTTCAATAAAAATACAATTATCTTTCCGACTATCTTCCGGCTGAGGAAAATCGGAGAAATTACGGAGGCAGTCATTAAAGAGCAGAAAATCATGGAAGAAATGCGACGTGTGGGTAAGCTGACGGTAATATTTCTCAAGTGAAGGCTCACTTTCGCAATTTTATTATTACGTAGCACCCTGAAAGCCACTGCTGGGGCGTCTGTCTGGCAGAGGGTGATTACACACCAGACTACTTTTGAACAAAAATACTTATCCCCCGTAGCGGGGCAACTCAATGCGATTATTATTCCTTATCGTTCGTGGAAATTATAACATCTTTATTCTATCTGTTCTACACTTAATCTTTCCAATAAATAAAATTGGCAATTTTCCACAAAAAAAATAAAAAAATTATTAATACGGCCGATTTCGATGCAACTACATCATCATCTGGTAGACCAGATGATGATGTAGTTGCATCGAAACCGGTCGTATTAATAAATTTTTTATTTTTTGTGGAAAATTGCCAATTTTATTTAATCATGTTATTCCACCATATCACGCCTGAAACGTCTCTTTTTATTAATTTTTCCAATTTTATTTACATAAAATCTCCTACCCTAGTGGGATTAATTTATTTACTTAATTGGGCGAGGCTGAGACTTGTAGTCCCTTCTTCCACCTAACCCTTAGACATTACATTGAAGACAATTACATACAACCAAGCCCTAGATGGAGGACAATCCACCACCTAGTTGGGAATCGTACCCGCGACCTCTGGGTTGGCAAGCGAGGAAGTTACCCCGCCCCCACCAGGGCCGGCAAACGATTCATTTTTAACGTCACTGCTAAAGAGCCATCCTTCCAATTCATACAGGACATGTCATGCACAAGGGACTTAATCTGTAATTTAACCTTCGCTCAGTGAATGATTCCCATCCTAGCTCCTCTAACATTTTGGATACGCTACTTGATTTTATCACAACAACATTCTACAAATCTAGCTCTTCTACGCTGCACGCGATCCAATTCGGCAATTAATCCAAATTCGTGAGGATCCAATATTCTAAATGAGGACTAACCGGCGAAAGATAACATTTCCCTTTGACCATTTCATCAAATTCACCAAGCACTCTTCCAATAAATCCTGATGTTTTCGCTAGCTCGTCCACATATTCCCCCTAGTATGTGTTTCATCCAGGAGAGGTCGTGAATAACGCCTAAGTATTTGATGGAGTCTACACATTCCATATCGGTTTTCCCGATGCGATAGGGATTCGGGATAGAACTGCTCTAGAAATGCTATGGGATACTCACGCCCGAGGACCTAGGTTAGGTATCACTCACGGAAGGAAGGTTGATTTACAAATAAAATCTCTTGAACACATACTTTTTTGCCACGATGCTTAAAGTGCAATTTGGGCCCCGTTGTGCAACGATAGGACGCATCTCATGGAGATGAGTTGAACAAGACTAAATGCGGAAAACCACTGGTTTAAAATGTCAGGTCTCCCACGAATGACAAGGAATTAAAATAACAGCGAAATACGGCGCCAATGCAACCATTTACATGTATGTACTTTAAGTATCTTAGTACGTGGTCACTACTTTATAAAGTTCTTACTAGCGGCTCGTCTCGGAGAAAAGAAGGTTAAAGTCAGATACCGTAGAACATATAAGAAATAACTTCCATTAGAAATAGAAAAAGACTTCCATTATTTCAATTAACGGGCTTTCTCTTTGGCTTAACATTCAATAAAAATATATTTCCGATGCTGCATGTGGAATCAACTCCCACCACAAAATAGATGATAGGCACCCTCTCAATGACACCCTACCTACAAACCACTGAACATAAACGTTGGATGGTAGACTGTACATAGATAGAGATAGGTAACGAGCATTAGCGGGGCAATATAAAATAGGTGTTCACTGAACGAGTACGGGGAAATTCTCAAATTGAAAGTTTAGGAAGATGTGTTGTCTCAAGTCTATTAAAAGTCCCCTTGAATATACGCGATGAGTTCTTGGGACACCGCAAGAGAAGGACATAAGTTTCCCGTTAGACGGAAAAGGCGCACTTTTCGTGAAAATCCAATATATGAACGAACCAAAAATTTGAAAATATTCATTGCTTACTCAGGGCTGGGAGCACTTCGCTCGCGAAGATTATTTGCACGAAGATGCTCTATAAAAGCGCAAATAATTAGAATTTAAAGCAGGAATATGGGACAAAATTTTGACGTCTCATAACACTGACACTCGAGGCAACAGAGACAGGTCAAATTTCCTGGAAAACCGATCGATATAGACAAATCTTGTTTCCCTCCGTTTGGTCAGAGACCGCACAACATTATTATCAACATAACCACCGACAGAATTGACTTCCAGAATGCCCATAGCCGTCAATCAGCCATTACACTAAAGGCTGGTGATCAAACAACCCCTGCCAGACGCCCTCGAGGCGGCTTTCAGGGGATAGCGAAGGGAAACAAAATTGCATTCTTCGAGACTCACTGAGCTTACAGTTTTCCCGCGAAGACGAACACCTTTCTCGGTAAAACGAAGCGAATGAAACAGCAAAAGGCTCCGAGGGGCCCCGGGCTTGGTCGTGGAGGGGGCGGTGTTGTATCGGCCGCCGGCTAGGGGGGGAGGGGGCTGATTGAGGGGAGAGGGTGGGGAATGGAGGAACACACGGGGTGTCGAGAGTAAAAAGAGAAGAGGGCAGGCGAGAGAGGGTCTCCCTGATCGACGGCCACGCGGCTCGTCCCCCCGCGAATCAATGCGCGGCCTAATATAGGGGAAAGGAACGCAGGGGGGGGCAGAGGGCGGCGAGAGGAGGCACGGCGCTGTGCGTTACAGCGAACTAGGGGGTGGGAGGGAGTTGAGGATATGCAGTGAAGGTCTGGAAACTGTCGCCCCCCTCGACAATACCGATGTTCTGACGTCATGGCCACGGTGATTACCGATTCTTAGGTTCACAAGCGATGAGATTCGCGGGAGCAGTGACGTCAAGAACTTGGTCATAGCTGTAAATCGACCATGTCGAGTCCTTGATTAAAGTGAAAAATAAACGGAGGAGTACCGGGAAGGGAAGGGCAGGAAATTCAAAGCGAGCAAGCAATGCGGACGCGTTTTGATTTGCTGTTGAAGAGACCGTGATATCGAGAGGAGAATGTTGGGCAGGCGAGGCAGGAGGAGGGAAAGAACACAGGCACGTTGGAAGGAGTGAAGGGCGGCTGAAAATCACGCGGACTTCAAGGGTTTATTCTAGCGCATCGTGTTAGCTAAGGTGCTGATGTAGGCGAGGATAAGAAGTGTCACTCACTGTTTCTGCAAAAAAAGACCGATATGCAGTTGAAGATTCGATCGAAGGCAATCTAACTATTAGCAGCAGTTTTAGAGTTCTTGACACGGCTCTAAAACATTCACACTATACGCTAGAATGCACAACTCTTCAGCCGGGTAAACTCCCAACATTCCTTTATTGAAACCTGCCCACCTCTTTCTGTACTGCGCTTAATATAATGTTTTTTATTTCTCCCAGATATAAATAAAGGGGGCTTGAGCAAGGGAATGAAAGAACACGTCCGCGTCTGGAGTTTGAGGTAACCTCGAAGGAATCACCCGAAGTACGTTTCCCATCAATCAGATTCATTCGTGCATTGAATCGCCAAAAAAAACTGGAATGCCAACAATGCAAGTAGCTTCTTACGTGGTGACTGACCTTGTCCGAGTGTACCGCATGATCGAACTAATATCTGTGTAGATATGTAATGTTTGTGCACGCATGACTGGTATCACGACACCTCCCGCCATACACCCTTGCAGTGGCCTGCGGAGTACTATGTAGATGTACACCACTTATCATACTACCCATTAATACCACAAAATACTTAAGTAGACGCAATTCCCTTTTCAATGGACACCGTTTTATTGCCTCATAATATCTTCTCCAACCATTTCTTTCCAACCCTTCCAACATTTTCCACGAATGAATAATTCCCCCTCCACCACACACAATCAACACTTCGCCGTCCTCTCCGTCCAGTTTATTTTCCTCCACCGCAGCCATATCTCAGAAGCACTCCAATCTACCCCAGTTCTCTTTCCATAGTAAAAAAAGGCTTCAGAATCGCACAACTCTACACTTCATATCAAGTCTTTATTAATCTTTCCTTTTTGGCGTTCACTAAGATTCCCGTTTATCAACGCCTCCGTCTTTGATTAAAGGCTTCCTTCAATCTCGCAATTTTTCTTCTTAATGTCTTAGCTACCAAGTACGTCCGTCGAGATAACATCAGAATGCGTGAGCTCTTCCATAGACTCGAATTTGCGCTAAAAACTTTTATGCCTAGCCAAGTATTATCCTACCGCCAGTCATCAATCCGAAGGTCGGTTTGATAGGTGAGGTAGAGGTCATCCAGTGTAATGCTGCCCAACGGCGTGTGAATATCACGCATCAGGATACAATGTAGGCAGATCCTTTTCCTGTACGGTTTCCCAGGAAGCTCTTCTGGCAAAATAAATCACAAAGCTTGTGTGAAGTGAAGGGTGCCCAGAGGCATTCCCGGGAAGTGAGAAGCCCAACGCTCCACCAACTGGATTACCACATCTCCCAAGCATTATCATGTCTTTTAAAAATAATTTCATAACTCATAGTTTTCTAGGGTGGCTAAGAGATTAGTTATTCTAGTAATAATTTACAAACTGAAGGCTCGAATATTCTGGAATGCAAAAGTAAGTCAATTATACGGATTTATAGTAACATATGATTGCAAACAGGAAGCAGTTCGTTAAAACGTTCGTGTGGAACATGGCACTCTACGAATCGGAGACATGGAACATTGGAAAAGTGGACCAACGAAGAATGGAAGCCTTTCAAACATGATGCTGGAGGAGAATGCTGAAGATTAAATGAACAGACAAAGTAAGGAATGAAGAGGTACATAGAAGAGCAAAAGATGAAAGGACCAGCAAGGAGAGCTCTACGGCAAAGAAGAACTGGATTAATACCTTGAGGTACAATGGATTAGTTAGAAACATAATAGAATGAAAAATTTAAGGAAAGATCCCACGAGGAAGGCCGAGAGATAAGTACATAGAGCAACTTAAGAATGACGTAAAACAGAAAAGATATGAGGGATTGTGGGAATTGGCATTAAATAGAGGCGAATGGAGGGCTGCAATAAACCAATCTTAGGATTGAAATACTGATGATGATGATAATTCGATGCGATTATGGTTGGCTAATTTCGACTAAAAGGACATGGGGAGCTGGAATATAATATATAAAGGCCGAATGCGCACTGTTGATGTCCAATGTCAAACGAAATGTCCCAGGACATATCATCGGACAGTTGCTTCCACATTTACTCACATTCCGTTCAACTCAGACGATGATAAGACGTCCGAATCTACAGACAATTAAGAATACCGATCATGGAACAACTCGGTTATACTGGCACAAGTTACTGTCCAGACAACGACTGTGGCAAAGAGTAAGGGCAAAGAAAAACTAGCAATAATTAGGGAATGCTTTCGTAACAGGGTAACAAAATATAAACCAAATACGACATTTTTGAATCCCTAACTTAATATCCCAGAATAAACGCCACTATTCCAAAGCCGTGCATGAGCTTATCTGAAAGTGGAAAGTACTTCAGGAGAAGGAAGACAGGCATGAAGCAAAATGAAAAAAACAGGGATGAGAGTGTGGAAAGAGGCAATACCCGAATAGATAAAACCAAGGTGAGGGTGATGACAGAAAGAGCGATAAAATCTCACGGCTTGACGGACAAACGGGGAATAGGAAGCGTCTAATGGCTGATCTGTATCTCATGAGAATGATCTCCACGGTGGTTACCGACTCTCCATTACTTATTAGGAAAGCAGCACCGAGAGTCTATTGTGCCGCCCGTGTGTCAGTGAATAAGGTAATGAACCGAGGTTTATACCGTGGAGTACTGAGCGTACCAGCAATCGTGACTAATTTATGACTAGTTTATGAAAGCTAACCGTTAGGCATTTCACACATAACAACTAATTTAAGTTCAAAAATACGAAAGAAACACTCGAAAAATCTTTCAAAATTACCAAAAAAAGCTTCACGTAAGGTGGTTATTGACTTAAAAATGTATCCTTTTCATTATTAATTAGGGAGGCTAACATTTAATGTGCGTTTTGGATGAGAACAGATGGAAATCCGATACATTTAAAATATATTTTTACATTCCGGGCACAAAGAACAAATTTAAAAAATTCATTCCTTAATAAAAAAAATGTTGATTGGAACAGTTTGCCTGCAAAACTATTCGAGCTCTCTCCTAACAGGGTATATATTATCAAGAAAAGATGTAAACAATATAAGAAGTAATTTGACTGATGTGTTGGGTAAAATTGTATGTAACAGCTTAGTTTTGATAATTTTCTTGCCGCTTTGGGCAACTGATGTTAATGAGATGGAGATTTTTTTTGTGCCAGAGATTGGTTTTTGAAAGTTTCCTTTAATTGTATTTTTTTCCGACTGATTTTATTTATTATCTTTTGCGATATTGATTGGATTTGAGATGTCATGTTATTCTTTCAATGGAAAGTTTGATTGTAATACTTGGGGCTTGTGAGCAACCTGACATTGGCTATCTGAACATGCGAGTTTTAATAAGAAAATGATACTTCGAGATTTATAACGCGTTTAAATAATTTTGAGGCCAAGACTTTCTCAAGAACGATAAAGGAACGGAATAAAGTGGACCCACCGCGCTAAAGAGGAGAAATGTTTTTTTGTTTCGAAAGTAGTCTGGTGTGTTATCACACCCTGCCACACACCCTAGCGGTGGCTTGCTGGGTACTATGTAATAATCCCCTAAAATACCACTCCTCATAGCATCTAGAAGTTTGCTATCATAGCCATTCAGTCAAACAAGAAGCAGGAGTGTCAAAACACATAGACTTCCACGCCAATAAATTCATCCAAATGATCATTTATCATCATTATCTAGCAGGTGCACTTTTTCCCCCTACATCGCGTTCCCGGTTCAAAAGAATAAATCACCCGCGCGCGCACACTAACACGGATCTTACAAAGTGGCCACCGCTGCGGCGACGGTGTGCACCGTATTTTAGAGCCAATTATTTTTTTCGGGTTTCCTCCCACGTCACAGAACTCGCTTCATATCTCGAGGGCCCGCGGGTGTGTCTCTCTCGGCCATCTTCACTCATACTTAGCTCCACCGACTTTATTTCTGGTCCTTTTTCGTCATTAATATTTGAGACGGGACGCCCCGAAGCAGTCAACTGTCTTTTTCACTTCTCATCCCATAAAGCCCCCCTCCCCCCCTGTTGCGCTTCGCTCGCCTTCTCTTGTTCCACTCGTCCTTTATCTTCCTCCACGCCTCTGACCTGTGTCATCCTCGATCTTCAAGTGTTCCGGCAGAGGTCTCCGAGGAGAGCGCGGCGGAGAGGCGCTCGGAATTTCGTTTGCGCGGCGAAGCGCGGCGCCAGTGTCGCAGAGTTTTTTAATGCTTGGGGGGCCGTCCGCATCTTTGCTGTCCGCAGGCCGGCGCATTCATCCCTCTTTCTCATCCCTTTTGTCTTCCTTATTCCGCGCGCCTTCTTCCATTTCCCAGGTTCACGTCGAGGGGACTTCGAAGGGCTCTCCTATTTTTTTTCAGCCTCCGTTCCCTTACCTCCCCCCCTCCCACTGCCCTCCTCCGAGGCGAAATGGTGCGGACGTGGGGCGTGACTCGGGACGGGGGCGGGACTGGGCAACCGGCCGCGTGGAACGGCTCCGACGCTCATTAATTCCTCCCCCCCCATTCCATCTCTTCTCTCGATTTTTCGAGCGAGTCGGGAATTTTACTTCCCTCCCCCCTGACCCCAACCCTCGACTTGAGAACCCAAAAATCATTCATCCAACCCGAGCTTCACGCACGCTTCCAGTCGAGTTTTTAAATTTTAAATGATCACTTAAATCTTGGTTGGTCATTAAAAATGTACTCCCCTCTCCTTGGGGTGACCAAGTACCCACTGCTACAACTGCAGGAATGCCCCATCCCCTTAGACTCTCTAAACTCCCCTACAAACCCACTTATCCCCATCCCCCGCCAAAAAAATGCTTGGTGCAGTTTTCTTTATAGCATACTATCATTCAATATCAAATGTTGTTATATTCTGAATCGATCACTACCTACTCAAACAAAAACTACCTCCCTACGAAACTAACTAGATACAACCCGCTCCATCCCTTTCTCACTCTCTGTCCGTGGTCTCCGTCTCTTCAACAACACCTCCTCCCAACAGAAATGCATGGCTTCATGACTCCCTCAGGAAACGCGGGATCCATGTAAAATTACTGAACAGTAATATTCTCAATATACTCCTCTCCGCAAATCAAACCGCTCTAAATTCTCTAACCTTATCACCACTTTCTTCCCCGGGACGCACACAATTAAATGTACGTATTATAGAAAATTTTCACAAGTGTAATCTACTCGATTCCGCCTTCCTCAGCTCTTTTGTGTTCGTCTTTTTTGTGTGTTCCTACCCCTTTTCCTTATAACTTTTTCCATGATAATGAGTATATATATATATATATATAATATATATATAATATATATATAATATATATATATATCTATTTATATATATTATATAAAAATTAATATATTTAGAAAAAGAACGCTCATCGACGACGCGCAGATATATAAAAACACTGATAGAGATTTTTAAAACATAGAAACACAAAGAATGAACAATATATATATCCTATCTCCTATAGGCAGAGAAGAGAGTGAAGTAGAATTACAGGAGTAGCAGTTATGTCTTCCTAGCCCTTTACACGCAATTTCACACAACCTATCATTTGACGAATGCTTTTCCTTAACAGTTCTAGAATCCCTACCCGATTCAGCCACCAACATAGAGGTGAGAACTCGCGAATCCGCATGCATCCTATATTTCCGATCATTTAAAATTCCCACCCTTAACCGCCATCTTTAATTCCCTTCCCAGCAGCCCCTAAACCTTCCGCCCCCCTTCCCTGCCCAGACACTCTCCCCTCAAGACCTCTCAGTCTGACCTGAAGAAGGCCTCGGAGTAGGCCGAAAGCTCAAATAATCTACAATGTGAGTGTTCTTTTACGTGTTATGTGCTTTATTCTGTGTTCTATTGTGCCGTCCAAAAGTTAAAAAAATATATATATAGCGGGTTGCGGTGGTCTAGTGGGTAGAGCGTTGGACTACTGACCGGAGGGTCCCGGGTTCGATTACCGGGCAAGGCACTCTGGACACCTGCAGCTCCACCCAAGCTAGTATTATATATATATATATATATATATATATATATATATATATATATATACTAGCTATAACTATAGCTATAACTATCTTAAATAGATGATGCGGAAGTACTCAGGAGAGCAATATAACTTTTGGACGGCACAATAGAACACAGAATAAAACAGATTACACGTAAAAGAACACTCACATAGTAGATAATTTGAGTGTTCTCTTACGTAGTATCTCTTTTATTCTGTGTTCTATTGTGCCGTACAAAAGTTATATATATATATATATATATATATATATATATATATATATATATATATATATATATATGTGTGTGTGTGTGTGTATATATATATATATATATATAAATATATATATATATATATATATATTTCTAACTACTATTCGCATACGACAAGAGGGAAGTTGAAACGCGGTAATGCATGGCGAAACTATGGGTAATATGACGGCGCGATACACGTAAAATATCTATTCATACCGCCGGTGACAAGAAAAAAATGTAACAAATACGTTGAAATTGATATCATTGAAGTCCTACGACTGTATACACACATTAAATTAAACAAACAAGAAAAAAAATCTTTCGAAGAGTAGGCGGTGGGACTACTATTGCAACGAGAGAAAAACAAAAAAGTTAACGGAACTAAATAAATCACTTTGATTTGATGAAAATCCAAAAGAAAGGAACTCCCTGGAAACTGAGCCGGGATGAATGCTCATAAATTTACTACGCAGCAGCGACAATCGGATGAAAGGGAATACTGCAGCCAACGACGATTATCTCGGACACGAGGAGCCGAAACACGCACCAACGCCTCATCCACATTCGCTCGCGATCCGCGGACGGCGTTGCGATCGCATGCTGAGCGTAACTATTAGGATTACAATGGCCGGCATTAAGCGATACAAACAACCACGAAGCGAGTAAATCCGAGACATTAAAAGCGTCGAAATTAATCCAGGTAGAGCATGAGTGGATGTCGCATAGCCGAGTCCAAAGGCAATGCGAGTAAATGCACGGAGGACCGAGGGGATCAGCAATGTTGGTTTTCTATGGAATGCAGGACATGGGCATGGGCAGGGCGGACTTTCCCTAATTCAATGTCGAATGGGAATAGAAGGGAAGTTTTGGCGAAGCAAGAAGTGACAAAAGAGGCAACGAGAGTCCCCTCTTCCTGTGGGGGTGCAAATGGTGGATGGGGGAGGGTGGACCATGTCTCGCGAACGCACAAATTCAAGATGGCGATGATGGAGGCTTGAATAACGAATTCTTTTTCCAGGAAAGAAATAAATAAGTCCGTAGTCTCACATGGCCTAATTGCATCGATTAAACTATTCCGCCAACATATAATGCTTCGTACAAGCAATCCGCATGCTTACAATCAGTCGGCGAGAATAAAACAAAATCTAAATGTGCGCGAACGCTAAAGAAAGGGTGGGGTCTTATCTAATAATGACAGGAGGTCCAGCGACACCTTCGCGGAGAGAGACCTTTCTCACATACTAATTAATGTTTATGTTTCCAATAACATGGCACGACACACAGTTTAATAAGTGAATAATAGGAGATACAAAAGAAGGGACACGAAGGTCATCCGAACAGGAATCGAGGCAATCTCGATCAAGGTCTTTAAGGGAAACAAAAACAAAGACTAGAATCTTAACATTATGCCAAAGTTTGCAAATATAATTACAACAATTCTGAAGAATCTTTGACTGGAAAAAAGCCTCGGGGGAATTAGACTTGTGAAGGAAAAAAATCACGAGGACGATAAGCTGGGAAATCCACCAGGAAAGCTAGGAATATGAACTAGCTTTCAACGATGGCATAAACAGCATCCGATTCAAGCCGGGTACACTGGGAAAGTTACATCATCGCTTAATTTAACGGATTTATGAACGCTGTACACTTGAAGCACACGAACGCACGGGAAGCTCAAGTTTCTGTTTCTGCGGGGAAAGGACGGAGGGGAAACGTCTGCACACCCACCACTGATTACATTCCCCGAAGAAAATAGTCGCTCCCTTCTTAAAATTCACGAAAATGGCCGATTCAAGGATGGAGGCTGTTTACTGGACGGGAGGGAGACGGGACAAACGCCTGGAGGGGGCGAAGTGCCGCTGTTAGAGATTTCAATTTTTCGAGACGAAAGAAATACGATATCCGACAAAGAAAGAAATGGGATGAAAAGCGGAAGAGGAGCTCCGATCTGCGCACGAGGGCGAAATGATAGTCGAAACGAGTCGGGAAGATGATCGATATTGAATCAACTATCGCAAGTGCAACAAGGAGGCAAGCACACAATAGTAACGGAAGAACAAAGCAATTAAGAAAGCGAAGGGGTTCTCAGGGATATGGTGACTAACGGGAACATTTCGAGAACGCGATAGTAATTACCATTCGTATAAGTATCACCATTCAAAATCTACACAGCAGCAGACTTTGATGCATGGAATGAAAATGGCTATGAAAATGGACTTTGACCCTGTATGCAGTGCAATGCTGACCACGACTACGTTTGATACATCTACACGGTCTGTCATCGAGTTCCACAAAACTCAACGAGATTTAAACAGTTGGATAAGCACTATTATATGCTAAGCTACACTTTAATTCCAAGAGAATGATGTCCCCAAGTGATCAAATCTTCAGGATCATTCGGTGCCTTCAACATACGAGTCAATGAAAATTCCAAATGAAATGAGTTACCGATACGTTATTTTCAAAATATTCTTCATAAACTATATTTCTTCTTAAATATGGATAAGGACATTTGAAAAAATCAGAATAAAAACTACTAGCAATCACTGCTACCAATTTATGGTCATTTTTACAGCATCACTTCATTAAAAACCATACAAATGAGATGAAATTCATAATGACTTTGGTAATTGTAAACAAATAATTCAAATATAGTTTCTTTCACCATAAAGAACCTAAGAATCAAATTCCCAGATTTAAAAGCAACGTACGAACACTTCTCTCGTAAGCACGAGCAAGATAATAAGGACTTGCCAGCAAACTTTGACTTAGAATTGGCTAATTCATTTCACTTAACTACACAAAAGAAAAATTCAACAAACAACTACATACCTACTATTCCCATTCTTTCAGCCTTCCTTCATCACAAAGCCTACCATTATAATACACAAACATTTTTCTTGCTTTGCCTGGAACAAACATATATTAACATTCAAACGATTGAAATAATTCGAATATTATCCAATATCAAAGTTAATCATCTCGATAACTTGGGTACGTAGATTCAGGCATTCCTTGGTGGAAATGGTTCGTATAGGTATAAAAGCTATTGTATTTCCGCGTCAAATTATTTATTCCAAAGCTAGTTTTCAACATACAATATCACATTAAGGTGAAAAAGGTATCTCGTAAAGCAGACATGCAATCTAGGTAATGACCCTAATTGTCCACAGCAAACTGAACATTCAATTATTTCGATAACATCTTTCGAATTTGCAACGCCAAGGTACCTACGTACGTATATTCGTATCTTGCACACGATCTGTCTTCATTTTCTAATATTTCAGCTGGCTTGACCATTTTGGAAACTGAGAGAGAGAGAGAACCATTCTGAGCAGTTCTTACGATTTCACAGGGTGTGAAGGCTCATACACTCCGCACTCGCACTGCCTCTCTGTCGATAAAGATATTACTATCGATCGACTTGACCCCTTCCCCTGGCCTCCATATCTTTTTCAGCCAAGAGCCACTTTTCAGAAGCGAGTGTTCGGGGCATGCGAAACCCGCGTCGCGACGCATGGCCGGCCAATACACTCGCTTCCACGATACACACATATAGGGTGCGTTCCAAAAGTAATGTCATTATTTTTTAAAAGTAATTTATTTAAGAATTTTGAACGAACACTAAAAATTCTTCACAGTGCCATACTTTGGGCATTAACACATTTTTTCCAGTGGATCTGCCAAGCCCGATACGCGCCCTGGAAGGCGTCTTCAAGGACCTCTTGCAACGTCTTCTATTCACGGCTGATTGGATCTCTTCTATGACGAAAAACGGGTTCCTTTCAGGGCTGCCTTAATGCGAGGGAACAAAAAGAAGTCTGGTGGAGCGAAGTCAGGACTATAGGGGGGGGGGCAGCGTTGGCACCTGGTGTTTAGCCAGGAACTCGCGGACTCGTAGCGCGTTGTGGCAAACACCTTGGGCAAGAACTTTTCGTACTCCTTTCTCGTCGCTAAATCTACAGGAACAATGTGAACCACAACAGGAGACGAGTTCAGCTCATTTACAACCATCTTGACACTCAATCGACGGTCAGAGTCCAACAATTGTCGAACAAGAGCCACATTGTTATCGATTTTGCTGGTTGACGGCCACCACGGCTACCCAGAGCGTTGTTAGTCGTGAACCTCTTCCCAACCTTCCTTAATGGCCTTTAACTACCTCGAAACGTCTGAGTAGGTCAGAGCAGAGTCTCCGTAAGCCTCAAGAATCATTTTGTTAGTCTCCTCAAAGAGATTTTTTCAGTTTAGCACGACATTTAGTAATCGTGTAACGTTGCTCGATCGTCGACTCCATTTTTCGTGACACGTGAGGTTTACAATGACTGACGTCCTGCCGCTTCCACAGCTTGGAGAGCACTGAGACCGGTTTCGTGGCAAAGATTAGCGTTCCCTCACCTACTCCCCAAGCAGTCTAATCCCACTCGGAGCAATTGGAGCGGCGCGGAAAATTCAATGGCATCACTTTTGAAACGCACCCTGTACACCCACTCAACCCATGTCCAAAAGTAGGACAGTATGATAATTTGCGATAAGTAATTATCCGATAAAATGCAACTTGTGAACATTAAAGACATGAGTGTAGTCCTAGCAGATCATCCAACAGTAGTAGGATTTCAATTTAACTGGGGCATTAAATTTCCATCATTAGTTTGACTTTCAACTGGGAATGTCTCCTTGCTCACACTCTTATAGAAAAGAGAAGTAAATAGCGGTAGGACATAATAAAGGTAGGCAGTAGGCATGCCAAAATGTTACGAATGATGCATGCAACCGTGAAAACAATCTTTTTAAGGAACCGATAACAATGTCTCTCTTACGAAACAATTAAACACTCTGGCTTGACTAATCCATGGGTCATCAGAGGCGGCCAGCAAGCAATCATTGCGGTCAAGGACAAAGACATTAATGCCCGCGTTAATTATTACCAAGGACCTAACATCATTTCCACTATTTCCAGGACAATATATGTCGAGCCTAACCGACCGTGTTTGTACAACTATTACGCCACAGAATGGTAAAACACGTCCAGCCTCGGCACGATAATTTAGGCGGCATGCTGCCTACATAATCGCGTGTGAGAGTACCAAGTGGTTTGCACCAAAACCTTTTTATCTACTTATCAAACATTCCCAGGGTGTCAATTAAGGTCTCACCGTTACAGCGTACGACCGAAAAGGCTTTATCCGTCATGAAAAAGCGGATATGTTCATTTAAAAAAATTGAGAGACCTATCAAATACAACATCGAAACAAAAATATCGATAATCGGGAAAATTCGATACGAGAGTTAAGGGAAAATAATGGATATGGGAAATATATCGATATATGTCACGCAACATGAGACGACACTGGGGCGTGTGCAGAACACATTTTCATTTTACTCCAAGTAAAATTGAGGGGGACGTTCCCGCCATCGTGGACCTCGCTGGCCACTGGCGCCCCTGCAGTCTAACTCGCGCACTGAGGACAGCCGAGCATCGAGTGCGCCGTCAATTGAGATGGCCGTCGCTCGGAGGGAACGAGTGGTGCGAGCAGGCGGCGGGGATTTCTTCCCGCCCTCCTCCACCCACGTCCACTCTTCTTGATTGGAGGGTCGTTCTGACAACTGTCCCAGCAGGCGTACGAAGGAGTGCGGCCCGCGGTGGTTATGCCCGCACGTGTGATTGCTGCGTGGGAGCATATCTCGCACCTACCCCGCCACGGGAGGAAGAAAAGTGCCACAGGTTGTATCGATCAAAAGGGCCCCTCCCACCCCATGGGTGGTGACGGAAGGTGGGGGGAGGGTGACTTGGAGCCTTGGTGACCCGGCACGTAAGGCGCCTCTGACGCCAGCGGAAGACGCCACGCACCCTGTAGTCTCCCGCAGCGCAGTGTACGCACAACTCGAGTTTAGATTCGTCCGGGCGTAGCTCATGGGACAAAGTACCGTTTGCATGGACGGAATTTCCAAAGGAAACGTGTTATTGAGAGTACCCTGGACAGGTTTTGAGTATTTTCCCATTGATCTCTCTGTATGCCCGGATGTCCATTTGTGGTACGAATTTCCGGGGCAGGATTAACCGAAAAATGTCAGCCTGAATTTTTTATATTTGACATTTTTTATCAAATCAAAACTCCCTTCTTTGATTTTGGCCCAAAGCGATCAAATACAAACCGAAAATCAAAACATATGGGTGGCGCTACCACAGGAAAAAAAAGTTTAATATCGGTGTGATATCTGAGGGCTATTTTTTTACGGTGGCGGCTAAAAATAAACATTTGCATAGAGCAGAAAATCTGAGAGCTATATATTTATTGAAACTGATACCACTATCCTCGAAACACCATTTTTATTTTTCCGTTAAAATATAAAAGATTGGAAACATTGTGGCGTGGGACTTGAACCATTATGTGGATAAAAAATTATTATTTTTTATTCAGCTTGCGATTTATTGAATCTCGTACGAAAAATTACTAATCGCCGATCACATCCGGATTGGAAGCGTTATTTTGGCCTTTTGAAATGAGGTTACCTCTGAAAATCCATCATCCGTGAATCCATTTCATGGTCACCTCTGTGCATTCTTCCACGGAAAATCGACAGTGAAACAACGCAGAAGGTTGTTCAGTGCAAATACTTGTCAAACTCAAGGGATAAAGATGAACTACTCAAGAGATTATCAAAATGTTACAGATTATCTCATCCATAATTACACAAACGGGTTGGCCACTACTGTACTGCTGTAGAAGACGACATCTTTTCCACCAGTCCCGACATACTCCAGAATAACCTAAAAGAAATGGCGCTAATGCGTCTACGTTGTTTGTGTTTGAAAATCCACGAAGAAGGGACTTGAAAGACAACTAGCATCGGTTCCACAAGTCGTTTTATCTGTGAAATATGAATTGGAACCCTTCATCGCGGGATGTCTTTTGGTGTAACTATCTGATGACTCGTAACAAAGAACTACAATGACGCATTCTCAGAAATACATGGGGCGTTTAATTTAACCGTCAAAATATGGCTACATTTTTATGGTATTAATTTTCCAATGGGTGTTTCCCTGCGTGAGGAGCGTAAAATTTACGAAAGATACAACTGGAAGGGCGATAAAAAATGAAACGGCACAGACGGTTAAACCATGTGCTCCCATGTCTTCTCTAATTGGATGAAATCCACGAGGGCTGAGCGCCATTTTCTTTAAAGATATTGCAAAATTAATAACATCAATTTGCGACTACATCTGTGCAACAACAGTTTGAAATGGACACTATCCATCATTGAAATGGGGAACTCTGAAATGGAAACTTACGCCGGGAGTTGTGAAAACGTATAAACCATTAAATAGGTCAAATGTAAGTGGGATCAATACCACCGCTCGCAATTCTCCTGGCTCATCAAACTACAGGCGGACAAATACTTCACCAATGTCTATGATATCATTTTATCACATTCCCCTCCATTATTGTCAAGTGAAGATAAAACAAATTACTACAACTGACGAGAACTGACTGAATAAGAGATAAGATACTCAAACTCTTAATAAGTAAAACGAAAAATAGGTTCAGTATTAGAGAAAAACGTCATTGTACCAACATCACCGATTAAGCCTTCTGCCCACTATCAGTTGGCCAAATTGAGATAATGAAACGATAAAAGCGGGGGAGGGGACAATAAAAAGTGAATTGTTCGCGAAATACTCGTAATGATTAATTAAAAGACTATACTCAGGGCGAGGGAAAGTAGATAACAATCGAACATTAAAGTTCCGCCGGTGGGAACAATGAGCTTTCAGAGGTCGATTTTCAATTGCATGAACAGCCGATGCTGAATTAAGTGGCCGATGGTACGGAAATGCAATCCTTTTCTGTGAAACCCTCCGACGAAGTATTTGAGATGGGCTTGAGGAAATCATTCAGGAAAAACGCATTCCTATAATATCAAAAATGCTTACAGAGCGATTTCAATATCTATAACTTACAAGAACAAAATGCTAGATAGAACAATTTGGTACCTCGCGTCAAAAGCAAATGAGATTTTGAAGCTATAAACTAGTATACTCATGAATATTTCAAATTCAATCCATAAAAACATATTTAAATTCGCGGTTACAACGTTTAAACGTGAATTATTTCGCCAAACTCCGTGATTTTAAATACCATCCGAGTTGAACTTACATTCATACACACACATATGTGTGTGTGTGTATATAAATATATATATATATATATATAACTTTTGGTTGTCGTGGTGGAAGGGCTTGTGTGTTCCGATGACCCCTAGAGCTGTGCTGGCGGGAGTAATAATAATTACTCCTGGAAGGGGTCACCCATGCCAGATAGGTCGAAGGTTAGGAGCCAGACGAAAGGTAGTCCACGCAGCGTCTGTTCCTCAGTGAGGCGGCTGCAATGGCGTCTGACCCCAGTGGGGCGGCCATTAAGTGATGGTGTCACGTTAAAAACACTATTGAGGAAGGCAACGGGAAACCACCTCAATTATCATTCCCAAGAAAATATGATGGACGCAAAACAGAAATTGAGTCCTGGCAACTGCGGGACTCGGCCCAAGGGGCCGTGTGTCGTGCCCGGCAGCGGGGGAGGCAAGGCTTCCGCGGTCGTCATCCCACGAAATCCTTGCGGGGGAGAAATAACAGCAGCAGGACAGAAGATGCAGAAGAAGACGAAAGTAGTTAGAATAGGAACCTGGAACGTCAGGACAATGTTGAGGAGAGGCAAATTAGAAAATATTAAGCGAGAGATGGAAAGAGGTAATATAGATGTTTTAGGCCTCTGCGAGGTGAGATGGAAGGATAGCGGGGATTACTGGAGTGACAATTATAGAGTAATATACAGCGGCGGGGACGAGAGCCAACGAGGGGTTGCCGTAATTTTAAATAAAGGGGTAGGAAGAAGCGTAGTCAACATAGAGCAAGCGACAGATAGAATTTTACTCGTAGAGATTAAAGCAGAGCCGACGAACTTGGTCATTATTCAGGTATACATGCCACCGAGCAACCACAAGGAGGAAGAAGTCGATAGGATGTATGATGAGTTAGAGGATATCATCGCGAGTGTTCCTGCAGGGAAACATTTGATAGTGATGGGGGATTGGAATGCGACGGTAGGCGAAGGAAGAGATGGTGGTGAGGTGGGGGACTATGGGTTAGGCACGAGGAATGAACGCGGGGAGAAAGCAATTGAATTCTGCAGGAGACAGGGGTTAGTCATCACTAACACATGGTTTAGACACCACAAAAGGCGTAGGTATACATGGAAAATGCCAGGTGACTCAGAAAGGTATCAGTTAGATTATATTATGGTTAGGCACAGGTTTAGGAACAGTGTGATAAATTCACACAGTTTCCCAGGAGCGGATGCGGACTCTGACCACAATTTAGTTGTTATGAAATGTAATGTTCGTTTCAAGAAGATAAGGCAAGGGCGGCGGGCTAAAAAATGGAATTTAGAAGAAGTAAATGAATTAACGAGGAAGGAGTATCAGGAGGCTGTAGAGAAAATGATGGATGACGGTAAAGAACTGAGTACTATCGAAGAAAAATGGGAATGTATCAAGAAAGGGATATTGGAAGCCGCTAAAGACACTATAGGAACCGTTAACGGGAAAAGGATAAGGAAACCATGGGTAACGGATGAGAAGATTGCAAAGATGGATGAGAGAAGAAGATGGAAAAATGTAAACACAGAGTTAGGCAAAATGAAGTACAAATAGTTAAACAATAAATTGAGAAGGGCCACAAATAAAGCAAAAGAAGAATGGTGGAAAACGCAATGCGAGGATATGGAAAGTTTACAGAAGAAGGGTGAAATTGGTGCTCTATACAGCAAGGTTAAGTTATTATCGGGAAGTAAGAAGACAAGATGTGTGCTAACAGTTAAAGATAAATGGGGTAAGATAATAGTTGAACCAGGAAAAATCCAAGAGAGATGGGAGGAATATATAGAAACACTGTATGGTAAAGAACTTAGGCCGACAAGGTTAGACATAGAAAAGGAACATGACGTAGAAGAAGATAGCTTGGGTCCAGGCATACTCGACGATGAAATAGAAAGGGCATTAAAGGAGATGAAAGCAAATAAGGCTGTGGGGCTGGACAATATTCCTGTAGAAATGTTGAAATGGTTAGGGAAAGGTGGGAAGAAGGCCATATATGGACTGATTCGTAGTATCTATGAGGAAGGAATCTGGCCGGAAGATTTTGTGAGATCCGTGTTAGTTCCTATTCCAAAAAAGGCAAAGGCTTCGTCATGTGAGGATTACAGAACAATAAGTTTGATATCCCACGCAGCTAAAGTTATCCTCAGGATCATCAATAAAAGGATAGAGAGTAAGGCAAATGATTACTTAGGGGATGATCAGTTTGGGTTCAGGAAAGGAAGAGGTACGCGTGATGCCATTGCAGTAATGAGATCACTAGTCGAGAGGAATATAGAATACAATCAGGACGTTTTTGCCTGTTTTGTAGATTTCGAAAAAGCGTTTGATAGAGTGAATTGGGAAAAATTAATGCGTGTATTGCAGAAAATAGGAATGGATTGGAGGGACAGGAGACTGATCCGCAACCTGTACATGTCTCAGACTGCTCAGGTGCGAGTGGGGAACGGAGAGTCCGGATGGGCAGTGTTAGGAAGAGGTGTAAGGCAGGGTTGCCCATTGTCACCGGTACTGTTCAACGTATATGTAGAGGAAATGATTAAAGAGGCATGGGAAGAACTGGAAGTAGGAATGAAAGTCGGAGGGGAATTCGTAAAATCGGTTAGGTTTGCTGATGACCAAGCATTAGTTGCTCAGTCAGCCAAGGGGTTGCAAGCATTGTTGAGTGAATTGGAGGTTCAGTGCGATAAATATGGGATGAGAATAAATATTAATAAAACAAAGGTTATGCGATTTTCCAGAAAGAAAAAGGCTAAGCTAAATATTAAAATAGGCGGGGAAAAAATAGAGCAGGTAGAACAGTTTACATATCTCGGAAGTGTTTTGGACCAACACGGTCAAAGTGGTAGGGACGTAAGGAGAAGAATTGCGCTGGGCAAGGAGGCTTTCTCAAGGAGGAGGGAGTTGATGACGGGGACGTTGAGTAGGGATGTTAAGACAAGACTCGTAAAAACTCTGATATGGAGCGTAGCTATGTACGGCGCGGAAACGTGGTCGCTGAAGCAGGAGGATAGACGTAGATTGGAGGCTTTTGAAATGTGGGTGTGGAGAAGAATGGAAAAGGTGAAATTGACCGAAAGGAAAACAAATGAGGAAGTACTAGAAATGGTGGGGGAGGAGAGGGGTTTGTTGAGAGAAATCCTATGGAGGCAGGAAAAATGGATGAAGGGCGTATTGAGCGGTAGTGGAATGTTGAAGAGGGTAATAGAGGGAAGAATGTTGGGCAAGCGAGGTAAGGGTAGGAACAGGATAGGGATGTTGGACGAGATGAAGGGAGGAAAGAAGTACACCGAGATGAAGAGGGACCTGATATAGATTAGTTTGCTAGGTGGGGAGTCACAAAATGTTTATTTGATAGTTGGGTCCATCCGAAAACCTACCTTAACCGGTAGATTACCTAAAAAAAAATAACTTTTGGACGGCACAATAGAACACAGAATAAAACAGATAACACGTAAAAGGACACTCACACTGTAGATGATTTAAGCTTTCGGCCTACTCCGAGGCCTTCTTCAGGTCAGACTCAGAAGGCCTCGGAGTAGGCCGAAAGTTTAAATCATCTACAGTGTGAGTGTCCTTTTACGTGTTATCTGTTTTATTCTGTGTTCTATTGTGCCGTCCAAAAGTTATATTGCTCTCGTGAGTACTTCCGCATCATCTATATATATATATATATATATATATATATATATATATATATATATATAGTCACTTTCTTGGAAAACACACGAACTATATTGACGATATTTTCCTTCTCTGGCCACATGGTCCTGATTCCCTGAAAACTTTCATTTCCAACCTTAATGCTTCGTCCTCTATCTCCTTCACGTCTACAGTTTCCTCCTCCCAAATCACCTTCCTAGATGTAAACATATCATTTATAGACCATAAATTTCACACATCCGTACATATAAAACCCACAAATAAACAACAGCACTTACATTTCAACAGCTGTCACCCATACCACACCAAACGTTCCATTCCTTATTCCCTTTCCATAAGGGGACACAGAATTTGCAATGACCCTGACTCCCTAGACAATTTCCTCATAAATTTACACCATTCCCTCCTCAAACGGGGTTATCCTGAATCCCTCCTGAATAAGAGGATCCGTAGACATACTTACACTCCCAGACCTTCCACCACCGCGAAAAACCACCCTCTTTCAATTTGCACCACGTTTCTTCCTGGCCTAGAATCTCTGCGTTCTATCCTAAAGGACCTCTATCCTATCCTCAAAAACCACAATTCCACCACCAACCTTTTCCCCAAATGCCCCTCTGTCACTTTCAAACACCCCGCCAATCTATCAGATCTTCTAAAATCTACCAATCCACTTCTTAAATCCTCGCCCCGATCCAAAATCACTCCCAGACCCTGCAATAAACCTAGATGCAAAGCATGTCCTATTTTCCTAACCAGAATCCCATCCCTCTCCCACCCGCTCTTTAACTCTCTCCCACCAATTCCCTACTCCTCGTGTACCTCCAGCAATGTTGTCTACCTACTCAAGTGCCAACTTTGTCCTGCCTTTTGCATTGGACAGTGTACCACACCCCTCAATATTAGAATCAATAATCATCGAGCCTCATGCAACAATTCCTCCCTTATTGGTATGTTCCCAATCCCCAAACATGCCTCCGAACACAACACTGCCTTTGACCAATGTTTTAAAGTATCCGTCTTAGCATCCCTCCCACACTCAGACCCTCCACTGAAACTCAAAACATTACAGCTATCTTTCATCTGGCTCTTGGATTCCTGGAATCGCCCAGGTATTAATATTAGACATTAATTGCCCCCTTTATGCATATTATTTCATCCCCCTCCGCCCCCAAGAACTTCCATATCATCCCCACCTTTTTTAAAATTACCGCGCATTCCACTACCCCTCCATACCCGTCACCTCGAATGCCTTCCCCCCATTTTTCCCCCTTTTCCTTTCTTTTCCCCTCTTTTCCTTTCTTTTCCCCTCTTTTCCCCTCTTTTTTCCCCCATTTTCCCCCTTCTCCTTCCCACCACTGCTTTCGGGCACTCCTCTGCCTCAGTTCTGTTCCCAATTCCTCTTGAGAAAGGTGGTTGCACCACGGAAAATTCGAGAACTAGTGAGTATATATATATATGGAAATGCGGTCGCTGAAGCAGGAGGATAGACGTAGATTGGAGGCTTTTGAAATGTGGGTGTGGAGAAGAATGGAGAAGGTGAAATGGACCGAAAGGAAAACAAATGAGGAAGTACTAGAGATGGTGGGTGAGAAGAGAAGTTTGTTGAGAGAAATCCTATGGAGGCAGAAAAAAATGGATGAAAGGCGTATTGAGCGGTAGTGGAATGTTGAAGACTGCAATAGAGGGGAGAATGTTGGGCAAGCGAGGTAAGGGCAGGAACAGGATAGGGATGTTGGACGGGATGACGGGAGGAAAGAAGTACACCGAGATGAAGAGGGACCTGATATAGATTAGTTTGCTAGGTGGGGAGTCACAAAATGTTTATTTGATAGTTGTGTCCATCCAAAAACCTACCTTAACCGGTAGATTACCTAATAATAATAATATATATATACACACACACATATGTAAGTATATATAATCGAGAATCATAAAAGAATATTTCCATAAAATCTGAAAAGCTCTATTCAATGAGAGAGGGTAAATCGCCAGCGATTAATTCAATATTGACGGCCAGTGAATTCATTTCTGTGAATTGAGAGCGAATTCATTTGGATCGCTGGTGCGCATGAATCAGTTGATATGACACAGTCACCCAGTTGCGCGGCCGAGCCGTGTCAGACCCTCCCGTCAAAATGCTCGAACCGGCACATCTCGCGCTATGAGAACATACCAATCACCATCGAGGGCGAATGTGGCTGCAATTCCTTTTCGGCAAATGCAGTGCCCCTTAGAAATACGGTAGTCATCATCACCATTTCTAAATTTTTATTTGAACGATTTCTTAAGCATAAGGATTCTCATAATATAAGGAAAAAGGGAAGATAAATGATAATTAACAATAATGATATCCACCAAAATATTTTTATCCACAAGACCTGGGTTTCAACACTTCGTGTCAACTTCAATTTCCTGCTCGTGTGAATAAAACCTTTTTACTAGAACTTACAATTGTCACTTGTCATCTCTGTCTAATTTGGACATTTTCCCCAAAATTGAACCAACTACAGGGTGCGCTCCAAAAGTTATGCAATTAAATTTCTCGAGTCGCTTCTATTGGCCGGAGTGAGATCGATCCACTTGGAATAGGTTAGGGGACACCCCAAGAGGTCCAAGGACAGCACTTTGAAGAATTTTAAGTGCTTGCGCAAATCTGTTCGATAAATTACTTTTGAGAAAGATGATTGCATTACTATCGGAACGCACTTTTTTTTGTTGGTATTGGAAAAGAAAGCAGAATATAGAGAGATTCAATTCAATATCTAACGAAGGGAATAGATCGGGAAGGAACACCAAAATTAATGTGCCAAACATATGCCAATTAATAAAGAACATAACGAAACAAGAGGAAAAAGGGAAACCATTGCTTGTTCCCTGCGACAATTACGTAAAGAAGTGAATTGAATAGTCGAAATGCGTGTATAAGAGCTTCATTAATTACAGTTATTTTCACCGACAATGCAGATCGAAGGGGCTTTCATAAGGCTATCTTTGACGTCATATGGGTTTTTAATGATTTTAATTTTTACGCAACCCTAAAGCATTTATTATTCGGCGATGCAACCGCTGTGCGCCGTCGTCTGCTCACAGCAGTGCCGCGCGGACGCGTTCCGCTAGATACCATACTGTTCAAATAACATATCTCCTGGTTAAAATCATTTCCCCAGTGCCATTATCAATTTTTCACAAAAGAAAACTTAAGTCCACAATATTAATTGCAGTTCTAAAAGTAAAATTTACTCAAATTGAACACGGGCCCAATGAAATTGGTGGAATGAGGGAGTTTATGGCGCCCAGTAATTCATAATCCAAAATGGGTTATGGCAAAAAAGTTTGGGGCGGGCTTTTGACCATTACAAGAGATTTATCGTAAAATTCAAGTAAATTCAGTATCATTGGCTCGGGCGGTACGGTGAAAGTGTGGGGAGTGGAAATTTGCCGAACAGCCTTAGGTGTCACGGGGGATGAGAGAACACGGAAAATATGGAATCTCTTTTTATTTATGAAAGAGAGAACATTGTCTTTATTACATCCGTGAAAGGTCTCCCTCAAAGCATTGGGCAACTATTTTAATTCGTAATTAAATCGAGGCGGGAAATGAAAAAAGTTTGTCCCAACTCGCAGTCATCGAGACTTGGGCTTTGTTCAACCTCAAAATGATTAAAAGTAACGTTAACAAAATAACCAAAAAAAATATCCTGCACGCAGTCTCTAATGAAAAGATGAGCGCAGTGATAAAAGGCGGCTCCACTGAAGCAATTTATTTTTCAAAAATTACGTTCCTCGCTTGGGTGTCTCGGGTGATTGAAATTACGAGTTCGGGCCCTCCGGAACGTGAGCACTAAAGTCCAGGTGCCCGTCCCGGCTCTATGGAAACGACTCCAGACGCCGCCCCTGGACTCGATCGCGATAGTTTCGATGCCAGCCGGGGCAAAATTCATGAGGAACCAACTATCGGCGAGATAGATGTCCAACGTTTTGTTAGACAAAAAAATAAGTGGGACTTTAAATGTGTCAAATTTGACGGGATGACAACGAGTCCTTGATATTCATATGTCAATTAACCACTACTACAATTAACTACAGGAGTGTACGAAAATGATACCCCGAATTTTATTAATTTAGAAAAAGCAAGGGTATAATGAGCAAAGACTCCAAAAAATATGCACCGTCAATCGAGTGTCACGTGTGTGCAGACCATGTAATTGAAAATGATTCCATTTTCAAGACAAATTGCGAATCGGACTTAATTTTTGCATGCACTCCTAGGCTCTATGGTTACCGAAAACATAACAACGATTTTATTTCCGAGATTACACGATTTGGTTTTCCTTCAACTCAAATTTTCCACACTCTGATGAAGCAATTACACTGTATACATAAATGTAAATAAGTCTGGGTGATTCAGTGAAATATAAGTGGCGTTGCAACGGTAAACTTGCAAGAAATATCTCATCGGGAACAACTCGGGAGAAGGGACTCTGTGGACAAACGTCGATGGGTTGTACACTGTATTGGGATAAGATAAAGATGAATGTGAAACGGCTTCAGCAGCAAATTCAAATCTAGAAATAAAAGAAATTATCTGTCTGAAAGGCATCATAATAAGAAAAGGTAAAAGTGCAGCAAGAAAAAGGCAGATCTTACAAACAATTTGACTTTGTTAGATTCTTAATTCAACCATAACTTACACAACCTGGAGCACAATTGTTGAACCATGGTTGAAACCTGCACAAGAGCTTGTGATACGCTCAGAGAAAACTCGGAAATTAAAGCGAATGACAGATCTTGTGGATGGACACCGTGAGGCATGGAGAATTAAAATGAACTTCGAAAGAGTGTACCCAAAACACGCGGTACCTCTTACTTACGTGTTAAATATTGGATGTACGGGAACACTGAGAAGTTAGAGCCTGAAACGATATAGTCGGAAAATCTTTCTTGCTTAATCTGTCTTTTCTTCAGTAATTTACTGTATTTTACAAATATAATTAAGGTAATAAAAATCTTGAATGTCGATTGAAAGTAAGCAGAAAACACATCGTGAGAATAAAGTCATATTTAACATCATGAAAATAGAGGTAATAAGCATTAACTCCCATAGAACACATTTAAGTTGCAACTTGAGATTATCTCTTTGAGATATCAAGAAAATTTGTTGCAATAAAATTGTATTCTAAGTGCGCCAACAAAGCTAACGCCATTCTCAATCAGATATGCATGAAATCAGTATCTAATTATGCTCGTCATATTTCATGAACATTACAATGACGCTTTGGAGATTAATCATTCAACTAATTTTCTCATTCCTATTAAATCCGAGACCCATTCACATTCTCGAATAGTAAGTTGAAATTAATATAATTTCTAAACGTAAATATGAAGATTATAAAAGCAAAACAACCACTACGACTATGTTAAAGGGGAATAAAACGTATTCGTGCAGGTTATCAGAAAGAAATGCTTAAGGTACAGAGGAAAAACATGCAATAAATTAAACAGTAAGAAAAAACTTCATTAAAGTCAAAATATCTCGATACAGTCGCATTTTAATTAAAAATATGGATTCCAGATGTCACAAAACCAAGAGGCATTAAACGTAAGATTCACAAAACGTCGCTCCAAACAATGTTAGTCGCAAACATAACACTTCCAAATTTCCGGAAAAGACTGGAACGTCAGTGGAAGTTTCGCATATCATTTTGTCCAGAGAGACGTCAAACGGTCCGAAATAAAGTAATCGGCCGAGGACAGCCTCCCTGCATGACCAAAACGAAGTACGAGGAAATTCACCTAAATTATTTAAAAAACACAACGATTCACGCTGGTTCCTTGGTTTCCGCGGCGTTTATCGTCGAGAATTTCTCTTAATTTTTCAGATCTTCAACGCGTACCTTCGACCTGGGGACGCTGATTAGAACATCAGCAAAAATGTTGTCAACAAGGACAACGTACGGTGGAGACCCGAAAATTGGAGAGAAACGGAACGACCTAGTTTCTGAAGCTCTCCCAGCTCGGAAGGAGATGACAGCGACAGAAGATACGGGAGCAGCGGAAATTGGTTACCATTATTATTATCATTATTTTCCAACACACACATCGGAGATGCGACAGAACGGGTGAGAAAGGCACAGCCAAAATTCCGGAAGCCGTTGCCAACGCACTGTGAGCTGCACCAGTCGTGGGTACACGCAAAAGATGGCGTCTACACCTAAGGTATTCTACACGCGAGGGTAGGCTGGAAACTAATGCACACATGCTTGTAGACCACAAAAAAGTGACCTTCAGAAGTACTCCTGGTGGCATGTGGAAGTAACATTACCCCTCAACACGCATGCGCAGGTTTGAGGTCTCTACATCCATCCAGTGTATTTTGAGAAACAGAAGTATGGACACGTGTTCTAGTGCTATGTCAACGCGAGTTCACTTTTCTTTTTCTCGAATCCAGGAGTTGACACTTGCTGCCTTCAGCTCATCGTCCGAGGTGTAATGATTACCCTTGAGGGGTCTCCTGAGTTGTGGAAAAAAATAAAACCTGTAAGGCGTAAGATCGGGGGAATGAGGAGGGTTTTGTTTGTTCTCGTCTATGAGACTGCATGGTATCCATCGTATACAGATTTTACGGTACCCCAATTGTTCATTAATGAAGCCGACACGTTCCTTGGATATTCCAATATGGTTTGCGATACGTTTTTGAGTGATTCGCCGGTCATTTTGAATCATATCTTCGTACCTTTCATAAATCGTATTAACTGTCTTTACTTACCACAAATTACTTTCTTCTTCAGTTTTTCGCACCTCCTCTCAGCCTCCAAATTGTCTTAAAGGTCAATTTCCTTCCCTCCCGCAACCGGTTCACAATTCTTCTATCGCTACATCAAACACCCTTACACCTCTCAATATCTTCCAAATCACATGTTTTGTTTTCTCCAAGGGTTAGCCAACATTAACTTCTTCCCTTGCACACCGAAATCAAAACATTTTTCGTCGTCTTCCTTTTGCCTCCATTCTCCACCGCACCCATATCTCAAAAGCCTCCAATTCACGCTCACTCCCTTGCTCCAAAGACTAGTTTCCGAGGCCATAAAAAGCCATATTAAGTGATAGTTCTTACTCTTCCAAATGCCTTCACTTAGGGCACTAGTTCCCCCATTTCATTCAAACGCAGGACACGTGGCGCGAACATCTGAAGGACCTTGAAAGACGATTCGAAGCCTGCCCAGGCTCGACTCGATCCTGCCGAGCACGCGTGGCTAACTCGGGAAAGGGCCGAATCCTTTCTTTCTCTGCCGCAGCGGCAAGCAGCCGAAGCAAGAGGGAAGACTACCCGCGACGGGAACAGTCCCTTCCTTGGGGCGCCGAAGGGATGGAGGCGGAAGGGTGAGCCGAACAAACGAGAAATTCCGGCGAGGGCTTACGAATTGTTTTCGCTTGACGCGTCGTGGTGGCGTAGGGATGCTGGGAGAAAAGGGTTTGTGCGGACGGATTAGACAGAGGGGAGGGAGTGCTGGGAATGGTTGAGGAAGCGGAGAAGAGAGAGAGAGGGAGGGAGAGAGAGATAGATAAAGAGAGGAGCGGGTGGCCGCAGAATCGGTGCGAGGATTCAATTTCGCAAACTTCTCGTCATTCCCACGACACCATCCGCCCCCCCTAGCGTGGGACGGATGGGCTGGGGGGGGGGTACAGCGAGGGGCGGGGGATGTGGAGGGACGAGAATCTGGGGCTGGCGGAGGGAGCAGAGAGACAGTTAAGAGGATGGAAGGTCGGGTGAGTCGAAGTCCGGGGTTGGGGAGAGGGGTGCGTGTGTGGGGATGGTTCTCCCGGGGATTTAACGGGTGCAACTATGACTCAGGGGGGCGGGGGGGTGGTAGGGAGGCTGGGAGAGGGTTCGCGAGCAAGACAGATGGCCTCACATGTGTCGCGATAGGGGGCTCCGAGCGCTGGAAAAATGACGAAAGGAAGCGGAATATTGGAAAGGAATTTGGAGGAACGGGAGGGCCTCAAGGAACAAAGTAGGATGCTGTCGCGGGCATTAATCTTTGCGCCGCACAGCCACGCGGCTCCGAGGGTTAAGGGGCGAGAAGATTCCAGCCTTACCGGCCAGCAATGAAGGGCGGGGATAAACTATTTTCTAGCTGTACTCTGGGAGTCACGCGATCGGTACTTCCGGTTGGAATCTACACGTATCTTTTGATCTAGCTCTTCAGAGAGCAAATTCCAACGAAAAGACCCGAGGCATTAATTTTAAAAAAATAATAGCTCGAAGCGGTGATTCTTGATTCGCTCCCGTGCGGAAAGCGGCCATGTTGGAGGCTTTTCGTAAACACTAGAACGGAGGCCAAGGATCCTCCTCGCCAATCCCAATGCCCAGATACGTCCGCCGCCTGCGCTCGCCTGACGCAATCTCGAAGCACTGCCAATTTGAAATTCTAATTTTTTCATTAAGTATGCGGGAGTTGGTCCACATTATAAGGACCGTACGCGTAAGTCTAGGAATTTAAAACAATTATTATTATTTTTCCTAGGGTATGACATAATCTGGAAGCTCCGAGGATTCATACTAAACCCTTCGGTTTAATAAATGCGCTCATTCAAAAATGCTTTTTTGCCAAATTATTTCCAAGGAGTGTATTTGTAAGTTCCAAGTATCGACATAGATAATGATAAAAAGAATAAGACACCAATGAAGAACAACCATCGAAACAAATGTGAATCATGAGACTCATATTACTAGTATAAGAGCAAGGATGTTTGAATCAAAAGTTTATTACTTTCTTGAAAATAAAGCGCAAAACAAACCCAAATTATTAACTTAATGACATTCGCCCATTTCTTTATTTTATAACGACGTGAAATAACTAAACTTTAATAAATTCCCACAAGGCCCTCCAGTGAATTTTCCCAAATAGAAACCTAGGAAAACGCTCCCTTGCACACGAAATTTTATCCTCACAATGTACGTCATCCTTTACTCACTCCTTTGTTTATTTTGGCTACTGTTTTTCTTCCATTTTTCGTTTGCATTGCTGCAACCTGATTCTTGCTGAGGTTATGGATAATTGTTCTGTCGTTGTAGTCCAATCCAAGCCCTTCTAGTATCTTAAATCAAGTACGTAGACAGGTTTTCCAAATAAAACTTAACAGAATTACTTGCTGGAAAGGAGACAAACTATGCAAATTAAAATTTGCATAGTTTGTCTCCTTTCCATCATGGATAAATTTCACAAGGTTAACCCTATTACCGTTCGGTTTGTTAGAATTACTTGCATTATTCTGCTACAGAGTATTTACTCCGCTGCGTCGGTTTCTTCCTTCCTCGTTTCATTTTAACCCTATCGTTAAATGCATGGAAAGAACGTTTTTCGTGTCCCCAGAATCTGCTCTCTCGATTACCCGAACTTACCTCAAATGCTTAAGGCACTGCGATGAATTTTGCAGTGATATTAAAACTCTTTCTCAATAAGATCTTAAATATTCACTTTCACCATTTACGATTACCGCCATACTTTCATATAATTTAACCTCAGTCCGAAATGGAATGTTTTACTCACAGTACACGGGCTGAATTGAAACATTTCAATGAATATTGCGCACGACTAAATGTTTTCGTCGGCAGTGGAATTGGACCTCGTAGGGGATCGTAGTGAAACTTAACGAAATTTTAGAGAAATACATTTTCATACAATATCCATCTATATATTTACCTTCTCATCCTTTTGGGAGGGAGGGACTATTCGGAGAAGTAGGAATTATTCGTCCCAAATACGTTTTAAAGCCTTCTCGAGAACAGCTAAAAAAAACACGCAAATATTACTCCGCGCAACTAAGTAGAGGCGAATGAGAATATTTTCAAGCATTTCAATACCATTCAGAGAAGAGAACTGAACACGCCCATTGCCCAAAAATCTCACAGCATAGGCAGAACATCCCCGGAATGAGTGGAATACAAATATTTCAAGAAATAGGCGGGAATGGTCATTCGGAGCCGCTGAGGGGGCTTTCAGGTGAACAATGCGGTAAAATTTAAAAACGCGGGCTCTTGAGGGGGGCCCATCTCATCTCATGGAGAATAGCTGAAATCGGATGGTTTTTTCCCCCAGTGCCCACCGAGGCTTGATACTTGACCGAGCTCGCGAGCCGCACACTAAAACGCAAAAATACGCGCACACAACAATATCTCAAAATTGCGTGTGGTCGTGGTTTTTTTAGGTCAACATCCGTGATGAAAAAAAAGAGGGCGAGAAGTCTATAAAGGGGAAAAATGCTTTAATAACATTTTGTTCCGCACGTTTTTTCTGTCCGCTTGGCGGTTCTGAATTGTAGAAGAGGGAAAAACGAATCCTTGAATGTACCCGTTCTGTTGTTCATACATCTCTCTCTCTTTATCATTTTTCGCCGTTGCCCGAATTTCGGATGTCGTGCGGGCTTCCGTTATTCCCCAGACGACCAAATCGATACCTTTGCAATAAGTTTAATCCAGCATCACTTTTCCATCCAGTGATTTCCATCCTCGTGTTTTTCTATGCCATGTTTTCTTTCACGTCTGCGACGTGAGATTTTGTTTCGCCACGACGAGCTGCAGTTAAAATGATAACCATCAAAAACACTAGCAGTCAGCCCATTGACTGAAAGCAAAGAGAAAAGGATGGAATGATGAGAAAGAAGGAAGCAAAAATTAATTACGGTTATTGGAGGAAAAGGCGTAGGGATTGACACTTTTTTGGAAGATAAAAAAATTATAGATGTAAACAGTTCCAAATATTCGGGAAATATAGTATGTACCATTCAATATGATTTGAAGAGTAGAGAGAGAAGTGCAAAAACATTTCCAGTGGACTAAGAACCATTCAAAATGAAAGGGAAGATGCAATGTGGAGTAGTGAGCAAAGGTTTAGAGAGTAGTAAGTCTGGTATTATGAGAAAAACAAATTCGCACTTTTCCACAAGTGTATTGGTAACGTACACCGCGTTTCTATTCACAGAACACCAATCAGGCACAAGACGACGATGGTTCCGCGAGGCGAAGAGGAAGTGCGTTAGACACTTGTGAAAAAGCGCAAATTTGTTTTTCTCACAATGACGAACTTACAACCACATCTCGACTGAATCTGTCGAAGCAAGTCTTGTTATTACACGGAAAACATCGCATAGACAGTCCTAACCGAATACACACACTCGTATGCTTCTCTAGTAGGCGGTGACTTATGACTTGGATAAGGTTTTCGATGACTTCAGCAGTATACATTACTGCACTTCGGAGTCTCATCAAACACGACACGTACTCCTGAACTACATTTTGCAATGAGTGATTATTTTGCTCCGCAAACACTCCACCTCCCTTCATTTCCACACGAAATTCCCATTCTATTCTTCCTCTGCCTCACCCTCCCGAAGACAAGTGCATCACGAGCACATTGAGGTGAGTAGAGCGGGGGGAGGGGCAGCGGCAGGAACGGAACCCCGACCCGGCCGCGGGGACGCCCTTCACCGCGAGAGATCGTCGCGCCCGGGGGCACTCGAGCGATGGTGATAACGTTATTTCTCACCGCGGCCGAGGAAAAGTCGAGAGCGGGTCGCGACGCGGCGCTGTTTACGCGAGCACAAGAGAGAAAGGGTGGCGACGACGAATTTCCCGCGATGAGAATTCGCTGCGAGTCGCGACGCGATTATCGTCTTCCCCGCGCGCAGAGGTCGTGCTCAGCGGCAGATGTCGCGCCGGGACATGCCCGCTGGATCCCCATGGGCGACAACTAGCGGGGGGCGGGCCAAGGGCAATAAGAACGAGCAATGGCGCACTGCGCAGCACACGACCTTTTAGGGCTTTTCCTTATTTTTTTTAGAGGCTGTGAAATGAAAAAGAGAGGAAAAAATTGTCTGGGGGAGGGTAGTGGGGGGGAGGGGCGCGGGGAAGTTGCGCACAACTGCCGTGGAAAGCGAAGCGGCGCGCGGGGATGAGATGAAAGGAGAAAACCGGCGGAAAAAAAAATTCTGTAATTTTTCTCTACCCGAGAGTGACGACGGTAAATAATACGAGGTGGAAGAAGGGATGCAGGGCGGTCCGGGGGGTTGGCAGTGAGGGTGCAGGGGGGGCATTTGTGTCGGGAGATGGGGAAAGGGGAGGGGGCGTAGCAGTATGGACCGAATAAATACACCCAGATGAAAGCGGAGGGCGGGTTTGACCAACGGGGGGGAGGAAGGTGGGGGACAGGAGGGGGATTTGATAGGAGAATAGATCACAAATTTAACTATTTTTTTCCAGGTGTCATCTTTAGAGCAAAGCACAGAAGTGAGGGCTACAAGTGAAGTGAGCAGGTATTTTTTTTATATCGCCATTGGAATACAATTACAGTGGAGCATACTTGATGACAGGGAGGTTGAGTGAGGATGTTAAGAAATGACTAAGTCAAAAACTTTGATATGAAGCGTAGCTATGTACGGCGCGGAAACGTGGTCACTGAAGCAGGAGGATAGACATAGATTGGAGGCTTTTGAAATGTGGGTGTGGAGAAGAATGGAGAAGGTGAAATGGACCAAAAGGAAAACAAATGAGGAAGTACTGGTGATGGTGGGTGAAGAGAGGAGTTTTCCGATTGAAACGTGCACATTTCCATTTCGCAGAAAAATTTACGAATAAGCGAGCTGCGACAAAACGCTCGTGGCATACCAATGGACGACTGCTTTACGATTAAGAATTTCGCGGGAAATACCACTCCGATGAAAAGCGTGAATCTGTTCCCTACTCTGCAGGGAGGGGTGAGTGCTGCCAATCACAGCCAACTGACTTCCAAGTAGAAGCCAATCAAAGGCAGGAGGAGGCATGCACTTCCATCGCCGGATTCTTCTACGTATACCGCCGCGCGACCTCTCTCCTCGCTCGAGAACGGCCCACGATTGCCGCCAAAGGCAAAAAACCAAAAGATAAAAAACCGCTCGAAGGATCAGTCACCATATCTAAACCCGTTATTGGGATAACTGAAATTCGGTGTGAGCATCCGTCCTATTCGATTATAAAAAATGAAATTTATGTCCCAGGGAGTCGCAACGCCCCGTTTTTCATATCTGCAAATCTGGGATGGCTGCTGCCGCCGTACGTCGTTGGGGAAGGCTGTGTGAGGGAGGGGGTTGGGGGTTGAAGGGGGTGAAGTAGATAAAGTGCCTGAAAGACGAGGGATAAGGGGGAGGGGGCAGGGAGGAAAGGGATTTTTGCGAGAAATATTGGGAGGTGAGAGGGGAGAGGCAAACGGCAGGGCCCTCCCGTGACTCCATGAAAGCGGGGACGAAATGCAGGAAGCACGGAGAACTATGGAAAAATGTACTCGGACACCATTTGGCGGTGAAGCCTAAGGTAAGTGGAAAAGTATTCAATTATGAAATGATAGCAACGTTGTCTCGTATTTGCAGTCGGAGTGATATATAAAATAAAATGGAAGGAAAGGAAAACGAAGCGATGAGCATGCTTAGAAGGAAAGAAATGAGAATGTAAGGAGAAAGTGAATGAAGGGAGCCTTGCAGAGTGTCAATGGTACATCGAAGACTGATATAACGTGTCCTATAGAGTGGGAAATGGATTGCAAAAACAAAACCGAGGGATTGAAATGAGAATGGTCATTTTGAACGGAATGAAGGGAAAGTAATTGGGGTGAAAAATGAGTTACATTGCGCAGTTACAGAGTGTTTAGTGTTGCGTTAGGCTGCACGAGTAGCAGTGCTTAGTCCCCGAGACCTTGCTTAGAAAAACTAACCCTGTTCGGCGGACTATGGCAAAATATAATACCTTTGCGACGTAGTAGTTAAACGGGAAGCACGGCAGATACGGCGGGAATCTGCAAACCATCTTAAGGAGCGAAGACTTAAGAATTCTAAACTCGTGCGTCACAGATTAGATGGTCCAACTATCACGGTTTATCTCAAATCAACGAAGTGTGTACTTGGTGGAATCCATCAATGCCAAAAATCAATTCACCCGACGAAGATGTGATGGATATTTCCCGGAGAGCGAGCAGTAAAAGGCTACCTTCGGCCCAGTTATGTACGGCAAACCCTTAATGTCAATCATCCATTGAGCTGCGAACCAATAGAGAGAGTACTTGTTAAGTCCTGGGGGAGGAGAAGTTTCGTCCAATCACTTGTTTCCCTTTGTATGTGAAAGAGAAGTAGTCACCTAGGATGTCATACCCTGAGGGTCACATAAGAAACTGGGCAAAAACTAGTGCGCTGATCTTGATGTAAGTAGGAAAAAGGCATTGCCATAAGTTCGCAGACCACTTCAAGGAGTTTTGAAATATACGTGGCGACGAAGAAGGACTCAAGGGTTGATTTTGACATTATCGTCATGAAACAATGAAGCGGACTCTAGCAATTTCTCCCGGCGATAAGTATTTTTTTATCCCCTACTATGGCATCTCCCACTACAGTGAGGAGGACAAGAATCTGAAGCAGTATATTGAGTTCCCGCTAGTGACGAAATGAAAAAAAAAAATCTTCGGGGCGCAAGGGCCCATTTCACACCCCGCGAGCATTTCGCGTGTTCGGTGTCGCCGGTGTTATGAGAAGTCGTTCCGGCGCGGGCGAGAGTGCAAAACCCTCTCGAATATTCCGCGAAACAAAATGCCAGACACGAAATCGAGAATCATATCGAGGACAAATGTTGCCTTGCTCATGAAGTTTAATATTTGCATTCGTGAGAGAAAGGACGGGAAATGATTCCCATGCAAAATAATTGGTCAGGAAACGAAACTGGAGAGAGAGAACCGATGTAAGGGAAGAGCTACAATTCTTCCAGTTACTGGAAACTTTTATCGCTTGCGTTCCGCGACAGCTTTCACAACTAACCATCTCGAGGGATGTGTCTCCTCTTTTCATGAAATTTAGGACTTAGTGCAACCGAAGAGCAGCAGAAACGGGAAACAAAACTCTATCTATACAAATGCCAGACTGCTTAGACACGAAAATCGCTTCTTCATTACGTGCTCCAACGGCGTGACGTGTCTATGACGAAAAAAATGAACGGAAAATTAGATTGAACTGGACGCAAGACGCACATGATTCCTACAATGTGAACAATAAAACCTGAAAATAGGATAACAGTCTATTTATATGCACCGAATTCAATCCTTAAATTATTGAAGCTTATATGCTCTTCCAACACATCGGAATATTTCCACTAGGCGTGGCACATTAAAAATGGATCAACAGCAGAAGAAACGGCATCACCTAACGGAAAGGCGACAATATAGCCGATAGTACTCGGAATACGTCGCCTGGAATCATTTCATGCCCTCTATAAAATTTGTAGTTGCACGTTATGCCGGAAATTGATTTTTACTTAAATTGATAGGCCTGAATAGAAATTAGCGAAAAGATGCAATGTGACGCCGTCGTGATCATTTGGAGAGTCAAATATTTTATATTATGGCACGTGTTAAGAGTATTTTAACACCGTTTCGTTAGGGCACGGTCTGACAATACGAAATTTTAAATCACATTTTCAAATATTGTAAACAGGTACATGAGATTCGACTGAAAAATTGAAATATCTATCCAATGTAACGCCCATAGAGTAGAGCAGGCTGAGCAGGGTATTCCCTCCGGTTCCCAGGGGCGTTGCGCCATAGGTACTCTCCCGAAAATTCTTTTCCGGAAAATTGCTCCGGATTTTAATGTCGTGTCTCCTCCCATGGAAACCACAACAATGAACTAAATGCGAGATCCATTGGGAGTTTGCCTGCGACGGGGACATAGGGTTGGAAAATTCCAAAAATACCCAACGCCATGAATGAGGTTATAAAATAGATATAAAAATGAGGAAATTCTTCCACGAGGGGATTCCACGTATGCCGCTTAAGATTGCACAGGTAACAAACTATTTGGTGCCGCAAGGCGTGCCGGCTTGACTGAATATTTCGCTCCGTGGATTGGCCGACAAAAAAACTCGCAAAAGCGCAAATAGCACTTACCATGAAGCTCCCGGGAGAGAGAGAGGAGCGAATAAATTTGAGAGATTTATCACGGACGTGTTGCTTCGATAATTTTTGGAAGAAATGCGAAAACAAAAGCTTCACGAACCCCACACGAGGGCAGGAATCAGGGCCCTCCGCAAGACGAGCGAATGGGTCTCGAGGCACGAGCACGCGGACGGCAGTTGGCACATGGACATAAATTGTGCCTTAGGAAAACTGTCACAGCGTAGCCATGACGTTTAAAAATATATTTAATACCTTCGAGACCTCAAAACACAGAAGTGTGCTAGGGCCAACCCATGCATTCGAGAGAAGATACACCCGCGCGCGCGCACACACACACGCATATATATATACATATATATATAACCATAAAACCATAAACACAGTAATCAACCCGAAGGTCGGTTTAGTAGGTGATGGTAGAGCTCACCCGTGTACCAAGCCCGACGGCGTGTGAACATTCACACATCAGGGTAGGGGGGCCAGTTCCTTTCCCTGTGCCGGTTATGGTTTCCTAGGAAGATCTGGTACCCGAAAAATCAACTAGCTTGGGTGGAGCTGCAGGTGCCCAAAGTGCCTTGCCCGGGAATCGAACCCGGGACCCTCCGGTCAGTAGTCCAACGCTCTACCCGCTAGACCACCGCGACCCGCATATATATATATATATATATATATATATATATATATATATATATATATATATATATATATATATTCACTTTCTTGGAAAAGCCACGAACGTGCACAATAAAATTCACTAATAGTCATAGCAAACACAGAAACTAAAACATATTAAAGAGGGACTCACTAGTTCTCGAATTTTCGGTGGTGCAACCACCTTTCTCAAGAGTCCCTCTTTAATATGTTTTAGTTTGTGTTTGCTATGACTATTTAGTGAATTATATATATATATATATATGAATGTGTGTGTGAATATATATAATATGAACGCAATCAAACAGTTAAGGCAGGTTTGGGATGGGCACAACTATAAAAAAGTTTTGTTTCACCTAAGATAACAAAATCCAACATCCAAATCTACAGTCACACTTCATCTCTGTGTACTTCCTTCATCCCGTCCAGTACCTCTATACCCTATTCCTGCCCTTCCCTCGTTTGCCTAATGTTCTCCCCTCTATTACCCTCTTCAACATTCCACTACCGCTCAATACGCCTATCATCCATTTTTCCTGCCTCCATAGGATTTCTCTCAACAAACCCCTCTCCTCACCCACCATATCCAGCACTTCCTCATTTGTTTTCCTTTGGGTCCATCTCACCTTCTCCATTCTTCTCCACACCCACATTCGCAAACCTCCAGTCTACGTCTTTCCTCCTGCTTCAGCGACCAAGTTTCCGCGCCGTACATAGCTACGCTCCATATCAAAGTTTTAACGAGTCTTTTGTTTACATCCATCCTCAACGTCCCTGTCATCAATTCCCTCCTCCTTGTGAAGTCCTCTTTGCCTAGCGCAATTCTTCTCCTTACGACCGACCCCACTATTTTGACCATTTCATACAAAACACTTAAGAAATACATACACTGTTTCACCTGTTCTAGTTTTTGCCGTCCTATTTTAATGTTAACCCTGGAAAAGCGCACAACTTTTGATTTATTCATACTGATTCTCATTCCATATAAATCGCACTGAGTTTCCAATTCTACCTCCAGTTCTTCCCATGCTTTTTTAACCATTTCCTCTACATATACGTTGAACAGTACCGGTGACAATGGGCAACCCTGCCTTACACCTCTTCCTAACACTGCCCATCCGGACTCTCCGTTCCCCACTCGCACCTGAGCAGTCTGAGACATGTGCAGGTGGCGGATTAGTCTCATGTCTCTCCAATCTATTCCTATTTTCTGCAATATACTCATTAGTTTTCCCCAATTCACTCTATCGAACGCTTCTTCGAAATCTAAAAAACAGGCAAATACGTCCTGATCCTATTCTATATTCCTCTCGATTAGTGATCTCATTACTGCAATGGCGCGTCCCTTTCCCGCGTGGCACAAGCACCTTCCTCGGCAGACAGAAGTAACGGTATTAGTAATGGAATAACTACAGGAGTAAAAAGTAATATTTATGAAGATAAGAGGAAATGAAGGGAGGGAGGACTTAAACGGAGATGAAGAGGGGCCTGTTGCAGAACTTGAGGAGGGATTTTGCTTTGCTAGGAGAGACAAGGAATAGGTAGTAACTGCTTATGATATGCACATTACTATTACAACACATATATTTATATTGTCACAGAAAAACATTTTGATTGAATAGATTATACACAGTCAAATGTAGACGTCGGAATATGGAAGAGTGAGCGGGAAGCGGGTGACTGGTGTCGACCAGGCGACCCTCCTGTAGCAGTAGCCTCCGCGGGACGGGGGGGGGGAGTAATTTGGGGGTGGTAGCTGTTTACTGTAGCGCGTGAGTACTAAGGATAGGGGAGTGGGGTGACAATAAACAGCTCCTCGGGAATTTCGCTTCCAGACCCCACCCCGCAAACCCTCGTTTTTCACCTTTCCGCGCCAGCCGGTAAATTTCCAACCGTCCCCACCTCCACCCCTCACCGCCGCTAACCCACCCCACACGCACTCCATTCCGCTCCATCGCCGTCCCCCCGTACACCACGCCCCCGCCACGTCCGTCAACCAGCCCCAGCCTCAGCCACTCGAACCAAAAATCCCTCGGGGGAACAAAAACTATAAAGAGGGGGGGGCGGGACGTCGATGGCTTGCGCATTTTCCTCAGCGGTTCCGGAAATAATTTGCGTCCCCGGGACCCCTGTGCGTAGCCTCGTCGCCCAAAGACCCCCTGGCACTCCAGTTGTTGTCAAGGTGCTGCATCGGAGGGAAGAAGATTCGGAGAAGACAAACCAGCTTCGGAGATCATTTTCAGGAGCATTTGGGACGTCGGTGTTGAGAATAATAGGAGATTTAAAGAAGCAGAAAGGATAGAAAGTAGGGAAGCTGAGTGGATTGGAGCGGAGGAGAAAATCAGAAAAGGCCAGAAAAGTGGAGGAGCGATAAGAAGGAGGGCAATGATGAAATGTGGAAGATTTTGAGGCACACAAGGGAGGATGCCATGGGAATTAAGTGCGACAAAGACGAGCCGGACGGAAGGAAGCAAGGTGAAAATTATACGGAGCGGAAAATATTGCTCCATTTTAATTATTTGTGCTAATTGATCCTGCCGCGTTGCATTCACTATTGTAGAAATGTCTTCCCGCAGAACTAGACGCACCAAATGCGGGAATGGACCTCTTGAGGACCACGGGAACGAAAGCATCAAGTACAATTTCCGGAGAAACAAATCAACGTTGAAACATCTACATCATCTACATGTACATTAATACCTTGCCAGCCACCAAAAATGTGTTTGGCAGAGGATCTCCACCTCCTTCCCCCCCCCCAAAAGGTTGATGCATTCAAATTTTTTATTGGATTTCCCACATTTCCAGGATTCTTACGAGTTACAGCAATATCCTACTCCATTACATTGGATTTTACAGATATTTCTGCTACTCAAAGAGTGAGATTTGATATTTATTAATCGGAATAATTGCAAAAATCACACTATGGATGTAAATCTCTCTTTTACATCAGCGAAGAGAAAAAAACCCTCCACAACATAATGCCTGTTTGGTGACACACAGAGATGAATCTCGTATTCCGAACCTCATGATCATCCGAAATTGCGGGCAGGAGAGAAAGATCTGCCTCTCTTTCTCGAGAGAATTATACAGATGCGAATATTTCAACTCCTCGAGTTATTGCCGCGTCGTAAAAAGTCCTAATGCGGATTTGAATCTAGGTTCACGTGGACCAAATCGGGCGGGGCAACAGGAGTTGGGAAAGGAGGGAAACGTGGCATTCGCATATTTTCGGCGCGTCTAAGAGTCAAGGGAGTGGGGGTTGGTTTGAGGTCTTAAGAAAGGGGATGGCGGAATTGCGGGGGTGGGCGCATGCATATGGGAGGGGGTAGGGAGGCGGGAATAAACTTCGGCGCGGGGTTGGGGGAAGGGCGTTAAGAGAAAAAGTGGCGGGGCGAGCGAGGGGGTGGGAGGGGGTTAGGTCGAAGGGTGAAGTTAGGGCCGGCGTCGCGCTCACACCAGAGGCGTATTTCATTCTATTTTCAATTCGCATGCGCGAGAGACATAAAGGGGAATTGAAAATAAGGAGGGAAGAGGGATGGGGTGGGGAGGGGATGGCGGGGAAGACGCGTGGGAACAAGGTGGAATTCCCACTTTTTTTCAGTTGCTTGACTTGCACGAACTTTTTTCGGAGGAATGAAAAAATATAATAAAATGGCAAATTCTTAAGGGGGGGATATTTTATCTAAGGCAAGTGTCACCCGAGTTCAAAGGTTAAAAAAAACGCGACAACGATTTATCACCCTTTTTTAAGCTGAAGTTGAGAAATGAAAACCTGGGCTATGCATTTTCCCACATAATTGACGTTTCATATCGTCTGCGCGGGAACAAATTTCAAAACAGCGAATCTATGGCATTGGTACCAGATACTTCCATGGAGTAAAGGATGAAATATGCTTCCCTATATACTTCTTCGTATATATTATATATATATATATATAATACATCCAACATATACACACACATGTAACACATTGCTACAAGTAAACGACAAAACAAGTAGCAGCTGTTATCAGCTCCATAGCCTTTGAGTGTAGTGTCTAGGACTTATGCGTGTCGCTATCACCTAGATTGTTTGAAAAGTAAAAATACGTACACCAGTACATGAATTATTATTGCTAACCATAACACCTTTTATTAATTTATGTACGTAAATATTTCCCATTGCATTGAGCAGGAAATTTATGATGGCAGACTCAAACATCTTAGGCTTCAATTCTCTCTCTCTCTCTCTCAGTATTGAAAAAAGCAATTAGACCATCAGACCAGCACCATATTTCGTATCGTGATGATACAGACATAAAATCGGAATGGCGGAAGGTGCTATCTGATTAACTCTGACTCCAGCTCAGATATTCTTATTTTTCAGTCTCCCAAATAAATGTAACGAACTGCGACCACACGCAGCATTCAAAATGTAACTGGCAATTATTATTGCGGAACTATTTCGTTCACAGATTTGTACTCGTAAGCATCGCGTTATGGATTCCTCCGCAGATATTTCGTCGGCGAACAAATGTTTTCATTGTGTTTCGTCATTGCTTTAGAAATGTTTGCTGCTCTGGGGTTAGGGATGGAATCGTGGGTGAATGGAGAAGGAAGTCGAACCGGAATAGGGATCTTAAAGAGGCAAACGGAGACGATCGGGGAGACAATATGTACTCTGCCTCTCAGGGGAAGTTGTAAGAGCCCCTTTGATCCCGGGGGAAGATCCCCTATGGCGAGGGGAATCCTTTGACTTGCGCGCCCACTTGCCGGCAAACACCATGCGGCGAGGCAATCAAATACGAACCGTTGGTGATATTCGAGATTATATGAAACCAAGAGGACCGGTATCTAAAATGTTCCTCCGGAGATGATTCGATATTAAATATTTGCTGCCATGTGCGTGAGGGAGGACTCCTCCCATCTCGCTAGACTCCAGTGAACTCTTCCGTCATTTTTATGACTGCGGCCGATACAGCATTCGGAAAAAATACGAGAAATAAAACACAATGTCCGTGGAAAATTTCAGGGATTTCAATTCGCGCTTCCAGGATCATAGAACCTACTGCACTTCACAGGAATGATATTCCAGCTTACGGCCTCGAAGTGGCTCGAACCAAGTGCAAGTAAATGATGAGACAAGCGCCCGCCGAAATGTTTCCCAAAGTGCAGACGTGGAGAATATCAGATGCTACTGTTTAGGATTCTAAGCATTTACTCTGCCAAATGTCGACCCCAATCAATGGCAGGAGTACAACTTACAGACAAGCCCGACATCGGGAAAAAATTCGTCATTTTTTCGCTGCTTTCCGTTATAATCCCACCCCGTTCCACTTTAGTTGAAATAAATATATGAAAGGCAAAACGCACAGCGCACCATTTTTACACCATGGATAAGCACTAACCCACTCTGATGAAGCACTAGTGTCGAAAGAATAAATTATCCCTTGGGAAGGGAAATGTTAGACTATGGGACAGAGTTAAGATGAAGAAAACCAAAACTATGAGAGTTTCTAAAAACAGGAGTGAACCCCATTTAAATTTAATGATAGCAGGGATCAAGGAATGATAAGCCAAGTAGAAGAGTTCTACTACCTTTGGAGCGTAATTACAAGAGACAACACATGCACCTCTGAAGTAAAAAGAAGAATAGCCTTGGCCAAGAAGGCATATGAAAATAAAAAGAATCTTTTTGGGAAACAAGCACATGAAATTAGAAAATTCTTTGCAACAACATTGATTTGTAGTAGTATATTGCTATACGAACTCATATGGATGTGAAGCCCGGATATTGTAAAGTGGCAAAAGGTTCGGTAGGAAGCAATGGAAATGTGGAATTGGAGAATGATAACAAGTACAAGATAGCGGACAAATAAATCAACATAGAAGTATTGAGAGAAATTAAAATACCGTAGTTAAAGAGATGGAGAAAAGGAAAATTATATTTGCTGGAAATGTCAGACATAACAACTCTCTGGAAAATATAATGAAACAATAGTTGGAAAATAGGAATGGGCAAAATAATAGCTCATACAATTAACTGTAAAGAATGGCAAAGGATTGAGACCAATGGCTTTAACGACATGGCTCCGCCTTTGGAAGAGGATGATGAAGATGAGAAAGAGTTAATTAATAAATTTGGTAATATGTTACAAAATAAAATCTTAATTATCCAATGAGAAATAACACAGCAATTTCCTTATTCTTACTACGCCATTCTCCATTTAGGACAAAGCGCAACAAAACTGTTAATTCTCCTTCGTCGTTTTGAAAAAAGTGTGGCGATTATTTTACATCCCAAGATTAACGATTGAGATAGATAAATTGGGGATAAAAACACTGTCACAGTGCCTTTTCAAAGACACTGCGACAGTCTATGAAGGGCACTACGACAACATGGCAGCAGTTCCCTTCATAGAAATAAGTACCTGTTTGAAATTGACGTTAATCAAACGAGGAATTTCAACCAGCGGGTTTGTTTGTGCAGGTCTCCTAACTATCTTAAATCTAATTAAAAAATTTTAACTCCACATATTTTCTGTCTAACTTACTTCCATTCACCATCTTTTATCCATCTGTATATCATCGCCCGCCAAACGCTCACCTTTCCATCAGTTCCCACCACTCCAGTGCCACTCAATATTCACAGCATCCATTTGCCTAACTTCTTTTAATTCCACCAACAACCATCTCTTTTCGCCCAATCCTTGTGTTATTAATACTTTCGTCCATTTCCCCTTATTCAACATCCTCCTTCAGACATGCATTTCAAAAGCTTCCATTCTTCACTTGTTGTCTTGCCTCAATGGCCAAGTATCGGAACCGCAAAAAACTACGCTAAATATAATAAACGCTTTCGCTAAAATCTTCTTTGCATATCCAAGCATAATTTGTACGAAAAACAATTCATCGAGGCGACAATAATTAGAAAGCGTCTAGTTCTGAATCTTTGAGGAAGGAAATCCGCCGTTAGACATTTCTGAATCTTCGCCCGCGGACAATTACGACACGGGTTTGCGACTGTGAACGGGTTCGCTGATGCGGACAGGCCGCAACAGCTGGAGAGCACGAACGCGAGGAGCGGGGGTTGGGAGGGTGGGGGTAGGGGGGGGGGCGGGAGGTGGCGCTAACCGCGAGATAGAGGGGAACGCGACTTCCGTCCCAATCGACGACACACGATTCCGTGATTAATATAAAAGACCGAACTTCTTCGGAGCGCGCAAAAACGGTTCGCCGAATACCCGCGGATCCAAGAAACTGAACTCAAATCATTCGATGACGACGAGGACTGGTGGGAGGATGCTTTTCGATATTCGTAATGAGGCGAGTGGGTGGAGGAGTGTTTCCGCGAAAGAGAGGGGGAGAGAGAGATCCACCGTAACCTGGCAACGTCTCGCCCGCCTCCACCCCCTGCTCCTACTCCTCTCGGGCCCCCCGACCAAGCCGTGGGATGTCGGAGGGGACGGATGCCCCACCCTCGCCACTCCGCAGGCATTCCTCCAGCTCCTCCCTCCATCAAACTCGCCTGGAATTCCAGGCAACCACTCTCGGAAGAGTGCTTCAGTCCACGTCCTCCTCCAGCCACCCACATCTTCCATTTAAGTCCCCTACAATTCTCCTCAATCTCGCTACAGCCCCCCCCCCCCACGCGCCGACCCTCAATTCAGTCCATCCTTCCTCCCCACCGAATCACTCCCCACGCCCCTCGAATACGCATCTACAAACCCGCGGATGGTAGGGGGTCGGAGTTACGCCATCAGCTGGGAGGACCCACAGCCTCAGGATCGGTTCGCAACGTTCTACTGACTGTCTCCAGTGATTAGATTCGCGACTACCCACGATTTGGCCACCTCAAACAAACCTTCACTCGGACGACATCTAACATGCAAACGAGAGAGTTTCCGACCACATGCAAACCGGAACCTTGGTAGTAAATGGACACGAGTCATGCGAATCTTCCAAGAATACGACCACGACTTGAAATGATTGGTTAGGTAAGTCCGTCTGCTGCCAATCAGTGCACAACTTGCCGTTGCAATCTTTGTACTGTGCGCGAATTTTCTTTCTGGAACAATTAATTCTTAATAACCATGATAGAACCTGAAACTTATACCTTCACTTTAGATGCCATTTCCATGTTTCGTCTATTTTAAACCGATCAGAAAAATGAGAACGGAGCCATGGAAAGTCTAATGGACTGGCATCTGTTTCTGCTATTAACTAAAAAAAATTGAATATTTAATAAAAAAGGTTGAATGAAATTCTAATTTATGCTTGGTGTAAGCAGCTTCCCAAATTTTTTTTGCAAATTCTCCTCCACAAAATGTAACCCATGGACAGTTCAATAATACCCCGTGATAGTATGAATGAGAAGGGTAGGTGAGCTAAGAAGAGGAACAAAGAGAAAAGGTTATTGTTCGGGAGGAAGACATTAATGCATGTGCTAGAACAGGAAGGCATTATAAATGTGGTGTTGTTAGGGACCGTCCAAATCATATTTTAAAGATCAGAGCAGCGAGATGAGAACTGAACGGATAACTTTGAATCATACAACTAAACTAAATGGTGCGCGTTATGTCTTTTAAATCACCAAAGAAAGAGTACTACTCACACTGACGCATAAATCAAGGTTTCCTTAACGTGAGCGTAGCGAGCTATCCGACGCCTCTTGCTGACGATGGGAACGTGAGGGAACGCGCGTCAACGGTGGGGAGGTGTGACGCGGGGGAAGGTCGGACGACTACTAGCGCCCGGGTTCATGAAATAAGCAAGCTGGAGATTTGGCAGGAGCGCGCGAAACGCACGCAATTCTCGAGTCGAGGTCTCATTTCCCGAAGCGAAGGCCAACCTCGACGAGAGACGATGCTCTCTCTGCTCTGCGCCGCCAATCGCACTACACTAAAACAATTGAGCGGACGGGTGGGTTGATCCTCAACGCACAACGGAAACCACAGCATCTCCTAATGCGAAAGTCACTCTAACTAAACATAAAAGAGTTTCAGGCTGAAATTTGTGAAATTCCTTCATGTGATTCCTTCATAGAAAGCCTTCCACAAGTGTGGAAGTGACAAAAATTCTTTCTCTACCCTCATCAGTCTAGCTTATCGCACTCCATTTTTTTCTTCGTGGTGTGCACTGTATGCTTTTAATTAATGTAATACGTGTAGTATCCAATATTTATCCCCGCAAACGTATAATCCAACATGCCTCCAAAAACATTTACTGGTAATTAGTCAATGGGTTCCGTATCGTTGTTCAATAAAAATTATGAGACCGTTACCATTCCCTAATGAGACTACATAAGTGATTTGGCGTCGAAGAGTAGCCTGCAATTAAAAATATTGATCTATAAGAGTAAGGTAAGTTTTGGAAGATGCATAATAACTATTGAATTTTCATTTTTATAGCTGTATTTTCATCTCTTCTTATGCGCCTTACAAATCCATTCCGTTGAAAGAGCCCATTCTCTTCTCTCCCGCTTACTAAACATTCTTCATTCTATCACGGCTTTCAACAACGAAATACCTCGCAATATTTCCTCCGCCCACTTTATATTCTTTTATATTATTTCACCAACGCCAACTTCCTCTCTTCTCCCACCACACATAAGGCTTCGTCATCGGTCTTATCAACTTTCGAACTTCCTTTCTTATTTCTCCTCCGTATCCACATCTCAAAATCTTCCAAACTACGCTCATCGCCTTGTGTCAATAAGGTATATTATCATTCCAAAGGGTTATGATCGAGTCTATACAGTGCCCTCTTCGAGAGGAAGATTCGCAGTACCCTCCCCCTCTCGGAAGGGAGCTTCCCCCACTCCCAACCCACCTCTTCCCCCTCTCATCCTCCCGAGTCTCTCTCTCCAGGATTATCTCTCAAGATTGTTGCCAAAATTTTCACTCTGCGTATCCTAGATTTATGCGCTCTCGAGACGAGTATTCGGATTTTGAAAATGCTTCATCAGCACTTGCCGATTGGATTCCTTTTGATTTTTATTACTTGAGTAAGAATATTTTAGCGATTCTAAAATTCTTGAGGAGTGTAAAGGTTCCTCACGTGCGTCCTAGTGAATAGGAGGCTTGGATTTCTCTCGCACGCGTAGAAAAGAGTTGTGGCAACATTGAAGTACTGCTCGTTTCAAAGGATGGAGGAGTTGTACTAACCACGCGGGGACCCGCTCACTAACAGCCATTAGGTTCTTCCACAAGCTTATGGGCAACGCTGTTAGTAGTCCTCCCTGTCCAATTTACTTTCCTCTCCACATCCTCAAAAACTCCTAATCAACACTTATCCTCCGGTCTCAAATGGGAGGTAGTATTTTGCCGTAGAGCGGCGATGAAGACTTCAATATGACACCCAATTCTTCAGAACGAGGATGGCGTCATAGCGAAAGAATTTGAAGAGGATTCTCTCCAGTTTCGATTTCCCATATTTCGTCTTCAGTCGTCTCACTAAAAATCCCAAGTTACCGCACCATGAGGTACGCACGAGACGGAACAAGACGCGACCCCCCTTTTAAGAAACGACACCGCTCGTCTCACGCGAGGTTTCCCGAGTTGCGGCGAATAAGGCGAAATGGCTCTCGCCAAAGGGACCTTTTGGGGGGGAGCAGCGAGGCATGGCAAGCAGCGAGTCACGCGATCTCCCTGTCAAGTCCTCCCTCACGCCCCTGCCATGCCACGCACGTCATCCGCTAAAGCCGGCCCTGGGAACCCCTCGCTGCAAACATCCGGCGAACCGCTCTCGTCATTCGCACGAATCCGTCCCTCCCGTGCCCCAGCGGTGTCATCCGAATCGCCGCCATCCCCTACCCCCACCCTCCCGCCGCTCCCTCCCGCAGAGAGACTTGATGCGAGCGAACATGAGAACTGTCCGCTCCTCGCCGTCGCCGCCTCCGAGAGTCCACAAATACGATTCGAAGACCCGTCCAAGAAAAATTGACGACGGGGGATATTTTTTCAATCGAATGACCAGTAAAATCGTCCTCACCGGGGGGTCCAACTTGTTCCCCGGAACTCTGTTCCGAGAACATTTTTACAAATGTTTGCGTATATCTATTCATCTTTGGGATAAATTCTCTTTTACGTACAGCAATATTGGGATTTTTAATCGCGACAAAGTTAACAGCAACACCATGGGTCTCCAACAAACGAACAGTATAAGAAGATGGCCGAAACAATAAAAAAAAATTGTGTGACTAAACATTCATCCACGCCTAGATACGCCTCGTAACATAGTACGACTCGTACATGCAGACGAGGGCAATGATGTTCGCCGCGATGGGATTTCATTCAAGGAATTCTACCTCTTCCCAGGTGTCCCACGGTTCCTCACGACTATAGCGCATATTAATCCTTTTGGGTTATTTAACGCATTTACAAAAGGTGGAGTAAAATGAAAGGAATCTGATCTTCCCATTCCAAAATATATCAATGGATGTCGCGGAATCATTCCTTGCACCAAATATAAACTTTAAAAATGGATATTTTCGAGAATCAGCTAATCTAATTTGTTAATGGTTTGCGATCGAATTTTGAGATATCCACGTTGATGACTGAAAAAACTCATGAATTTCACGACAAAATTTTACTCATGAGAGGATCGGCTCAATCATATGGGCGCCTAAAGGTTACACAACGGCAAGTGACTACGTGGTCTGTGCAATGAATGCGCGAACTGGTGCAATCTGGCGACCATGACGCGGATTATAACCCCGCCCACCAGCGACGCTAGTTGCCCGAGACTAAATAAGTCGTCTGTGCTAGGCGGGTCGTCGAGCTGTACGCATGGTGCCTGCTATGCTGGTTTTTGCAGTCCTTGTTTTTACTGTTTTTCGAAAATGGAAGTGCAGTAAAAGTCACCAATATTACTAAAATGTTGACAGTTGTTTACGATGATAATGCCTCGAAGAAAACGTCCGTTTCTAAGTGCCTCACCGATCTTCGAAAAACTATCCGAACGAAAGCTGATAAACTGAATTTAGGAAAATCAACAGTGCACACTATTTTAATGACACATGATGAATGGATACTTCACCATGACAATGCACCTGCACATTGATTGTTCACCAATTTCTTGCAAAAAATTCAATCACCATCTTTGATCACCCTCATCATTCGCCAAATCTCGCCCCTTGCCCTGACTTTTTCCTATTCCCAAAATGCAAAAATGTAATGAGAGGACATCGCCGGGAAGATGTGGAAGACACAACAAAGCAAGAAACGACGATAAAACTGAAAAGCCTAACTGCCGAGAGGGCTTCCAAGGGGGCTTTAAACAGTTGAAAAGAAGATGGAATAAGTGCATAGCCTACGAATGGAGAGTACTTTGAAGGGGACCAAATCGATGTAGAATAATTTTTGCAAAATGAAGTTTTTATGGCCTCAGTTCGCGTATTTATTGGACAGGGTAGTATGCCCCATATGTAAGTTCATCGTGCCCTAACGAATAATGCTCGTGAAACCCAGTTCACTCTGCAATCTATTTCACACTTCCCTACGAGCATCTACAACATCCTTCCTTTTAAGGGTCGACTATGGAGGGGCGCAAGCAGCCATATCTTCCCCAAAGCAACCTTTTCACCCTTCGTTTAACTTCCAGCAATGTTGCCCCGGCAATCTCCACTACCAGGCGCCTGGTCGGCCCTTTCACCAACTCAACTTTGCTTAGCGCCCGGGCGCATGAAAAACACGGGGCTCTCGTTACTGCCTACCGTGAAGGGGGTGCGGGGAGTGAAGGGGGGTTGGGTCTGCCTCGTGATTGAACATATTACAGTAATTCGGTCTTTTGCACACACTTTCTTTTTTAAAGGATCGAATCAAATTCCTTTCGACGCTTCGACTCTCGTCTGGTAATAACATTTCTGACCACCTAGTCGAGCGCACGAAAACACGGACACAGACAGACGCACACACATCCGAGTTCTCTCTTTCTTCCCCCCCTCTCTCCAAACCCCTTCCCCCTCCATCCCCCTCCGCCCCCACATCCCGAACGGTTCCTTTTTGCTTCCATCGGCGAAATATCCTCGCGCCATTATTTCATCCTCATTTCCTTTTACCGCTCCCTTACATGCCGCCACTTGATCTAATCGGCGCATGCTTCCCCGGCCGCTGTTCCTTTGATCCCCCGCATCCCCTATCCCCCCCTCCCAGCCACTCCTTTCCCTCCTCGACCCAACCCTTTAATTTAACAACTGTTTATCTTCCTCGCCTCTGCCCTCCACCCGATAATCCTCGAAGGCCGCACCCTCTCCCCCACACGGGAGAGCACATATTTATTATATTGCCCTCACCCCTCCCCGAACCCTCCCTCCCACCCTCCCTCTCTCTTTGAACCCTTTCTTCTCGAACCCTTGCTCCTCCCTCTAACTCCCTCCTCTAATCTCGCAACTCCGTTCTTCTGCGCACTCTTCTAATTATCCTTCCCCATCTCCGCCTCTGCTCTTGCCGATGGTTTCACTTCAAACCTCATCCCTCGCGGCCCACCACGCGGCCCTGGAGGCTCCGTCCTCTCCCCCCGTCCCCCGGGGTCAGCACATCCCGCCCCGCTAATGATTTGCAAATTCGTCCGATTCCCCTGCGGCTCACGGCACACGCAAAGGATTCGATCATGGGTGTATTTATAAAAATCCACGCGGTACGCTCGTCCATCCTTGACTGCCGTTAGGCACACAGCCGTGCCGCCGTCGATGCTGTTGCATAATGATTTCGTTTTCTTTATCGTCTTCCTTGATTCCTTCTCGGACGTCAGCTTCGGCGAACAAACAGAAGAGGGCAGCAGGGGCTTCAATCCAACTCATACGAATGAAATAAAATAATATCCTCTCCTCCAATTACGAAGTCCCGTCCGCTTCTTCAATCCCTAACAAATCATTTAATCGACACACTTTTCCCAACCGATGAAATATCGCACCATATTTCTCCAACATACCAATATATCCTATGGCATGTATATTTTGCAATATTGTCACTAGAGGAATGAAACCTAATGAAATTTTGCAGCACTCCAACCACATGAGTAATGCTGCCCTGGAACGTTACTATTTGCTAAACAACTGTTCAAATGAATAATGTTAAAACAAAACTTAGTAACACCAAATTAAAAAAAAGCTGTATGGCAATAAAGCTTATTTTTCATCCGCAGTCACAAAGTTATGCTTAAAGATTATTCATTACGGAATAAATTCCACAAAGTTACGCCTGAAACTATTTATTACAACCGCTCAAAACAACATAATAATCATTGTTAGGATAAGTATTCACTGTGTTATTGTAAAGTTCATTCATTCCATAAATACGTGGGAGTGGATGACTGGGACTTTGAGTAACGATGTGTAGAAAAGGCTCATCAAAACTTAGACATGGGGCGTAGCTATGTACAGTGACGAACCGCGGTCACTGAAACAGGAGGATATACGTAGATTGGAGGCTTTTGAAACGTGGGTGAATAGAAGAACGGAGGTCAAGTGGACCAAAAGGAAAACAAAGGAGAGGGGTTTGTTGGGGGAAATCCTATGGAGGCAGGAAAAATGGATGGAGGGCGTATTTATCGGTAGTGGGATGTTGAAGAAGGTAATAGAGAGGAGAATGTTAGGCAAACGACGAAAGGGCAGGAACAGGAAGGGATGAAGGGAGGAATGAAGTACACAGAGATGAAGAGGGACCTAATGTAGAGTAAGTTGCTGGATTGTGTTTTGTTTGGAGTCACAAAGTATTTATTTGATAGTTTTGCCATCCAAAAACCTACCTTAGCCGGTAGATTACTTTATATTAATAATGATAATATAAAAAATTTAAGGCAATTTTGAAGACGAGTTTCTTGAATATGAGCATTTCGGCACTCAGGGCTATAAGTAATCAAGCAATCGGTCAGCTGAGCTGAAAGGCGGTACAAAGTACTCGAAGTTGATCAAAAGATTGGAGTACAGTGTGGTGTCACGATGCGTCGTGTTACTGACGTGGCTAGCACAGTGTGGCGGGTATTCCGTCCGTTTGTCCTTTTAGAGACTCAGATAAGCAGATCGCAAGATTCGCTTATTTCACTGGAACCAGAGTCATGTCTGACGACCTCAGAAACTTAAAGGTCACGCTCAAGGACCAAAGTTTAAGATGTTGTGAATTTGCGATCAAGCCAGGAAAATTTTCTCAAGGGATGAAAATGATGAACGGCTTAATCCTTCATAGACTGTTAATATTAAGGGTTAATTCGCTTACATCTTTCGCCACTTTTCTTGCTTTTCACCCTGTTTATTAATTTTCATATATATTTTTTTGGTTTCCGCCTCTTTCTAATTCAGTTCGTCAAGAGCGAGTGCTCTCCGCTCCACCGTACCCTCCCCCGCTTTGCCATCGCCCCTGCTCATCCCCCTCCACTTCAGCCGAACTTTCTCTCCGCGCACCACCGCACCCTCCCACGCCCCCCTCGTCACCCCTGCCACAAGGCACCGCCATTCAAAACCCCCTCTAAGTCTTTTCCCCTCGCCATTCAAGCGTTAACTCCCGATTTTCCTCCAGCCCCGAGAACTCCGCCTCCCCCTCCCGGAACCTTCACTCTCTCCCCCCCGCCCTTAACACCCGCCGTCCCCCTCTTTCCTCCAATCCAGACACCGCTGTTAATTAGGATAAGCCACCGTAAGAGAGCAAAGGATCTCCGAGGAGAAGGCGGAGGATGAAACCGCCTCATCCAATCTGTAAGTAGTTCGGGGAGCGCGCAGGCCGCCGCGCGGTATCCCCCCCCTCTTATCAATCTCGGAATATCTTAGTTCCGACCGCCAACCAACCCCCAACCCCCCTCCGTCACCCCTGACGTAGGATTCTCCCAGCATCCCGCGAGCATAAAGGTTTCTAGTTCCCCCCACGGAGACCAGAGAGGAGATCACTAACGTCGACTGGATTCAGCGAAAAATTCTACCCTCCTCCGAACAACCCTCCCCTTCTGCGAGGGATCACGCCCCCCAGACAGCGGCGCAGATTCGCCCACGCACGCCCCGTGCCAATATCACCCTCCTCGCGTGCATCGGTGGTGATCGGCGCAAGTTCTAACAGACCAAAACATTTGTGGTATTCCATCGGTTGAAGAACATCTCTAAAGGACACGCACGCCAATTATACCGCCACACTACGCGCAAGTCCCGTCCAACATGTCGCATCGCCAAACGATACACTCGCAAAATAAAGCTTTCTTTTAACTCCGCATACTTTCTAGCGCTCTTCATTAGGCTCAACATGCATATTCTCTTTCCTACTCTCTGCTTCTCTTAGCGTTTGCTTTTCCCTCTTTACGCCGTGTACATGTATGCCAGTGTTCAACATTCCCTCGGCAACCAAAGTCCTTTGAATCCACTTTTCCGGCCCCATATGATTTTCTACCAAAGACCACCTCTCTTCCATTTCCAGGCATTGAGCCCCCTTCCTCACATATGTGTATGCATGTATATTTATACACATATACATACCGAAAAGAAAAGGAATATATATATATGTGTATATATATATATATATATATATATATATCTGATGACGACGGCCGTGCCGTCGAAACGTAAATATCTACTGTAAGTGTCCTTCTTTTATGTTTCTGTGTGTTTAATAATTATTAGCCTAGTGTTTGTGTGTTTGTGCGTCACCGGAGTGCGTCATTTTCAAGATTATATATATATATATATATATATATATATATATATATATATATATATATATACACATATTTAGGTAATCTACCGGTTAAGGTAGGTTTTTGAATGTACACAACTATCAAATAAATATTTTGTAACTCCAAACAAAACCCAATCCAGCAACCTAATCTATATCAGGTCCCTCTTCATCTCTGTGTACTTCTTTCCTCCCTTCTCCCCGTCCAACATCCCTATCCTGTTCCTGGCCTTTCCTCGTTTGCCTAACATTCTCCCCTCAACTAGAGACTTCAACATCCCACTACTGATAAATACGCCCTCCATCCATTTTTCCTGCCTCCATAGGATTTCTCTCAAAAAAACCCCACTCCTCACCCACCATCTCCAGCACTTCCTCATTTGTTTTCCTTTCGGTCCATTTCACCTTCTCCATTCTTCTCCACATCCACATTTCAAAAGCCTCCAATCTACGTCTATCCTCCTGCTTCAGCGACCACGTTTCCACGCCGTACATAGCTACGCTCCATATCAGAGTTTTTACGAGTCTTGTCTTAACATCCCTACTCAACGTCCCCGTCATTAACTCCCTCCTCCTTGAGAAAGCCTCCTTGCCTAGCGCCATTCCTCTCCTTCCGTCCCTACTACTTCGACCGTATTGGTCCAAAACATTTCCGAGATACGTAAACTGTTCTACCTGTTCTATTTTTTCCCAGCCTATTTTAATATTTAGCTTAGCCTTTTCCTATCTGGAAAATCGCATAACCTTGGTTTTATTAATATTGATTCGCATCCCATATCTATCGCACTGAACCTCCAATTCACTCAGCAATGCTTGCAACCCCTTGGCTGACTGAGCAACTAATGCTTGGTCATCAGCAAACCTAACCGATTTTACGAATTCCTCTCCGACTTTCATTCCTACCTCCAGTTCTTCCCATGCCTCTTTAATCATTTCCTCCACATATGCGTTGAACAGCACCGGTGACAATGGGCAACCCTGCCCTCCACCTCACACACACACACACACACACACACACACACACACACATATATATACACTTTTTTGGAAAACTCACAAACGTGTAATGTAAATTCACTGATAGTCATAACAAACACAGAAACCAAAACACACAAAAGAGGGAAAACTCACTGGTTCTCGAATTTTCGGTGGCCAACCACCTTTCTCAAGAGGAATTAGGAACAGAACTGAGGCAGAGGAGGGCCCGAAAGCAGTGGTAGGAAGGAGAAGGGGAAATGGGGGAAAAGAGGGGAAAAGAGGGGAAAAGGGGGGAAGACATTCGAGGTGAGGGGTTTGGAGGGGTAGTGTATGGCGCGGGAATTTTAAAAAAGGTGGGGATGATATGGAAGTTGTTGGAATAAAACACAATAAACTCCTCACCTCGAATGCCTTCCCCCCTTTTTTCCCCCCTTTTCCTTTCTTTTCCCCTCTTTTCCCCCATTTCCCCTTCTCCTTCCTACCACTGCTTTCGGGCCCTCCTCTGCCTCAGTTCTGTTCCTAATTCCTCTTGAGAAAGGTGGTTGGCCACCGAAAATTCGAGAACCAGTGAGTTTTCCCTCTTTTGTGTGTTTTGGTTTCTGTGTTTGTTATGACTATCAGTGAATTTATATATATATACATATACATATATATATATATATATATATATATATTCCTTTTCTTTTCGGTGTGTACATCTGTGCATAATGAATTTGTGCCTGTCTACATGTATTCATGTGTACGAATACATAAAATTATACATTTTTAGTCTAATATAGTATGTAAACGACGATGGGTTAAATGGAAGAGGGACAATTAGGTCTCAATTTCGCCCAAATAAAGACCTCTATCTATCTTTCTATCTATTTATCTTATTTATCCTATTTTCTTGCCGTTCCTTTGCCATTTCTTCATTCTTGGCCAAACCCACATCTCGAAACCATCCAATTGCTCTTTTGACTTTTGACCAAGTTTCCGGGAAGTGAAAAGCACACACCAGGCTTTCACAAATATTTTCTTTACATTTTTACTAAAGGCCCTTCCCCATCAAATACCTCTTCTTTGTGAAAGCATACTACGTTCGCTAATAAACTTTTAGGATCATTCAACAACAAGGACCTTTCACCCGACCTGAGGGCGAAATAGAGGAGATTTCCGCACGCGGAGACAAGGGAAAGGGAGTTCAAAATATGGGAAAATACCCAGATGACATGCCGCCGAAGTTTGCTTTCGATTTCGACTGATAATGGATTTCAGAGAGATTCAAGAATATATAGAGCGGCGTCGGGAGTCGTCGAATGTGGTTTCGCCTCTTTCTCGCCTTAGGGTGCCGCCGCCTCCGGAGCGATGGTTTATTCGAATCACGGCATTATCCTGAGATGCGACTGCCGCACCCGCCTCTTCCAACCCCACGCCAACATCCGTTTGCCCTCACCTGCCTCCCTAACAATCCCCCGACCCTCACACCCTCCCCCGAACCTTAATGCTTCCAATCTGCGACCCGGCCTGAGAACGGTGATTATCGGGAGCGCGCCCACCTCATAACCACCTCGACCTCTCGAGACACGGAGGGAGGAAACCCTCCAACTTAAGTCCCTCCCTCTCTCTCCCGGTTTCACTCGCGTTTCTTCTTCTTCATACCCTTCCGATACCCAAGCAAAAACATTATGCGACACGCATAATACAAGGTTTGTACAAAAAGTATCGGCAAAAATGTTTTCTAAAGCGTGCGTGAAGTACTGAAATTAGACCTTCGGTTAAGTGACCTGGGATCATATTGGATTTGATAAGATGACAGTGGACACACCATTTTCACCGAAAATTTGGCGATGCGAAAGAGCTGCTCTGAATTCGTCTCGAAATCTTTAGACGAACGACCATGAGGAGAGCCGAGTGGGTCTGCTTGCGAAGACCTTCTGCAACGACATCACGACGATTCCCCAACACCCTTACAGTCCCGACAGCAGGCTATTTCCTATTCCCGAAAAACGAAATCCTCCCTCAAAGGATACCACCACGGGACCCGTCAAAGAAGTTTGCATGCGTACCCTTACGGACTTTCCGGAATCCGCATGCCAGGGAACCTCAGTGAGTCGTGAAAAAGCCGCTAGGAGAAGTGTGTCGATGTTCTCAAGGGAGATACTTCGAAGAATTTTGAGTCACCCTAGCGAGAAATGAAATAAATCTATTTTCCCGATACTCTTCATACAAACCATGTACGCCGCTGTTTGGTAAAGAGGCAAAAAGTGACTTCTTGCCCGCGTTGTCACCTCCTGACCGAGAAACTCAAGGCTAAAGATGCATTTATCCGTTGGAGTGAATTCGGGAGATGAGTTCTCGCGAGAGGGCAAGTAAGTGCGGGAGGAGAGGGAGTACGTCTAGGCCCTTGTGACGTCAGACGCATAGACTGTTTGCTAGTGGAGAACGAGCCGATGCATTCGAATGCAGCCCACCATTTCGTGAGCAGACTTTCGAATCAAGTTCACTCATTCGCGCTGAGGGATAACCGACGCCCACTGAACTCCTCTTTCCTGATACTTTCTCCTCCGAATTGCTGTTCGCGCACCCCTCCCGAGGGAGCAGTTATCGCCACCCCCATCATCCTAGATGGACTCTAGACCCCCACCTTATCGATGAGACAGCAAGACTGTCGGCCAGCTTTCCCTGAACCAACTGCAGCTACACTTCGACTGAATCATTTTCCAAACAGGTAAAAAAAAGGAATCCCAAGGTCCATGTTTTTTCTTGTTGATGGAGAAACTGTAGTTAATGAGATGGGAATTTCCTTCTTTTGTGTTAGAGATTGGTGTTTGGAAGTTTCCTTTAAGAGCATTGTTTTTTTCTGAAAGATTTTATTTATTATCTTTTGTGATATTGATTGGATTTGAGATACCATGTTATTTTTCCGTTATTCCATAACGACACCTATGTCGTGAGAATAAAAAATTTTAAGTGGAAAAGCCAAGCTGTTTAATTTTCAAACGTCAAGGCAAGTTTGATTGCAACACTTAGGATTTTTGTGGCACCTGACATTGTCTACCTACACATGAGAGTTTTAATAATAATTAAGGCCAATATTGACCAGCACACTAAACTCAGTGAATAAAATTGTAATTATTTACAAATCATTAGGCATGATCTAAATTACTCCGAAAACCAGGGTAGGCTCTAAGAGAACGTCTATTACTCCGACAGTAAGAGATTGGCATTTACATAGCCCCAGCAATTATAACATATTGCACAAGTATCGTAAATACCCATAGGCCTGAAAGTAGAAAAACATAAGCCTGCTAAAATGTTCGAATTACGTGGGGTAATGCACACGACACAAATGTGTTACACATAAAGAAAAATAATGAAAATATCACTGTTATCGGTATGCATTAAAATGAAACACCGCAATAAAAGATTACACTGTCCATTTCGCCCCTGCAGTAATGCATACTTTTATTCGCGGCCGCTAATACGAATCAACCTCAGCCGACGACAATGTTATTTTTTTCGAGAAGGGATATGATGGAATTATAATTACCGCATTCGGACAAGAGAGAATCGGTTTCGCGAGCAATATCAACCCTAAACAAGGATCACGCCCTCCGGTCAGGGCATTTGCCAAATCGTTATAGATTTACAAATTGAAAGCCAATAATTTGCAATATTCTCCGGAGTCCGAACCAAATTGCACATCCATTTTTTAATCAATACCGACGCATTCGCTTACGGCGAGTATAGGCGTTTCGCCCTGGTCCCAAACTGCAATCATTCAGCGAAATGAATGCCAACTGTTAGCAGAATTGCATTTCGTCATTCTTCCAAAGGTCTGACATTTATTGAAACTTTGAAGCAGACCGCAAACAACATAATTGAAATGACGCAATAATTCTAGGCATTGCGTATAATAATAAATACCGAAAAATTACCGACAAGTAGATATTGCTTCGGAATGTTGGCGGAGAAATCTGGATTAAAAAATACCGCGATGAAAAAATGATTCCCGTGCAGGTTATCGCCGGAAAATGGAGGAAGAGAGATGGGGGTGTGGGAGTGAGAGAGAAGAAGTTAGGGGCTGATTAGGGGGAAGGCAAGTTGCGGGGGTGAGGGGGGGGTTGTTTGAGGAAAGCACGTCTCCATGCCTCGGTGGAAGCCAAAGAGGAGCACGGAAGAGGAATCAATTCAAATTGGAAAGGAAAATATTCGAGGAACAGGGAAAGATGGAAATAAGGAGTAGTTTGAGATAAGAAGGAGAGTTTGCTGGCGGTAAATGTTATCGCAGCGCAGAGGCAGAGGGCTGAGAGGGAGAGGACATTGTGTGTGGAGAGAAGGGAATGAGGGGGAAGGAGGATGGAAGGTTGAAGGAGAATGAGAGGAAAGGGAGGAAGATCGACGGTGAAGGAAGCGAGCGGCGGAGGGCGAAGGAGAGGCCGGAAACAAACACACAAAACGACTTCCGGGTCAACCCACTTAATTTCGCGAGGAAACCTTTTTCTGGCGACCGAACAACGGGATGTATTACATTTCCAGGAAGCACGACTTGCGGTATTGACTCGAATAATTTCTGCACGAATAAAAGGAACAGCTGGACTGAGAGACATGGTGGCACAAACACCATAGACAAGAAATCAAACAATTTTGGAGGGCCCACTTTTTCCTGCTCCACGTCGAATCACTACAACTGGAGATTTAGGGGTTCGAAATATCTAAGTTTTCAACTAAGGTTTTGACATTAAAAATATTCAGCAACAAGGAAACCAAGAGCACTAAACCAACACGAAGGGAATAGAATTAAAACGTGGAACGCGAATGGAAAAATTATAATAATCACATGAATTTGTAGGGACGCATTATGTAGTTGCGGATTTGAAGAAGGGTTTATTATGGATGTCAGGTTGTGTTTCGTCAGAAGAGACAAATAACTGCGTAGTGGCATAGTCTGTACATCCCCGAAACTTAGCTCAAACGGTAGAATATCGATAATCATAATAATAAAATATAAAAATCTTTCAATTGCGATAGCCTACATAAGCACATTATCACTCCAACGGAAGGTAACGCAATATTCCGATGGTCCTCTTATCAAGTAGTAGTAGTTTTAGGGGAGGTGACAGACAGTTGAGATCATTTGCACCATTAGGGATGGACAGGAAAGGATGAAGGGTGGAGAGGAAACCCTGCGTCGGCATTAGCCCACTCTTGTCGAAAGGCTCCATGGGGTCCACAGTTTAACGTCCCATCCGACGGACGGCGTACCCACTCAAAGTACTCTCCACGAGCCACCTCAAGTAGGGATTAGGATACCACTGACAAATATCTGCAGTCTCTCGGATTCGGACACTGATCCTCACGGCGGGAAGTCATAGGTTAGCCACCGCACCATCCCGATACCCATTTTTATCAAAAAAGGAAAACGGGACTGCATATTTCTCTCCATTCGGAAATTCTCTTTCTAGACAAGTTACAACATACAGAATAACTGAGAAACACTGAATGCAAGGCGTAATATCCGACGCAGAGCAATTTCTTCGCCATGGACCGATTATAAAACAGGCGTTCCACCGCCAGACCGAAAAAATCTAATTTAATTGAAAATAAGTGAATCTGAAACTGGCGGAACACGGAGCATTATTCGTCGATTGCACCCAAATCGTTCTCGTTGATAGTATGAGGTTTCATGAAATAAATACGGCGCTTAGGTCTTACATAAACGCAATATCGGCCGAAGAAAGCAAGAGACGGTAGAAAGAGGAAGGTTTGATGGCGGCGGGTGGCAAAGCAGCGGGGAGTTAAGAATGAATTAAATGTTTTCGCTGGCACAGTACGTGTGCAAAAAGGAAAAAAACGAGGCAGACGAAGGGAAATTCGGCACAGAGTGCCGATCATGGGACCCGAATGACATGGGGAGAAGAAAAATGTTGATTGAATGAAAAATAAATATATTTAGGCCACGAAAGAGGGCAAAGTTCATGACTTTCGAATTTGAAACCCTTTCGACGAAAGGAAAAGTTGCTCCATTCTCAAAACGAGTTATTTGGGAGAAATGAATTGAAGAAAGCCAAATGAAACACATTTGAAACCTGATTGAATAACTACTATCACAAGATTTTCAGACGGCGACGTAAGGAAGCAATCATAAGCAATATTCTTCCTTCAATGATTACTTTAAATACGCACTTGTTAATGTTCGCACAATTCTACTCGGCCGACCAAGGTACTATGTACAAGGTACGCTGTGTCACCTTAACGATGAGTACCACGTGCGCCGCATCAGATACTATTCGTCCATGGTGTTGATTTATTTAATAATTTACGTCTTTATTGGGTCGAGATTGAGGTTATACATACCCTTCTGCCACCTAAACCCTGGACATAACACATGCGTATATTTAACGGAAATAACACATCATCCATGCCCAAGATGGAGGAAATCCCACCTAAGCAGGAATCGAACCCGCGACTTCTAGATTGTCGGGTGAGAGCGTTACCCCGCCGTCACCGGCACACGAATGGCAACGTGGAGGATGATAGCAAAATAAGGAAAGGACGACAAAGGGTGAGGCGGAGGAGGATAGGTAAAGGAAGATTTCCATGAATCCATAGCAACGCTGAACATTGACTGAGTGAGTAAATGACATCGATTGCCAGCCTCCCAATGTTGTCGGTGAAAAAGGAATAGCTCATGTAAGGTCAACTTGAGGTGAATGAAACGTGGGCGAATGAAAATTAACCTCTGTGCTCAATTTAATCACCATCTGATTTTCGCTAAGTGACGCCTGCCATTCTTAACTTCATTGAAAACATACTTGGGACTGGAATGCCTAACCCAACTACCAAATTACATTATTTTAGCCATTAAAATAAACGTAATAAAGTTCGCTTCAAGTGGGAGACTTCAGCAAAACCTGTTTGTGTGGCACCTTTAGTATACCACTTTTCCACAGCGAGTATTGTATTAATGTTAATTATTGCAAGGTAATCTACAGGATAAGGTAGGTTTTTGGATGGACACAACTATCAAATAAATATTTTGTAGCTCCAAACAAGACCAAATCCAGCACCCATTCTTCATCAGGTCTCTCTTCATCTCTGTGTACTTCTTTCCTCCCTTCATCCCATCCAACATCCCTATCCTGCTCCTGCCCTTTCCTCGTTTGCCTAACATTCTCCCCTCTATTACCTTCTTCAACATCCCACTGTCGCTCAATACTCCTTTCATCCATTTTTCCTGCCTCCATACGATTTCTCTCAACAAACCCCTCTCCTCACCCACCATCTCCAGCACTTCCTCATTTGTTTTCCTTTCGGTCCATTTCACCTTCTCCATTCTTCTCCACACCCACATTTCAAAAGCCTCCAATCTACGTCTATCCTCCTGCTTCAGCGACCACGTTTCCGCACCGTACATAGCTACGCTCCATATCAGAGTTTTTACGAGTCTTGTCTTAACATCCGTACTCAACGTCCCCGTCATCAACTCCCTCCTCCTTGAGAAAGCCTCCTTGCCTAGCGCAATTCTTCTCCTTACGTCCATACTACTTCGTTTAGCCTTTTTCTTTCTGAAAAATTGCATAATAGCGAGTCGTTTAAGTTAATGAAATATCAAAACCGATTACTGACAATAATATTGCACCATAACGCTAATGGAAGATATGGATTGCTATATAGTTGCATTTATCGGATTTTCCAATATTTTGGAGGAAAAAAAATCCATTAGAAACTTGTATGGATGAGGTGGGAAAGGAAATGAGTTAAATGGGAAGCGTTGTGCGGGAGGGGAGAAAAGGGGGGAGCGGGACGAGTCCGGGGAGGGAGGTGTGGAGGTGAGGAGTACGGCAGGAAAATCCGAGACGAATCGGAAGTCGCCGGAATCAATGAGCTATCCGAAGAGATGCTAAATGATGCGTGCGGAGGGCGGTGGAATCGCAGTCGGGGGAAGAAAAAGGCGGTGGGCGGGGAGGCCATAAAACGAGGGCTCGGGTGAGGAAAATGACCAATGGGAGAGGGGGGGTTGGGAGAGGAAGGGAGAAATACCCCCATGTCGGGGAAATCATTGAACGGCTGCTGCCAGAGGCAAAAAAAGGTCGGTCGGCGATATGCATAAAATCCCTCAATGGACTGGAAAATTGGAACAATGGGGCCCTCACTTGGGGGCCATTCGTGCATGCAAGGGCCGGAGAGGCGGCATCATGACCGACGGAAAGATATCGCTGGAGTCAAGAATCATTCCTATTAAGATCGGAAAGGAAGAAAAACAGCACGAGCGATCGAACGAATATAATTCGACCCCGATTCTGAGCGAAAATGTTTTGGTGTAGTATTCTACGGCTTTAGATGGGCCCAAGGGGTGATAAATACATAGAACCGGCGTGAAAATATTCCGATCCTTGCTCGGCCCCGGTCCATTAATGCCCAACGACCGAGAAATCATAAACTGCCGCAAATGCCTCGGCGTGCGTTTCTAAAGCGACGGTTTAAGGAAATACAATGCATGAAGAAGTACATTTTGGTGAAAACAAAGAATGCATCCCGTAAACACAAATTAATCCATAATTTTTCAACGTCGAAATACAAAATAATAAATAATTAGTCAATTTTTATACAATTTCCTGAAGAAAATGAATGCCACATAATAATCCACATGTACCATTAACATTACTTAGTTATCGTAAACCTTATGAGATAAACAAAATTTGCAGTTTTCTACAGATTTATTTGTAACGTACAGCACGTTTCAGTTCATCGAGCCCGCTTGTACCTGAAGTGGAAAAGTGTAAAGTTTGTTTTTCTCATAATGACGAACTTCCACTACATCTCGCCTGAATCTGTTGAATATATCGTAAACCTTTTGATGATTTAACAGAAATAATTTGCTGCTCACTCCTTGACCTCATAGGTAAAGAATTCCTCCTTTTCCATACTTTCTATTGACCTCAATATGCATTTTGTACAATAAATACGGGAAATCGTGACATATGGCGGCCTTAAGTTATTCATCTGTCAGTCGATCTTGAATCGGGAAACTTCAGAACCCAAAAGTTCCTCAGAGTCGCTTTTAACTTTGATATTTTCATTTTAAACTTTTCTCTTATCAATTATAAAAAGAAGTAAAACGTATTTAAAGAAATGACAGGAGGTTTCCATTCCCTCGTCGCCTAATTAGGAGACCAGTCAGAGAAGCAGATTGCCGGCGACTCTTGTGATTCGGGCGTTCGAAGCGATGTGGAGCGGTTGGCGGTGGGTGAGGTCGTCTTTCGACCTCGAGATGTCCCTCAAGTTTCTGGGGCCTTGAAAGAGAGAGCTGGCGGGGCTCGCTAGTTTTTTTGAGAAGGCAAGGAAATCTGTTTGATTTGAGAAGAGGGGAACAGAGCTGGAATGCAAGGTCTTCTGATTTAGATATTTTAAATAATTATTTTAGATACAGTTCCGCGTTTTCCATGGGCATTCTATAGATCTACAGAGAGCCTAGCGCGGATTACGGAATTTCAAGGCAGGACAGCACTTCCTCCAACTGATTTGTCTCTAAGCCATATTAACTGTGACTTGGGTGAGAAAACATAATACTGGAAGGTATGAGTGGTTGGATTAATTTTACAAGGATAACTATTACGCTCTTCTGGTGATCCCGATGTGAACAATAATGGGTTAACTTGTTGAGCGTTTGCATGAAAGAAGGGTCATTGCTCTTGGAAGAAACGTTTTAATATAATTCTATTATTTCGTCTTAATCACACGAAAAGGGCGATTCAAAGAGCATTACTGGTTTCGCTGAGTATGATAAGAGACTGGGAAGTTGGTTAAAAGGAAGACGAAAAAGGTGTGATGAGTGTTGGGTGTGGAACAGACCACTCTCGCCGGTAGCCGCGAAAGTAGATCGACGAAGAGTGTGAGTAGCAACGGAGAGTAGATCGAAGAAAAGGCTTGAGGAGACGTCATTATCGGTTACTATTCATGGAAGGAATATTACATGTAAAGAAAACAGAAGTGTGAGAAATGCTTGGGAGGCTTTAAAGGCTATTGTTGAATGGGATGCAGTGAGTGTCCTCGGAAAAGGTACGGTCGGTTGAATCAAAGGTGATGGTGGATGAATGCAAACGTCAAAGACGTTAGGAGCACAGAGAACCGCGTACTTATATAAGAGGATGATTGCGACTTAAAGGCGAGGTAGGTGGTGTTTGATGTTGAAAAAGAAAAAAAGAATGGTTGCACAAATCTCTGGTTAAAATGAAACATCACACGAAGGAGTGAAAAGGAAAAAGGGCAGGTTATTTAAGACGGAAATAATATGCTGCCTTTGGAATTGGGTGAAAATGGCTCGGGAATGAATGCAATAAGGGCAAAGAGGGTAGACTACGCTGGGCTGGGCGCGGAGGCTGGGAAGAGCTGCAGGGATTGTTTTGATGATGTGGGCAATAGCGGCCGGGAACATGAGTATCAGCCGACTGTATTTGGCTGTGAGTTGATATTAATGAAAAGCACCATCAGCGGTGTAACGGCAGAGTGTGTATTCTGTAGAATAGAGAGAAAACTGGCTCAGATTGTACATTGAACAAGGTGTCAAAGTGTGGGGGCAAGTTACAGGCATTTCATTTGAGTTATTATTCAATGGAATAATTTCTTAATTTTGAACTTTACCTCAGCCAAAAGATGGAAATAAAGGATACATTGTTACTTTACGAGACGAGAAGTGATGTAAGTTGAAATGTAAAAATGCCGGGGAAGTTTGTTGAACAAAGTGAAGAATGTATTGATGGCAAAATTATTGAAGAGAAATTAACCAATATCTTGGGAGGGCAATGAGTTCTTATATCCGCTAAAGAATGCAAGAAATATATGCTTTCTCTTCAGAATAAGCTTCATAAATACATGGATGTGTAAAATAAATTTTATTTTACATTTGTTGATTAGGAAATGATGGAGCACAGAGAGAGACTACAGGAGAAAGTTGCAATGTTTTGAGAGAACAAGGAGTGTATGAGCAATTATTGAATTCCATAAGAGAAATTCACGAAAATAGTACGGCTAGCGACAAACAAATGTAATCTTGAGTGACTGATTGGAAATTAAGACACGGCGTGAATCAAGGATGAGCTATATCTCCACCACTATTCTACATTTTAACGGATTTTAACCGGTACATTCCCTTATAAAATAAATGAATGAATATATATACACATATATATGTGATATTAAAAAAAAAGAAATATATTATACATATATATATATATGTATGTATGTATGCATGTATGTGTATATATATATATATATATACACATCATATAGATGATTTCTTCGAAGTAACACGGAAGTGTTGAATAAAAAACTTGACTGCAGTCATATCTTATCTTCCGAAGAAGACGGAGCTCTAGTCCGTCGAAATTATCAAGACATTATTGTGAGTGTTCTTTTTATGTGTTCTCGTGCTGTGTGCTACTGTCTAAGTTATATATATATATATATATATATATATATATATATATATATATATATATATATATAGAGAGAGAGAGAGAGAGAGAGAGAGAGAGAGGCATGGATAGGATAGGTGTAATGATTGGAGATGGAAATGTGTGCGTAGAGCCATTAACTAACGCCAACACCCGACGGATCGTTTTGTGTCACGGCAAATATCGGCAAACCAACCAACCATTCGCACTTAAAATGAAATATTTGCACGTCGCGAATTTTCGATCGAGCAAAAACGCACGACCAAAACGCTCTTAGCAAGCAACCCACACCACGGGTGGACGCCCCTCGCCCGGAGAAGGGAAGGGCATCGCCGAAATTTTCCGTGAGCGGGCCCGGAAATTATTTCGGGCCTTCGTGGAAGGCGGGGGAGGGGAAGGGGGTGGGGTGGCAGAGAGCGGATGTGGGCGATGGACTACTGCCCCCGCTCCCCTCAACCCTCCCGGACGGGAGCTGAGGTGGGAACCAGGGGGGGGATTATCGAGGGGCGGTGCGACCCGGCCTGCCCCACCCCATCCCCCGGGCCCGTCCCCTCGCACACGGCGAAAGGAAGGAATCAGAGCAGAGGGCGCGATCACGCGGACCGCGGGTGGGGATTAACGGGAGAAAGGGAAGAGCCTAAAAATAGGATGGCCACATTGGCGGGAGGTGTGGAGCACAGTTAAGGAAATAAAATTCACGTACGCAAGGCCAGGGGCGGGCAGGCAGGGCCCTGGGAGGACACAAAAACTGCAATGCACCAGCAGATATTTTTGCCAGCCGTCCTACTTATGAAACGAGCACCAAAGGGGGCACCGAGGATAACGCACACGACTTTTTTAGAGTGTGTGAGTTCATTCGCCTCTTTATACATTTTTCAGCGAAACATTAATGCTCTGCCTTTTTCCCCATTCCCTGTCGTTTCTCTCGCATCCCAACAGTCGCCTCCAAGGTGTTACACCCTCAGAAAAATGTTTCACATCCTCCCGGTCCAGAGAAAATGTAGCTCCCTCGCCCCGAGCACGCACCGGCCAGAGTGCCACTGCCCTCCCGGTGACGACCCGCGCTCTTCCACCACGCCATCCGCTCCCCTTAATTACTCCATCCCCGAACAACTCGCTTCCCGCAGACAACCGTTCGACAGCCACAGTTCAACAACACACCAGCGCGCCAAATAGCGAGAGGGGACATTTCTGGCGACTTATCCATCTACCCTGGTCTCAGTGTGGCCCCTCGTCCATTGCCAGTGGTGCCCTCGCCTCCGCACACGTCTGATGAAGCCAACACGGACAACAACGCCGCAACCTGTAAACGCGCGAGCACCTTCTTTTGTTCCCTCGCCCAATGCTCTAGCACGTGAGTATTTGATCACACCTAATGTCGTGCCCGACAACTTTTTCAACGAGTATGCAAAATAAATAAATAAGTATTAACAACAATTTATCGAAAAAGGTAGATTCTTGATGGAGGCAGAGGCCGATACAACCTGTGTATGTCCCAACACGACACAAGACACCACAAATCCTTACACTTCCCCATTCGCCATGATTCCATTCCACGCCCTTTTATGCCTCCGTTCTCTCTCCCTGTATGAGCCTTCTACATTTCATTCCCGCGCGGAATAATCGGCAGCATCCCTTTTCCCTTTCTCTTTCGAATTTCTCCCAGTTATCTTCTCTCCTCTCATACTAAGCCTAGAACTTATTCGTTTACTCTGCTATCCGTCCATTTCACTTCTTTCTTCTTCCGTCCATTTCACACTTTCAGTTCCATCTTTTTTCACACCTTTATTTGATAACAACGTCAATCAATCCTCGTCCTTCAGTTTCTGCAACCAGTCATCAGGGTCATACGATAATAAATAAATATGTATACATATGATCCTAAACCGGTAGTTCGTCCCTCTAATCTGGCCGCCATTGAGCGAACTGCCAATTTGAGTTGTGCGGCTGGGATTATATCCTCGGCGCCGCTACCATAATACCACGAGTGACGCCTTTTGCAATGACTCAAGTTTCTCACACAAAAGTCACGGCGTCGACTAAGGCGAGAACTTCCAGCGTCGTGAAATATTCGTGTAGTGCTTTCCGCAACCAAATCGGAAAGCCTTCATGACCCTTTCGCGGGTACGTACACATCCTTCGTTTAATTCTTGGATAACTGCTCTCTCGGAGACGGGGTCCTGGGACGCTCGCGGAATATTCGATGCGGGGACCACGAAGGGATCGCCGCACGTCCACTCCACTTGGCCTTCGCTATATTTCAGCTTCGCGCGCAAAATGGGAATAGGGGGGGGGCAGGAGAAGGTAAGGGAGAAAGTACGAGCGCGGTCTTAAAGGGGTTTAGTATGGAGAGGGCATTGGGAGGATGGTGTGGCGAGAAGTTACGACCACAGAGCCCTCCGGACACTGGCGGGGATCCAACGAACCTCCGGGAGTGCGTATGAGGGTGGGGGAGGCGAGGGGGAGGAAGGGCGGGGGGTGGTGGTGAGAGAGGAAAGAACGAATGGTCGCTCGAACGGGGCGAATATTATTGAAAAAGACGGTTGCGGCGGGGGGGGTGGCGGCAAGGGGACGTGGAAAGGGTGCGGCAGGGACCCCGGCGCTCGTGTGTGTGCGGGCCGAAAGGCAGCGGAAGGTAAGAGGGGAAAGCGGGAAAAAAGCACGCAGGCAGTGGTAATGAAAGCCTATCTTATGTCAAGGATAATAAATGATTTTTTTCTCGCCACACGCGGACGGATAGATCTCATCCGAAACACGAAGATTCTTTGTACTACTTGATCGTGTTGAAACACTTCGAATAACGGTGTCACAAAAAGACAGCGAAAAGAGATGAGCAACCATAGACAAAACCTTCAAAATTACGGATCGATAGCGATCAATAACTAAGATTAAATTTTAGAGCGGGCAAAGAGTACAGGGGAAAATCCGTAAAAGGTTGGACGAGTGGGGGAAGGATAAATTGAGGGCTGGTGTGAGACGCCTGAAAGCCATGATATAATGTTAGGGCAAGCGAGGCAGAGGAAGGAAGAGACTGCTACGACGGCATGACGGTAGTTACAGGGTGCGCTCCGACGGTAATGCAATTAAGTATCCCACGCTGCTCCTGTTGATCGGAGTGGGATCAAAACATTTGGAGTAGGTGAGGGGGGGGGCACTAATCTTTGCCGCGAAACCGGTCTCAGTGCTCTCCAAGCTGTGAAAGTGGTAGGACGTCAGTTGTTGTAAAATTCTGCGCGCTCACCGTGTCGAGAAAAAAAATTGAATCGATGATCGAGCAACGTTATACGATTACTAAATGTCGTGCTAAACTGAAAACATCTCTTGAGGATACTAATAAAATGATTCGTGAGGTTTACGGGGACTCTTCTCCGTTCCACTCGCAAGTTTCGAGGTATTTAAAGGCCTTTCAGGAGAGCCGGGAAGAGGCTCACGACGAACAACGCCCTGGGTGGCCGTCGATCAGCAAAATCGATAACAATGTGGCTCGTGTGCGACAATTGTTGGACTCCGACCGTCAACTGAATGTCAAGATGGTTGCCAATGAGCTGAACTCGTCGTCTACTGCTGTGGTTCGAATTGTTCCTATAGATTTAGCGACGAGGAAAGAGTACGATAAGTTCTTGCCCAAGATGTTTGCCACAACGCCCTACGAGTTCGCGAGTTCCTGGTCAAACACGAGGTGCCAACGCTGCCCCTCCCCCCTATAGTCCTGACGTCGCCCCAGCAGACTTCTTTTTGTTCCTTCGGATTAGTGCAGCCTTGAAAAAACAACCGTTTTTCGTCCATAGAAGAGATCCAATCAGCCGTGACGAAGGCCTTGCGTGAGGTCCCCGAAGAGGCCTTCCAGGGCGCGTAACGGTTATGGCAGAGTCGCTGGAAAAAATGTGTATAGGCCCAAAGACAGTGCTTTGAAGAATTTTATGTGTTTGGCAAATCTGTTCAATAAATTACTTAAAACATAATTACATTACTTTTGGAATGCACCCTGTACGTTTAAATGACGGTGGAGATATCACCAGGAAAAATAGGAGGAGACAGATACACAAAGCCCTATAAATATAATAACTGTTAGCGACCAGGCAAAGTTTAGTTTGAATAGGCACTTCACAATGATGATGAATTGTCAGAAACAAGCTTTTAGGAGAACAGCGAATCAGAAGCAAGCACTCATTTCTAATTGAATGAAAAGTTCCTCCAGGGGATGTTATAAGAGCAGTGTAAGGCGGCAGCTGCGGTGGAAGTGAAGACTCGATAATTCCCGCCACGGGAAGGGAAGACTTCGATTTTCTTCTTAGATTATTTACAGATTGACATTTTCCGAGAGAAATAAGATGATTTGCGGAATTTTACTTAAATGAAGACTACTAAGCAAATGCAATCCCCTACCTTTCCTTCAGAAGAGAAGGGAACAGAGAATTACATTAATTATGGGAGAAGGAATCAGTCAACAAATAGATTAAAGAGTATTCTTTCAAGAATTCAACCCCCTCCCCCCACGATCATACTCAAATTAAACTACGCAACAGAATTTACTTTGAAGTAAGGGTACGAAAGGATCGTGTTACCCTACGGGGAAGAGCGCACGACTATTGCCCTGATTCGATTAACTATTCTTTGAACGACCCATGATTCACTCAAGCGGTGCGATTATTCGGACCAAAAAATCTACCTCTAAGATTAGGATGGCATCGCCATCGCCTCATCGCCCTGTTTAGGCGTGATTTTCACACGTAGTGCAGGCTTTCTTACGACGTGACCTATACTCTCGCCTATTTAGCTAACCTTTGTGTCTATTACAGTTTTTCGACAAAATTGATCCATGAATTCCAAAATTACATTTGATACATCTTTTCAGTGAAGTAACATAGCTGATCAAATGTTACTTCTAATGCCACGTGTCACGCCAGAAAATAGCAGCATAAGCTGATATTCGATGAAAGGGAGCACCGAAGACTGATAAAATACAAAGCACGCCAATTAAACGTCAATTGAGACATAAAAGAGATATAGGTGTATGGGCAATGAGTAATCACACCTACTTTTCACGATACTTTGTTATACAAACCATGCATTTCTTAAATAGCATCAGAACCATATCATATAAGAAAGAACTGTTATTATAGTGATTATTTTCCTGTGGACTATATTAAACCTCTTATCCATACTCATCATACTTGAAGTTTGTAAGTACTAAGGATAAAGTAACAGTGCTATTGCCACAATAATAAGGACAAATCACGGAGCACGATACACGTGTAAGGGAGGAGGGAAAATATCAGGAAGGTGCTTTTTTTCGGGCATTGTGGACGGGGTAGAAATAATGGACACGGATGGATATTCTAATGGAAGAGCGTCTGGCCGGCATTCCCCACGGGAGTTGAGCTGTAGCGCGGAGAATAGGCGAGCGGGAGGCGGCGCGGCGGAGGGCGAGTGGTAGGCTCAGTCGCCGGCGGATGCCGAAGATACGAGGCCCTTCAATATTTCTTCCATCATTGCGTTCCGCCCGACGGCCCACCTTTACGCTCCCTTGCCCCACCCCCCATCCTTCCGCCCCTCCATCCCCTCCACCCCCTGACCGAACTGGACCCCAACCCCGTCCTTCGCTCAAAGCGGATTAATGGAAAAAGGTGTACGTCAGCTGCTTTCTTTCCATTAATCATGTATTTTTTTTCATTTCCCTCACATCAGTTTCCTTTTCCCTTCCGATTTCAATTCTCCAAGGTTAAAACAATGCCGCTCTGACCTATCCAATCAGCTCACCCCCCGCCCAAGCGAATTTCCGAATGCCCGGGCCCCCACACCGCCAGGCTCCCGGAGGAAAAATGCTGAGCGGGGAGATATTCCCAGCGCATGCAAGTTGCTCGGATACCGTATTGACAAGTAGAGAGATGTATGGCCGAAGCGTCACGACCAAGTTAATCGCGGGGCAGGGAAGCTACGGCGAAATACTTGACTCCGTCCAAGCCGGCGGAGGGGAGACGCGCGGATGATGGAACAGACAGACTGGTCAGCGAATTCACGCCCGTTGACTATGAAGTACTACGTACTGTGCGCGGTAGCTATTAATCAAAGCGTCATGCAAATATCGTTCGGAAAAAGCGAGTTTCAAAATGTTTCATCGCAACATCAATACCTCAACGGGGTGAGCTAGGAATCGAAAACAAAACTTGCTCTCCAATCGGGAGTCGAAATTTTATCGAAACGGGGGTTTCTCTCTTCCTCGCAGCACAGGAGCACCAACCTAGATGCATCGAGAAGTAATTAAATTCGGAGAACACGCAAAAAAACATACTCAAATGCTGTACAGTGCAGCTCCATATCTCCATGGCGGCGGGAGAACGGTGTTCAATCAGATCAGCGTAAGAGCCAGGCGGCATCGTACGTCCGTTCTCTCTCTCTCGCGTGGCGTTACCAAGAAAACAAAACACGCAGAGGAGGAACTTTTCTGCTCCGAGCAGTGGCTTTAACGTCGACGGGCTCATTTGCACTCGACTCTATTTCATTTGAAAGTCATCCAATGATTCCTTCTCTCTATGATGCATGCTTCTTTTATTTTATTTGAGGAGAATAGTCTCTTATGAAATGAAAACATGCCGGACTTCTGATTTAAGGACAGACTGCAAGGTTTTCGGTGAGTAATTAATGTAATTGAATGTCGCTAACAAGTGAGTATAACATTTTATGAAAGAAAAATGAATGACAAAAACGAAGCGAAAATCCATTTACTGGGCGAAAACTAGAAAGAAGAAATTGCACAGGCTCCAAATTAATCGGACGAGAAATATGACACGTCGGCGAGATATCGTGAAATCAGTGAATATGAAGGAAGATTCAGGACAGGAAAGCAGACAACTTGGAGTGCTGATACCGAGCATTTCTCAGTTTGGTACACCTAGGATGATCATTCTAAAATCAGGATAACTGTTTTTCCCTTAGATCTGACGTTAATGAATGCCGAGTTTACTTCATTAAACCGTCAGTAGATGAAAACAGACAAACTGCGGAAAACAATTACACAGATCAGTAGAATCAACCCACCCTGATACGAATGGAAATGACTGATGTCAGCATGTCACACCTAGGAATTTACGCACACCGTAACCATATATAACTGTAAATTCTGACGTGTTGTACCATTATTTCAACAATAAATAATTGATAATTAAAATCGCAAATGAAAAGTCGAATGAAAGAGCGGCATTAACTAAAAGAAATTCCCTCAACTCCCAATAAACGATATATGTAATATATATATATGAAAACAACGCATGTCCACCGTATCACCTTCGCAAGAGACAGCAGAAGATTACTCCATGGGGCTTTTGTAATCCATAATTCATTCCCACCTCACTGAAAACGACGAAAATTGATGAAAATACTTTTGAAATCCAATTATATCCCTTAATATTTCGGCAGAAACGTAGCCTTCAGCGTGGAGCCGGGGGTTTCAATGTGTGGGTAATGTAATTCGGTCGGGGAGGTTTTGAGCGGGATCGGAGAGGAAAGAAGGATTATGGGCCACAAAACGCTATCAACATTTTCATTCGGCCGAAGCTACGATCAAATTTAATGGATGCTGACTTTCAAATTCTAAACCTTTAATCTTTCCCACTGCCCTCAACAATACCCGACGTTCTCTAATACGACCGATAATGCTACTCTCCCATGTCCTACTTTAATTAGTCAATATTGCAAGCTGATAGCATTAGATTACTTATAGATAGATGGATTACATTTTCACTGAAATGTGGAAGAGTGAAGTGAATACTTCAGCCCACAAAAAACCACTGTGTTGAAAATGGATACTCAAACACACATAGCCGAAACTCTCAAAGCCAATATGGTTCTCATAAATAATGTGGTTAAAACAAATTTGTCACTTTAATTTCAATTGGTGATGATCATTAAAACAAGAGGTTTACACACATTACACATACACAATTCTGAATTCGATTTGTTTGAAGTAATGTAGGAATTAGGAAAAGGAAATTTGGCAAGTAATTTTACTCCCATTCAGCACGGAACAAAATCAACCATTTTATATTTTTAGGAAGAGAATGCTTTCCAGCACCAACCTACATTACTGGAAATGCCTGGAAAAGTAGATTCTTCATTTTCCATTGAAAACAGCTCCATAAAGGTGAGGCGCAGTCCAATCCCATTCACGTAAGCATTTATGGAACATGCCGAGGATTCAAGGCGAAGTTATTGTATTATGCTAAACACTTTAATAACACCGTTCTATGCAGCCGAAATGCACCATAAGGGACGCCCTTAAATGAACGTGCACGCCCTTAACTAATAAATGTCCTGCGACCGTTAAAGAGACCAGCTTCCAATCGGTGCGCTTGCATCCTCGCTGCTCTCTCGCTTCGTCACATTACTACCAATTCCTAATTTTGGTATTCATCGCTTTAGGCCACTGATTCATTTTACGCTTTCTAGAGGACTTACAAGGAGACGTTGAATATACACGCATTTACAGGTAGACATTATAAATTATGGGATACTTAGGGACACATGTAACTGAAGATCCAACAAAAGATTGATAAATGGAAAGGAAATGGGAGAATTGAAATTATTCTCCCATTAAAACCAATGGTTTCTCATTTAGACACGACCATCAACCCCGTTCCTATTGAACCTCTTCTACCACTTTTTACAACGGTGATTAATTTTCAATTGATAATTCCACGCGTTATTCGCGCTAGTGGGAAAAAATATGACTGGTGAGCGATAGGAATGACGAATACTGATGCATCATTTTTAATGCGAATGCCGATGATGCGTTATGTGGGAAAAGTAAAGGGTATCAAAGCAAATAGAAGAATTTCCCAAACATAAATCTACACCTGTCACAATGAATGCCAAAGGGGTATTTGAACGCGAATGTAATCTCTCTAATTGGTGCGAGCACCTGCCTTCTCGTACGCGGTTGGCCAAGCCTGTAATCATATATCCCACTAGAGGTCAAAATAAACGATATTTCATCCTCCTGACGTTCCAGATGCACACCTTTACTGAAATTCTTACCATTGGGCCCGCCCGCGATTAAAAAGCCTCAATTCAATCAATAAAACAATGACGTGCACAAGAGGAACTCACACGAGCAGTACATGTATGAAAAAATTATGTATTACAAACACTTTAAATTCACAGTTACGAATATGGTATAGGTATTAATGTTCTATCATTTCATCAAAATAAGTGAAAAGCTACACGATTGGCTGGCATAGCTGGGCGCAGGAAACTCAAATAATGTCGGTCATACCAAGCTGTCTTCAATGACTACGTGAACAGCGAGACATAATACATTAGGTCCTCATTCTAACAGCGTCTCCGGTCAAAGGAATAAAAGTCAGTCTCCTTAGTCTGCGTGAAATATAGCCTTTGACGTTCAGCTACATTATCCACGCATAAACAATTAGGTGACCTGCATGTCGATCGTGCCATCCACTGCACGTCTTATCACAGTGTTTGCTCTCCAATGAGAACCAAGGTCCAAGACACTCTCTCGGACTCCTCCCGTAGAATAAGCATGTTAAGTGCACTTTCTCACAGTCACCAGAATAGCATAGAATCACATTTAATAGCCACCAGAATAGAATCGAGGAGGATCTAATGCGTTCATTTCAATACTTTCTTCGACTCCAAAAACTAGTACTAATAGTATTTAAGGGATACGACCGACAGCTCGAGTGATTCGCGCCGTTAGGGATGGATGGGAAAGGAGGAAGGGTGGAGAGAAACCCGGCGTCGGCATTAGCCTACTCTTAACGTCCCATCCAGCGGACGTACTCACTCAATGTGCCCTTCACAAAGCACCTCAAGTAGGAATCGAATAACACTGAAAGATATTCGATGCCGCCGGGATTCGAATCCGGGTCCTCTGGGGGGAAGGCCAGTACGATAACCGCCGAAACATCACGATCGCAAGAAATTCCGCAACAGGTATTAATCGGAAACAGTGGCAATAAAGTGGAAAATAACGCTCAGTTGATTCAATCGATTAGGTGATCGACGATGGCGAAATGTATTTCAATTCATAAGGAACATTGACGAAAAGTTCAAATAATTATATTTAACCGATTTGTTCGTATTTTCATAGCCCAACCTAATAGAAGTACTGATGAATGGGATTTAATAAGCTCCAATGGTTAAGGTCACATTAAAAGATATATTACGGGGCTGCAACAGCTACGGTCTTCGAGGCTTCTGTTTGAGAGGATAATGAGTTATGCAAACAATTGACACTATTTTGCATGACATTGATTTCACGTCATTTGCCCTTTTTTATTGCGAGGGATAATCCAATCGTCTCCGCTTTACGCAACAATCGCCTCTGATATGACGCTGACGGTGATGTTACGTTTTCCGGTATTCATGCATATGATATTTTATACTGAGACTTAACTTCAGGCAGTAAAGCTTGTCGGGGGAACATTTGTAGATCGGTGGAATGGAATATTAAATGTTTATAAACGGTCGGACAGGCAGTAATAATTCGGTACGGTTCTGGCAACTTCCCTGGCAGTGATCACGTCCGGGTCCATGAATATTTGTCGCCCGAAAATAAACGAACGAAAGTGATGAAAGCGAAACAATCAGCACACGTGCAGGCCCAAGTCTCCCTCATTCGGCGCCGTTGTGCGTATTGATTGCAGGCCCCTCGCGTTTCACATTTCCCATCCACCCCGCTCCCAACGCAGCAATCGAACAGGAGGCTAAAAGTCAGGGTGGACGAGGAACGACCTCTCTCGAATTCGAACAGATTTCGGAAAAAAAATAATTCAAGAAAAATTTTTTTTTCACTCATTGCCTCAACGGAATCCGAAATTTAAAGGTCGACGAAAAAGCCATTGTGGTTTCACTCAAGGTGAAATATTTCCCCGCGTCAATTTTCCATAATAAATTTCGTTCGATCTGGAGTTGAAGAATAGTATATTGTAATGGTTTGCATTTGGTAACGTGTAAGGCGAGGCATAGGCGTGTAAGCAGTGCTTAGTCCCTGGATGCGTAAGAAACCTAACGCGGCGGGTTCACTGCTAAGTATAAAACTGCTCAGATATAAAACTTTTAAGATGGGTAAAAATTAAATATAAAATATTCCGAAAAGGGCAAATACTGCATAACTTTAATTTTTTATTAAATTAACTACTAAAAGGCCAAGTCAAACAAGAAAACAAAAGGACAATAAGATAATATCTGAAAGCCCGCATGCATACCGGCGGTTTTAGCGTGGATACTGGGAGAATGCATAAGGATATCACGTACGCATGAAGACAGCAGGATGCCCAAGTCTCTGAGAGAAGGGAGCGTATTAGACGGTAAGGAAGGAAACGAGGAGGAATTGTAGACCGAATTTCTACGAGCAAGGAGGTATACGCACGTTTCCGGAGTGCACAAAGTGTAAGAATAGCTGTCGAGGGCGGTCCAAATCCTACTTCAAGCTGAATGGCTACTTGCAATAACTGTCATTTAATTAATCTTGTCATAATTTGTTTTTAATCATATTCCACCGCGTACGCAGGGCTCTAAGGCTTAAGAAATCAATTGCGAATGTAGACAGAAGAGGTAATTTTTTCTACAAAGCCACGCTGGAATTTTTCCAATTCAATATTACTTTCCAATCATGAGCAGATTGAGATTATAATACCCTGGAACCTCACCGAATAGACTGCAGAACATCTGCAATGAGTAATGACAATTTAACTGTCCCGTGATTATTATCCAATGCTCATCGCCTTAAAAGACCATGAAAGACGGGGGACCGTAAAAAAAATGTCGAAAGATTAAAGGGATCACGTCCGCATAGGATTCATTCCAAGAATCCACCCATCTCAAGAATAAAAAAAACACTTTGTATTTTCATATTGTTTATTGAGATATTACCGGTTTCTAAACGAAGAAGCTATCCTGAGGTACTCGTGCAGAACGCCGATGCGTCGAAACGAATGGTACCTCGATAAGGTGTGAGAAATTGACAGTGTTCTTTCAATTCTTTTAAATCAATTTACACAAAGCTGAGCCAGAAACTATTACCAAATGCTTCACTAACTAGAATCACAGAAGAAATGTAAAATTAAGTCACAGGACATATTTGGAATCAATAAAGTAATGCAGGACATTTAAGAGGAATCGGACGCGACTTTTTCCGGAAATTTCTCGTAAATAACGGAAAATAGCATCAAGGTGGGCGTAGCTGTGCGGATTGGGACGAATCGCACATGCGAGCACGAATGTTTTCGATAAAAAGACAGGTGCGTCTGCCAGAGAGACATTTTTCGCCAGAGGAGGCGGACGTGGACGGGTTGGGGGGTGGACGAAGACAGACACCAGCCAAAGCGATGAATGCGCTCCCGGGGAGCAGACCCGGGGGGACACTAAGGGGGCGTGCGTTCTCGCGCGGAGATGAGCCGAAAGCGGCGGGGGATCGAGATTCGGGGGATCAGGGGGAGGGGGACGGAGAGGGACGAGGACGAGGAAGGGAAGCGAGGCTTTCCTTTTAAGGAAAACCGACGCACCAGGGGATTGTATCGCCGTGGAGGTGGCGAGAAAGTTTAGTCTTGTGTGAGCAGAGGGCATGACAGACGTATCCATGGAAGGGGGGACGAGCAGTTAGGCGGGAGGACGAGCAGTTGCAGAATGGGGGGGGCGGAATTGGTAGGGCGAGGATAGAAGTGGCTGGAAAAAAAATTAAGGGTGGCCAACCTAAGGAAGTTAAAGTCACGATTTTACCGAAGGCAAAAGGTTAAGAGAAGCGGGCATGCATTCGTGAATATTCGGTTAATCACTGGAAATAAATTGTATAAACGATTTCGCAAATAGTACGAAACATTTAGTCAACTTTGGAAGCGTTACATAACAACGGAAATGAATTTTCAAGTGTTCTTCAACCTTTAATTAATCATTGCTACGTAATCTATGCATACAAACTTTAATAAAACGTGTATTATGGGTTCACTTGATCTTCTTCAATAATATACAGCACTCTTATTTTTACTTATTTCAGTTTCTACACATATAAACCAAAAAAAAGACCTACCTATAGCTACAGGGAGCACTCAAACCAGGAAAAAATAATAAAAAATAAAAATATTGTACTGCGATAAATAGTTACTAAAAATGACTATATTAACAAAATTAGCCTACATATGTTGAAAATCGATAGCGTAACACAGGGGTTGCAATATTTTTATCGCGCATGGGAAAAATAATGTGAAAACTAATAAAACCTTCAACAATATTATAACATTATAAGGAATGCATAAAAAAAACACCACATTCGAATGGAATCCTGCGCCCCTGAGAGAAACAAAGGGCTAGAGTTAGAATGATATTATCCACAGCACCAAGAGGGTATTCGAAACAAGTTTTTAATCGACTCTTTAGAGCACGAAGACATTGAGGCGAAATGAGACCTAATCACGTGAGCAAGGAAGGGGAGAGGGGGATCATAGGACCGATCAGATCTATCTAGGACCGTGCCAAACGTTTCAGGGGAGGCGATAGAAAAACAAGACTCTCTCCATTTTGAAGAAAGATGGCGAATATAAAACGCGCTTCCAATTACTACATCACTCAAAAAGAAGTCCGTTTGTTTACCGTCTCTCCACTGGCAAGAGAAATGTCGGTCGGGCCGCTGAGGGGGTTTATCCTGCTGTTTCCATCTTTTTTCGCAACCTCCGTCCGTGAAGCCCCACCGTTGGCGCCCATGGGTGTGTTTGTGGAGGGGAGGGGGGAATAAGAACGGGGGGGGCGTGCGATGTTGACGCGACACAAAAGATGGGAAGGAAGGCGTTCGCTCAGAGGGGCGTGTCAGATCAAGCGGCAGAGGAGGAGCTCGCCGGAAACCTCCTCGACGTGCAATAGCGACCGAGCCGGGGGCCTGCGGGGGAGGAGGAGGGGGGGGAACGGGGAAGGGCTCTGTTTGGGAGTCTGGGGATAAAAGAAGCCCGAAGGAAGGGTCGGAAGGAAGGTTTTGCGGGTTTCGGAGGGGGAATGCGGCGGAGAGGAAGGAAAGGTTAGCAGAGAAGACGATTAAGTGTGGGAGGGCGGGAGAGGGATACGAGGAAGCGGAGGAGGGTTAAGGGGGAGAGGGAGGGAGGGCTAGGGGTGTGGGGGAGGAGGAATGACGGAGGGAGAACGACGGAGGAACGACGGTCAATCTACATCAAGGTGAGCATGCTTGAGGAACGAAGCCTTTTCCTCACATAACAGCGACATTTTTCGCCAGGGAGGACTAAAACCTACGACTACCCCGCGCAACTCCGCCCCGGGCAACGAGAGAAAGAAATTCGAGTCACGCTTTCACAACTCAACCGTAGGTTTAATCTCCCGGGTTAAGCCAAAAATCATTCCCATTATCTTAGCAGGCCGTTATATAGCTGGTCAACGAAAAGAAAGTGTTCTTAGAGTTAGCATGTTCGCACTCGATTAACATCAGTCTATATTGTTTATTAAATACATAGATGTCGTTAGAGTTTAATAAGAATTAGATTTAACGGGACTTGTAAACGAACCATTAACTACTTCTGAAGAATAAATGGAGTGGCAGAAGAATGCAGTTAGGAGATTTCTTTAATGCTGAGAAAATAAGGACCACAGTTTCTGCTGTTCACTTGTCAGTTGGGATGCATACGACTCGCGTTTCAACACTTCCACCTGGGGAAAACTCGACTAGATCTTCCACCTTTTCGTCTCTGCGCATGTATATCTATGTGTACGCAATTAACTGCAATCCGATGACATGAATACACTATGGTTTCGAAACGCGTTCTGTAAATTCTAATAACCATGTGCACAACATCAAATGCCTTTCACTATCTACGATGCCGCCCCAATCACTTCCCACGAAACACGATTGAACTAATTCACGCTGAGCAGGTAGCTTTAAGGCATATAACTGAGGTGTGTATTCATATGTTGTTTTGTAAGATCCCATACTCACATATCACAGAAAATCCCTAATTAATTATTCATTGTCAACGCTGGTGTTGCGAATCAAATGAAAATAATTTATAATGATACACTTCAAAGACATCAAGCAACGAAGGCGTTCATTGATCAGAGGAAATTACTATGCTCAAAGAACATAAGATAAGCTAATATTAGAGAATAATCGAGGGCTGTAGTAAACCAATCTTAGGATTGAAATACTGATAATGATGATGACTTTGAATAAACTGCTAACAAAGTTTGAATAGACCAACTGATGTGTCCAGCAGTGCGTGTATGTACACACACTTCCCGTTCAGTCCAATGGTGAATTGTGAATCTCCGTCGCTAGTTTTCTCGGAGCGAAACGTAAGGATGGGCCATTTCAGCGAAAGGCCATCCATTCAGTTCACTGGCCAAAATGCGAACGGTACGGGAGCAACGAGACACATTTTTTATTGCAAGTTTTCCGCTGAATAACTTTGCAGGTCACTGTTTGCACGAAGATACACGCAGTCGAAGGAAGTATTCGGCGCAGAATGGGTAGATCACACCAAGTCGAAGTGCGATCCTGAGAAATGATGGATTTTTTCGGCATTCATGAAAAGAAATAAAGGAGTGAATATTCGTAAAAAGCGTAAATCACACACACTTCAACATTCAATTGATGAGAGCCGCCACGGCCGCCTTCGGAGGAGACCTCTTTCAGTCTCGCTAATGAAGTAAATCGTGACAACTTCTCCGGGGCCGCTCCGTGGTTTGCGGGCGACCCTAAAAACCACGCCCCAATCCCCTTGCGCTGGAGATAACGGGCATCGCGTTTGTGAAACAGCAATGGGCACGGAGTAATCGAACGGATGCGAGGAAAATCCTGCCTCTTCCCTCACGCGAATCCAGTTCAGCGATGATGAATGCCTGGCGATACCCTGACGAGAAACAGGTCATAGGGAGCGCGGGGGAGGGGAGGGGCAGAGATGGAAGGAAGGGGGAAAGAGGAGGAGGGCTTTTGTGATGGGTCGCCGCATGGAACTGAGAAAGCCAAAACCTTGAGAGGAGTGTAACGACCGAAAAGAACATTCAGACCCGGAAAGGCGGAAGAGGAGGGAGGGGGCGGAGTTTGGGGGGAGACGTCGCGGATGGAAGAAAGATGTGATGCCGCAAAGATGGAGCGAAGGGGGGAAGAGAGGAAAGAGGTGTTCGGTCGCACACATGCGCGCGTCAATATCACACCAAGTGCAAGAGGAGATGAGGGCTGGGGCGGGGCGATGGGAAGGAAGGAAGAACGTGTGCGGAGGTGGCAAAGGGAGTTGGAAGCTGCTCTTCCCCTCCCGCTCTCCTCCATCCCTCCCCCTCCTCATCTTTGGCATCAGTCTCTAGGTAAATTGTGAGCGCAGAAAATTGTTCGATAACCCACGAATATTACTTATGTTTTACAGAGTAAATTCTATTAATACCCACTAGTATATCCTAAAATCATGGAAATAGTGATAAATATCTTTACAAAAAGTTTCCCAATGCATCATCGCCTTTGAAGCAAGTTAAAAAATATTAAATTTAGTTATTTTTGTCACTAGGGACAACAGTATTGACTCCTTTGAAATCTACTTTCGTGTCACGGCTGAGGGAAATTTTAAATCGTTAAACATCCTTTTCTAATACCTAGAGGAGACTAATGGTGTCAAAGAATATTTTCCAAAGTTATCATAATCTTTCATTTAAAAAAACATCGATGTGTGTGTGCCCGCGCATTAGTCTCCTTTTTTCCATCATCTTGCCACTTAACTTTCCATTCCTCTTCTCTACCCCTTCCGCCTTCCAGGAGGTGCGACTAAGATTAAGCTTTGGGGAATGAAAGAAACGACATGAAATTCACCATCATAAACGCTTCCCCCAGCGGATTACGCACTTCCGGTCGTCATCTTCGGCATAAAGAAATGATCCCCTTTCCGAAGGGGAGGTATGAACATCACAAGAGGAGTGAAATGTAGCGGAACGCGTAGACGTTCGCGACATAGCGTTGATAAAATACTTCTCAAACTTCAATTGTGAAAATCATCGCTTGAATGAGGGGAATGCTTATTACTTTCTCCAAGGACATGACACGAATAAACTATGATTTCCGTAGAAGACCAGAAAATAAAAAAAGTATGCATTTTATCCAAACACATTCTAGTACTCAGTATGATCGTTTTCTTAAAGAGAGATTCGCTTTTTTTTGGGAGCAAGTGTGCAGAAGAATGGGAAAAAATAAAAATCGACAGGACGAAAAACAGGAAAAGTTGCTCTAAGTATGGCAAAGGAATAGAGGAGGTATTTTAGGATAATTTCCAGAAAAGCAGAAAAAATGTACGGTGTGGATGAAAACCAACCTTACACGGAAAAATAATTGCAGTTTTCTTAAAAGAATTCAGTCATGAAATGAAAATATGCCAAGTAAAAAAATGACAACATTGCTACGGAGATAAAAGATAAACCCACACCTTATCACTTTGCATTAAAAGGGAATGAATTTTTTTAAGGTAAGAGGAGGTCTGTGAACATATCTGACATGCAACGGAGCATAATGATATATTTAAATTATTTTCAATGCTTTCGACAATGCTATAAAAAATGAAGGAGAGAGAGTACGTCGCGGCGTGTGATAGTGTCGCCGTTAACTCACTTCTTCTCATCTTAAACCGCCACTCACCTCCCAAAATAAAATAAAACTCAATTTTATTTCAAATACCATACGGCTCGGGTGCTTATATTGATGCTTAAAAATACTACAAAATAAAATTGAATTTTAACATGCTTATTTTATAGATAACACAATTAAGAGCACAAGATGCCACAATTCTAAATTCTATGACATCTAGTTAATATCATATATATTGTACAACCCCAGGAGTAAATCAGTAGTGGTACTGCATTTTTATATCTTAAAATCGCTGCAAGTAGAGCATAGAAGAAGCCTATTTTGTCGCTACTTTCTCCGGCGTAATAATTCTCGCTTCAAACCAATGACATAAACTCTGTCAAAACGCTTTCGATGGTCGATTCCTTTTTAAAACTTATGAAAATAAACTTAGAGCATGGCATGATCATTAAGCTATAGCGCATTGAGCTATAATGCTACCTTGCACCAAAAAAGGTGTTTTAGATATTTTTTAGAAAGCCAACGCCTCACTGTTACGTCCCAATGTTGCAATGCTGATCTTCTTTCAAGGCTCGCTTCAATACAACTCGGGTGCTCCTTGCAGCAGTTAAAGTGCTGTTTATAATATATTTCCCAAAAATAACGTCACATTATTAAGTTCCAAGGCAATAAGATGCAAAATTACCTCCAGAAAGCCATGCCTCTACAATACACCCGAGGCAACTTTCAGCAGGGAGAGTATTAGAAACACTATTTTTCTTCCAAACGAATATCACGCTACCGAGTTCCAAGGCAGCCGACGTGCCAATTCTCAAGATTCGGGCGGATCGCGCCCCTCCGATACAATCGCGTGGCACCTTGCACTGTAACGCGTAGATGTTTATTCAAGCAATTTCAGCCTGATCTCCTTTCTCATTAAGGCGCACCCAGACACCCCTCTTTGGGAACGAGGCCACGTGATCATGGGGGGCGTGCGCCGGCAAAGGGAAAGGATTTCTATCCCTCTCTCAAAAACCCTGGCGAAGGAAAGAGCGCGTAAGGAATCCCATACCTAGGGTGGTATATCGGAGACGCCCTTAGGGTGGAAGGGGGAGGACGGAAACAAGATCTTAGCGAGTTCCACTTTCACCCTCTCCGCGCCCTCGGTGTCAAGTGTGAGGAGATTGATTAGAGGCGGGGAGCGAGGGGTGGGGAGGGATGGGCGGGGAGGTGAGGGAAGATTAAAGGTTTCCCTGGGTGCGGGAGGAGCGGGGACGAGGGCGGAGGAGAGGGAGAGTGGGGGGTCCCAAATTAATCCGGGTCAACAACAGGTAAGGCCGGACGCGTTCCGCAGTTTCATCACGTCTCCCTTTGGATCGCTTGGACTAAATGATAATTCTCGAGCGCCGGCGTCGGTGATCACTCGCTCCCCCGGAGAGAGGACAACCCCTCCGGGCGTGCTCCGGGAGGATGGCTGCGCTCTCTGGAGGATGCGCGGGAATAATAATAAAACCAACTCCTCGCGGATTGTGGGTCTTATGCGGAGGGATTAATGGCGTTGGAGATGAAATTCAGGGTTTAGATATAATCCCGAATCAAGAACGTGAGTACATAATGAAGATTTAAATGCACGGGGACGCGTGAGGAAGATGATGAAATCATCTCGAAGGGTGAGGACAATGAAGAGGTCGGAGTAATAGTACAAGGAAGTCTATCCCGGAAATGCCTTTTCGTGTATGGATTAAGCGTCAAAAATGAAAGCCTTCGCTAAGGGTAGGCAATCTTAAGATTGGTTCGCTGAAGACGCTAAACCATACGACTGACTCCCTGACTCTCTTAATTCTCTCCTTGCCTTCACACTGAATATCGTGCTCTTTTCCATTCATGTCTCGTTCTATTAATTAAACCAAAGGCTGAGTTTAGGTATCCTGAGCATTCGGCCTCAGGAATAAAGGCTCAAGCGCCTAGCGTTAGTGAACATGTTTCCACGGCGTTTAATTCTGATAATGAATCCTTGGTATTCCCACGTTGTCCTTCCTTCCGCTACGTGTTACTTAATCCCATCATCAAATTCAAATTAAAAATATCAATGTTGAAAACAGTAGAGAGAACAGACACTTATAAGTTACTAAATAAACTTAAGCACTGAATTAAAAATTCGCTCGGAAGTATTCAAATGCTGCCACTATAATGTTCATGCATCACAATCAGCTGAAGTGCTAAGTGCGGGGGTGACCGCCTTTGCGTTTTCTCCCCGAACTCTGCCTAGGGGGAAGCCACATTTGGCGAGGTTGTTGGCATAATAGTTCATTCGTACGGCCGACGGAATTCGCCTGGAATTATCTATTCTCTGGAGGGACACCATTTCGTGTGAGATGCGCAATACTACTGAACATTTCAGCCGTAACAATAGCCACGGACTACGCGCCTGCCGGGGGAATGTGAGTAGAGAGGACGGACGTGCGTGCATTAACGGCTCAGAGGACGGAGGACGAGTGAAGAGCGGTATGGAATTTGTCCCAAATGGGCGAGGGGACCCACGGTGACTTCTCTCGAGGAAAAATAGACCCGCCAAATGGGCGTGTCCGGCGAGTTTTTTTACTTTCACTGAGAAAATATTCGCAAGTTTCAAGGTGGAACAATTTTCGCTCGAAATCGGCCGGGAGACAGGAAAGCTATAAATTGCCGAAAAAGTATATTTTTCTAAACGGCGGAGCGCTTGAAAACGAACGAAGGTGAAACTAAAAAAAACCCAGAAGACGACATCACCACTCTCGTTTTCGGGAGAAAACTGAGAAATAAAAGGAGAAACTTCGACATCTCGGCTTTGATCCATGACGAGTTGGCAATTAAGCAGCTGTGTTTGGGTCGAGGAGGATGGCGGTTGACGATTTTCTAGCTTCGTCCGATGGCGAATAAGATAATGCACTCATAATACAATGTTCTAATTGTGTAGGCGTACGAATTTTGAATCGACTTCATCGTCAACTTATAAGGGTTTTGTTTTCACGCGGAAAACTTTTATTTCATTCTATTTTTTCCAGACATTTTTATCTCTTCATAAAAGTACCAGTCAAATTTTTTACAAGGTCTTTAGAGAATGAAATGATCGGCAGTCCTTTCTTCTTCTCCCAAACGAAGCGTCTTTCTAAATGTTTGGTGATAAAGTTTAACTCTCCTATTATACGCCCGATGACATTTTCCTAATTTATTCTACCTCCTGAGTCATTCGCTTCACTTGTTTTTATTCCAAAACAATTCATCCTTTTGTTTAAATGTTCTGCCCACTATTTACCAAAACTATATCCCTTTGGCTGATAGAGTTTCCTTTTCTCGCACATCTAAGGCCGTCAAAATTTATTACACTCCAAACATACCTGAAGGTTTTCATAAATAGTTAAATGATTTTTAAAAAACTTATGTCTTTTTAAATCGTAAAAAAATGACAAAAACTAAAACACGAGCTTATTTTCTTAGTACAATACAAAAGCTCTTCATATAATATGTTTAACCTTGCAGGTAAAGGTAATAGTGTTTAATGCATAATATTCGAAATGATAATCACTGCCCAACAACATTTCTTATAGAATTACTTAGCCACCTCCGGAAATGTCACGTTATCTTTTCATATTTTCTTTAAGAGCAGAGCGCTTGAAAATGAACTTTGATAGAGCTTAACAAAGCATCACACTTCTTCTGAGAGAGCGAAAGTGATGGTTGATATGAAACAAGAAAATGAATTCGTTAAAAAAGTGGATTACTTTCATTACTATAATAATTGTGTATCGAAAAGAAGTAAACTTATCAGGTAATCATTCACTCACGATATTTCCATACAGATTCAGTTCATGGAGCGCTCCAAAGATTCCGAAAGGAAACGAGAAAAATCAAAGTCAATGAAATGGGCTGAAACTAATTGCTTCATCTATCGCAACATCACCAAAATCGTTAGTATTAATATTACTTCTGAATAGTAATTTATAAAATTAAATACTTGGCTACCAAAAATTTGCCGCAAAAAAAGGAAATCGCACAGTCATAATTACAAGAAATAACTACCAGGAATGGATATCGTGAATTTGTACAATGAACATTATTACGGTCGTGAATCAATGTGAACAAAAAAAGGCCGAGAACGTAAACTTGATTGGCACTAAGTGATAAGAAAAAGGAGAAGAAAAAAGGTAAAAAAAAACTACAAGTAAGGGGAGAAATAGGGAACACACACTAGGTCACTTGCTCCTCCTTATGACTTAGTGCCAATCAAATTTACGGTCTCGGCCTTTTTTTTAATAAGAGGGCTTTTGGAATATCACAAGCACAATAATGTTGGAAATGCATCCTAGCGCGTAGACAGCCCGCGCGGCATAATTGTACCCCTAATAGCATAACTATCAAGGGTGTACCGCTAATCTAGTTTACTTGATTAAGAACGAACGTTCTTTGGAAGTAATTAAGCATGCAGTGCTAAAGATGACGATGCTATTACATTAGTGGAATAACGGAACATATTCTGAATACATGACTTGGGAAAAAAGATAACATAAAACATGGGGCAATCGCTTTTTCTATGAAAAATTCTATTACTGTAGTTTCACGTTTAGTAATAATCAGTGTTAGATATTTTCTTCCATTTTACTTGTTCCAAACGTGGTTTACCAAAGAAAAACTACGCATAATATTTATATTATCATTATACATTCCCACTAATTGTCTAAATAAACTAGCTTTTCCTATGGTGCTACCATTCCTATGATGGACAAGACATAACTAATTATGATACGAGTACGTTCGAAGATTTTGAATGACGAGGACATTAGAGATAATGGCCCGTAATAGCTTGTGCACTGCCTATTACCGCCATCGATAGTGGGTGGCGCGCCCTTTTATCGATAAGTACTGAACCTTCTGACAAAAAGCAACTTAGGAATACAATTTCGCACTAAGAGCAATCGTAATCAGATTCTAGTGGGATCTCCCACATGCACTTCGCTTCATTTGATCTTATTAGTCGGGACGGCATTCCTATCTCATGTAGAAATATCACAGCGTGGATAATTTGCTCATCAGGTGCTGGCCAAGATTTACACGAAACACTTCTTCTGTCTTCTCTGAATACATAGATATCATTTGTCTACACAGCGTAGAGAAGGTTTTGGAATGAGATTTTTTTAGATGAGGCCGTAAACAGCAGATTCACTCTCTCTTCGTAGAAGATATAAAAACCTATAATAAAATGCATGAATATTTACGGAAAGAATTCCAAAAACTACAGAAAATGCATAACTGCCCATGATAAGATTAAAACTATTGAATAATTACTTTACTCTTGTCAATGCGCTGACGGGCCAACCATATTTTGAATTTGTGAGTTTGTGTGAGGTTAGTAATAAAGTTTCCATATTATATCTACACCCTAAATATAAATTTTCAATATTCTCCGGCATCTGCGGAGAATCATTTCATAAATATATTCGATTTTAAAAATAATAAACTAAATGTTTATCTAGACACGAATCCATGAATCACGTAGCCTACAATTTAGACACACGATATTCAGAAGTTTTCCTTGCTTACGGTTAAAGGTGTTTTAAATAACTTTAATATTTCACTATTATTTAACATAGGGATGACAAGATCATTATTTCCGAAGAAAATACGTACAACAAAGAGGTTTAAATGAACGTGCCTTTACTTTGTTTCTGATACTAACAAGTGGAAACACACTTGCGTGCTTGATAAAATGCTATTCACTAAACAGAGCATAATTCATGCATGTCCCATTCATTCGACAATGGCGCCACAGTCAACGCAATTCCAGAAGAGAGGGTGATAGAGGAAGAGGGAAGGGAGAGGGAAAGAGATGCCGGTGAATATTAAGGAAGAAGCCTTATTTCCACTCGGAAGTGAATTAGGCGAATGAAGTCAAAATTAAAAACTCAGAAAGATGAGAAGATGAAAAGAAAATGAAAAAAGAGTACCACCACCTTAAAAAACAAACAATCTTTACATTATCTTTTTTTTCCTTCCCTCTCTCTCTCACACACCCCTCGCCGCGGCTCTTCCATCCGCGAGGAGCGGCAACCCCTCGCCGGAGAAGGCAATGCAATTAGAACGGGGAGGAACGACGTCTTTGGGGGTGAATAGAAGGGGTGGGTGGTGGCGGGGGATGCGCGGGGGGAGTGGGGTGAAGATGAAGAGGGAGAGACGGGGAGGGGGTGGAGCGGAGCGGGACGAGGGGGTACAGGGAATTGGCAACGCTGTTTGCATAGTAAAAAATTGATAGGGTGGTCGAGATGGAAGTGGTGCGAGAGAGTAGGATGGAAGGGGGATGGAGTTGTGCGGTGATGGGCCGGAGGGGGCGGGGGTGGGATGGGGGGCGAAACGGTAAGAACTGGCGGAAAGGCGGAGGCGGTAGAAATGAGGAACGTGCTACCGAGAGAGGAATGGATTACGAGGCGAGAGGAAGGAAGAAGGCCGTAATGAGCATCGTATAAGGACTCAACGCACAAAGGTTCACCCGATATGAAATTCGAGCCATCTCATACTTCTGAAACTTAAATATTAACCAACGGGGGAAAAAATAATCATGAGAATATTCGTTCAAATGTTAATCAAGAATTTGTATCTTCGCCGTTAATTGGCGTTGAGCGGACAGAAATGGAATTTAAATTGTAATAAATGTACATAATATCAGTGTTCCATTTGTCCTATTTTTATGTGCCCCAACCCTCAGTAGGTGTTTTTATTTTTCACTTAATTCAACCCAGGAAAAATAAAACGGTACCATTTGGCATACATACACTCGATGAATTGCAATAAATGTATAGCGAGTTTTATTACTGAGAAAAAATGATTATCATAATATCTTTTAGAATGGCTATCAAAATCGCAGGAGGGTGCTATTGCTGCGATTTCTGATAATTCCATGGATTGAAGTTTTTAAGGCTAAAAAGAAATCATAAACACAGTATTCAACCCGAAGGTCGGTTTGTTAGGTGGTGAATTAATTCGAATCGCCGTCCATTAACACGCAAGCACGGGGACCAGTGCACTCGGTCTTCGTTACGAGATACATGGAACTATTGCAGGCAGGACAAAAAGCAACCTTCTCGTGAAGAAGACAGCGCATCGGAAATTGATTTCGCCGGACAGCTGAGCCAAACAGTCGTTCATCAAACAAAAAGCTGACTAGTTCTCCCGATTCATTTACTTGGTTATCTTTCGTATTCAATGGTTTAATCACCAAAACATTAAATAGTTTTGCGAACTAAATAACGCTACTGAGAGCGGATTCTGAGTTCATATCTTGGGCGATATTCTTTCACTTTCCCTTCGAAAAATCAACGCGGCAAGATAGTATCTTTCTGGGAAAATACAATTGGCACAGTGAAAATAACTGATTCGTAGCTCCTTTAGTTTTTAATCTAGTCATGCTAGAACGTGTACATCAACTTCATTCGTCTTAGAGAGTAGTTCGAGAAGAGACTACCAATCACATTTTCAAAAGAACCTTCCGAATTGCTGAACATAAATTCATGGAAGGCATTTAAAATTTACATAAATACATAACAATACGATTTTATACGAAAATAATTTGAGTAATCACTTCCACCGAAGTAAGTGGAACTTTAATCTGGAAATTTTCATCGAAAACCCCAATTTTAACACTTTCAGCTTATGAAGGATCCATTCGTAAGTTCCAATTACGTTTTCGCAAAAAAAAGACGGAGGACTGAGCATATCTGATAAAATAATTTTACCGAATACGAAGATAACATGTGAACAAGAAAAAACAGAGCGGCAATATATCCGCCTCATGCTTTAACCTTACCGCCATGAGGGAAAACGATGCACTCAAGCAAAAGCCTGGGAATCTTTGAAAATTACGGAAATTCGTGAGAGAGTGGGGGATGTATAGGCGTCGTTGTCCGTCGAGGGGAGGGCACATTGTCTGGGGCGTGGTGAGGGCGGAGCGGGGAGTTCCCCTCCTAGCAGCGAGAGGGCAACACATCCACAGATAACGTCGGGCGCCTTGCAGTAATCCAGTAATTCCGGGAAATCTATGGAACCAACCATTTGCGAAAATGCAATGCCTTCCCCACGCCTCTTCCAGGCCTCTTAATTGCCGCCACAATGAGTGTGGCGAAAAGGAGTCCGTGACCCGTTGGCGGGAGCCGGGAGGGCTGGGTAGTGCGCGGGAGAGACTTGGGCCGCGGTCAGGTGACCCGGCCATATTGGAGGAGGAGGTGGGGATGGGAAGGGGTGGACGCCGCCGGCCTCGTTCCAATCCCCGCCTCAAAATACGCTGAACCCCTCGAAATAGTGTAACAATTTGAATGTCCTCGAAACAGTAGGGGGCGAAATCCTCGGGGCTTTTTGCATCAACTCGAAAAAAAGTAGGCTAAAGGGCGTAAATTACGATTTGAGGGAGTGTACGCTTTTCGCATGAATTATTACCGATGCGCCCGCCTCGAGTTGGCGGTGGGGCTTGGACCGAATGACCCTGGAATAAATCCTCATTTCTCGACGTGATAAAATATACGCCATTATGCCTGCGGATGGAAAATATCTCGAAAAGGTGATTCCGACCCTCGCAAGGGAGCAAACGGCAAACACGTGCACTTCCGACTGATAAGTCACGGTCTATCAAAATGGCTTAATGCTATACACGGGAAATATAAATCTTCATTGCAGGTAAGTGGCCCAAATAATTAATTCAAATCAAGATAGATTTCGGCGGTTCTAAATTCACTCCCTGCCGGAAAAAAGGAGATGAATCTACACGGAATTTACGAATGCAATATATGGAAATACGTAAGGGTACGCAGTCTTAAGAATGATTGTCAGCAGATTAAAGCGAACAATTTCGCGACCGTTTCCGTAATGTATTTATATTTATAACTTAGCATCCAACGCTTCAAAACCTGAAAATTAAAATGAGGAGATATTAAATAGGATGTGTTTGAAAAATGATAATTGCATCGCTTACGGAAGTCTCTTCTTCCACTAATACTCTGTTGTGTGTTTTCGCATGAGAATAAATGACATAAATAAGCCGCCTAGGGCATGGAGGTCCAAACAAAATGCGAACTTGAATTGAAACTCCCAGGATCCAAAACTTAAGGAAAAAACCAGAACAAAACACGAATACTAATCCTTCGATTATCCCCGCGAGCTTTGGTCGATTAAGAGCTATTGAGGCGTTCCCAAACTTCAATTTTTAAGGGTTTTTAAAAAGATATCATGCTCTGACGAGCTTTAGTACAAGTGCAAATGTCGTGAGGTAGTGGTATTCGGGTATTTGATGACACCTCTGCAGGTTAACGATAAAGTTTAAAGACATTGGCATTTTTACCTCAGACAAATTTATAAGATGCATTTCCATCAGTTCATTTGGATCTGAAACTCCTCGATTATTTGGAATATTTCACACTATATGCATCTTCTTCAATGGAGTTTGGAGTACCAAGTTACACACACTTAACGACAGGATAAATCAACGAGAGCTCTTTATATGCGTAATAACAATAAAGCCAAGTAGCAATACTTTGCTCCCTTTACACATAAATGGATTAAACATTAAAGTAACACGTCTCCGTACGAAAACCGACGCCAAAATAAAATTGGCAGGCCTCGTTAAGAGCCGACGCCTTACCTCAGACGAGAGACTAGATTTCAAAAGAGAAAACATTGGTGATTGCATCTCAAATTAACATTTCCGGATGAATTGAGGAAATTATGGTGAAATCACATATATACTGAATGTCACTGAAGTTAAATCACGCCAGCCTTTCAAATTTAACATTGAATTTGTTTGAAAGAAAGTATGTTCCAGAGGAGACAGATGCAAAAGGTGGAACCAAGTCCCAGGAATCGGCACATGGCATTGAAAAAGGCCAAAATGTACCATTCACTATAGAGAGAACTATTGGGCAATTTGAAGGAAACACTCACTATTTTAAAAGCTGAACGCTACGAGTTTTGAGATCACATAATTTTCAAATAGTACGTAACTACATAGTGGGATACATCCAAAGTATTTTTTTTCCATTTCAAAGAAACTAGGCAGTTTCTGGTTCGTGATGAAAGTACGATGAGAAGTGAAATAAGAGGAAGAGAAAATTTGAATCGCTGCTAGCGAATTTGTATCGGCCGGAGAAGTAGCCATGAAAGAAGAAAGAAGCACTTGGGTGATAGAGGAAGGGAAACATGAAACAGATCAGACGTCCACCTACATACATCGGGTTCATTGAAGCATTCGAGTACAAAAAGGTTTTAAATGAATATAACTGAATTGACAGTCTTCAGTGGAAGGAGAAAGGTGGCGAGGAAGAGTAGACATCGCTTGCTGATGATTGAAAAGCGGAATCGATAAATTAATGGCAGGACCCCAAAAGTAACTGCATTCACGTTTTAGGGTTGGAAAAAGACGAGTCAGTCATTGCACCGCAGCTTCATATGTGGAATCACGAAAACCGAAGGGGAAGGATAGTGGGACCATAAAGTGTCACAATAATGAAAATGGACCAACGCAATCGATCTACAACAGGAATTCGACTCGGGTCCTGTGAAACCACAGAGGCCAGCGAAGCTCTTTTGGCATTAACCTGATTCTGTATTACTATTTCCTCGAAGCGATTGTTTTAATATGACGCTGCTTACAAGGAAGAACATGGGTGACATACATGTATTTTATAGCAATTACCTTGATTTTTTGTGTACACATGCTATCGACAAGTGAAGCTCGCTCGGTAATGAAGTTCCGTCCCATATTTCTCTCATTCGATATATTTTCGCTAATTTCATTTTATAATAAAGCATACCCTAGCTCCCAGACTCGTGCATTAGTCAAGCGGGGTACGGAGTAAATGAGAAAGTCAAAAAAACCGCAGACAAGGGAAAGGAGGCGGTGCAAATTCTAGGGCAACGAACGGAAAAAATATACCAATATATTTTGGTGGAAATAAATTAAGAACACTAAAACGAAATAACTCCCTATAATTCCATGACTCCTTATAATACTAAGACTCCCTTTTATTCCTTGACTTTTTGCCATTTCAAACGAAATGAGTAACATTCATCACATAATACACTCTCAGTCGATAAAAATTATCAATCAAACGAATGATAAGTCATGATCGAATTAATTTCGAAGTACCAAATGTTAACTGAGGTGAAGCAACATCTTATTTGTTAACAGTTATAAGTGAAGTCCAGGTTTCAGTGACTTAAACTGAGGAATGTATTCTCTGAACCAAAGGCATATAGACCATCTGAACCAAATGGAGAAAGAAGGTAAATTATTCAATTGTCGTTTCTCTTTACCCCAGTCCTCGGATATGAGGAAGAGTTCTCGAGGGCGGACCATCTGAATCAACTGGGAAGAAGCAGGTGGAAGAGGGCAGGCTGGAAACAAGAGAGGAAGATAGATGGCAAATAGGACGCCGAACCGAGGAAAGAGAAGAAGCGGGGAGGAGGAGGGTAGGGAGGCGGAAAAGGGGAACACGACCGAAGGCGAAGGATATTTGCGCCGGGCGCGCGTGGCCCCTCGCGTGTCGCCACGAGGGATGGCTCCCCACGCCCTCCAGGAGAGAAACAGAGAGATAGCAGTCCATGAGAAGTAAGCGAAATAGGGAGTTTGCGAGGAGGATATAAGGAGAGAGAATCCGGCGACTCTGGCAAACAACGTGGAAATGAATGCGATCGCGGAGACTTACGCATAGCATTAATATTGAACGAGGAAGGGAGGAGTGAATGCAACGCCAGGGAACAACACAAAGAGGATCCGAGATGAATGACTTGAGATTGATGAAAACAGATGCAAGGCCACAGGAAAGCGGGAGATGAGGGCGCTGGGAGGAAACGGATTTCGAAGACGATGCCGAGGGTGCATTGTGGGGAGGAAGTGGAACGGATAGTCAGGCACGGTAGATTTATTCCTGCGCCAGAGCACGTCTCACAGAGAAACATCACGGAAGCATGAAGTGAGGGAGAAGACGTAGATACGCAATAAAGCGGTAAAATCGAAGCCAAAACAAAAATATTCAATCGCGCGACTGTGATGATTAATGTTGAAAAAATTGTTACCGGAGCAGGAAAATATAATGCAACATGGAACAGTAGCGAAGGGAAAGATCATAAATTATTAAATAAATACTAGTGAAATCATTAGAACAAAAATTTTAAAGGAAGGAAAGAGCTCAATCAATATATGAAGCGAAGAAATTGAATTAAAGACTACATTAAAACTTAATACGTTTTTTGAACACTAATACACATATGCCTCCTGTATTAACTTGTGCATTTCATAAAGTAACTTCACTTGTCGTACATTACTGATCTTTAAGAGTGGAAATGTTTGTCATCCGATGTAACTTAAATATTGATAAAAATCTCAAGACCTTACTGTTATGCTTGTCGTTGTATAACTATGAAAACGGGCAGTGAGAGCAGAAGAGCGTAGATGGCTGAAGACATTCAAGAAAGGTCATACACAAAATTTCAGAGTTCCGAATTTCAGTACAGAGTTCATTCGGTGGTTACGGTTATAACCAACATTCTGGATAACAATGCGGGAAATAAGAAATATGAGAACTTTCTGAGGATCATAATGGAAGGAAAAATGAATGGGAAAAATCAGGGAGAGGGGGAGAACGAGATAGGAATGTATATGAAGCAGGTCACGAAACGGTTTAATAAACACACGTGAAGGCTAGCAAGGATAGACATATGAAAAATTACTTTTGCGAAAACCAATCAACAAATTTACAATCGAATAAGGAGACGTTATTGATGTACAAACAGCTTATAAGTATTCCTGTACAGTGGCGAACTGAATAAACTATTTAGCAACTTGAATTTCGGACACCACTCAAACCGTGTACGCAGAAAGGAGTGAGAAGATTAATGATTTTAATAACACAATAAAAAAACAGAGTTTGTCGAGTAATTCTTACTATAAAGTCAAGAAACAAACAGAACGACAGATATAGAGAGAACGAGAGAGAGTAATAGGCGCTCGGAAGACCTCAAGGAGGAGGCGGCTGGAATGCAGGGAGAGAGAGTGGCGATCACGAATGCGCGCCATTTGCATAGGAGGGCGGGGGCGTTCGGCAGAAGGAGGTACGTGAATGTAAATGGGGGAGGAAGTGACCGGCCGGAGAAGGGAGAGATATCCTGGGACGATAATAAAAGAGGCCCCGTCGGGGGAAGGGAAGTGTGGGGCGGGGTGGGAAAGTGGGGAGGTGGTGTGGAGAGAGTGCTCGGGAGAGTCGAGCAACGAACAGGGGAATAATAAGACGAGGAAGGGGTTTCCAAAGGGGTGAGAGGAGGGGTCCGCGGACGGAATTAAACATCTACAGATATTTTTATTGAAGATAATAATAATTTGCGATTATGTTCTGAGGTTTCGTAAGCCTCCTTTGAATATTGTAAACATTATATTCCTATTATGATACCCCTGATTTAAACCTTTACGATTTCTTTATGAGATTATCTCAATTCTTATTTGCATAACCAATCCTCCAAGGACCCTTACCCAACTGAAGGACAATATTCGCCAATAATTAGTCTGTACACCCATCACTATGCTGGAAAGGGTCGATTGAAACTTAAGAATTCGGGTAAACCAGTGGTTCACCATTGGGGGGCAACACTTGCCGGATACAAGTTTTTAAAAAGATGAAAACTAAAATTCCAAATGCTTTACAATAGATTGTAAATATACAATTATTACAATAATATCTTCTGCTTTGTTGTTCCTTCAAATGAGAAAGTTTTGCTTCCGCACCCTGCATAACCTTATTTGAACTACACGTGAAAGAAAATGGCAAAGTGACCAGCACTGATTAACGAGCAGCTGACATACTTATGAGTAGAAATAATCAATCTTGTTTAACTTACAGAAATTCATACACTACATAAGCATCTTTAACAAAAACCCTGCACTAACCACATAACATGGAAAGTGATCGTTTCATTCATACCTAAAAACATTCACGTTTGCAGGTTTTTGTATGAAGTCTTTGGGCGGAGTTCCACACCTTGCATGCTGTTATACCAAGAATTACTTGTGGAACTTATCTTCACGATGGTTTGGGATTCGGAGGGTCATGAATATGGCTCCTTGTGGTTCGATCGTGTGCAGATTTCTTAAATGCAAATTGTGAGCTTGGCGGGCAGGGAAAGTGAGTGGGAGAGGGTGCGGGTGAGGTTATAGGCGGGGGAGGGGGTCATGGAGAATGGCATCCATGACGTGAATGGAGAGAGAGAAGGGTGGGTCGCGTCCGTCCGTGAAAGGGTGGGGGAAGGACGGGGGGCGCAGGGCTGGAAGGGCACCCATCGGAGGGGGGAGAGGGGGCTGGGAGGAGAGATAGGAGAGAGCCTTTCTCACCGCCGACACATCCCAAGTCTTCCAACTCCACCTCCTCCCGCACCTCGGCCTGCGATGCGGCTGGCTCAGGCCGGACCCCAATCATCGGGCAATTCAAATAGAAACCTTTACAGTCCTCTTCATTTCAGAACAAATACACAGGGCATGAGCGTAGATATAAAGATACCATGTCCGGCTGCAGTTCGTTAAGTCCCAAGTTCAAATCGGGGCGATAACAAATACTATTAGTATTATTGTGCACCTGCCAATCAAAAGTACTTTTCGGGCAGTAGCAACGACTAATAAAAAGGAGACAATTATAAATTACCGATTCAGGGATGATATGTCGGAACTGTTCTATAATAACAGAGACGAAAACTCATGCAATTTTTCACTTAATCAAAAATTATTTCCGACTATTATCGATGTACTACAGCATTTTCAAGTCGATTTGAAAAAGATATATCACATCGAAACAAGTGGAAAATAAATTTTTATTAAGAGAAAATTTACTATAGTTTTCTGTCCCTGTTATTAATATGCGAATTTTTTCTCTTGGATAACTTTTTGTTTTCCCTAAATCACTTACTTCTTCAGTACTACTTAACGTCTACCTGCCTTTCATGCAGTCATAATCAAGCATGTATCTATATGTACCTTTCCGTTTCCCCGTACACACAACTTTTTTCAATTTAATCTGGCCTAAAGAGAGTAAAAGTGGCCGAGGGAAATTACATCGAGAGATCGTATGTTGAGGGAGACCTTATTAAATAGTTCGTTCTGAAAGTAATGCAATTATTTTTTTAAAAGCAATCTATTGAACAGATTTGCACAAAAACATAAAATTCTTCAAAATACTGCCCTTGGACATCTACACATTTTTTTCTAGCGACTCTGCCAATACTGGTTCATTAACTGACGTCCTGCCGCTTCCACAGCTTGGAGAGCAATGATACCGGTTTCGCGGCAAAGCTTATCGTTCCCCTCTCCTACTCCAAGTAGATCTGACCAAAAGGAGCGGCGCGGGAAATTCAATTGCATTACTTTGGGAACGCACCCTGTAGAAGGGTGAGAAATAGGCAAGTGAAGCAGAGAAAAAAGAGGCAAGGTGAAGATAAAATGAAGTTAGGAACAGGTGAAGGGGGGCAAGGCAAACGAGAGGAACTTTGCGAGAAACGCAGGACATAACAGTTGTTATCGTACAAGAACAAGGTAAACTCGCAGGTAATTGGATAAGATTGTACATGACCCAATCATACAACAACATGAATAACATAAAACAATACGGGAACCTTTGGCAGAGCGATATATACATACAGGCCCACACGCAAAGGTAAAAACTTCGGTCACAGACACCATGTGATGGTACAGACGGTGGAGAAAAATAAAAAGGAAGATCGGGAACTCACAGACCGAGAGTGTATTCTCATTCCTCCTTTCACGAAGGGGTCGCCTGCAGGCTCCGACACGTCCGCAAATTCTTATTGGTCATGTATATGTGTGTGTGTGTATATATATATATATATGTATGTATACACACACATTTCTAAGCACATTTGCATGGCCATATCTTCTCATTGCCGCGAAAAGGAAAAGCAAAAATATTTTACGAAAGCAATGCCTGCGGGAAGGGAGCATGGGAGACTGTCTCAGGAGAATCTGCGAAGGTTCCAACTCGTTCGTTAAAGTAAAAAAAAAATGAAACACAGCCCGCTGGAGAGTTCTGATAACTGCAGGGAGGAGGAGGAAGAGACCCGGGACAAACAAAAGGTCATTTGCTATTCATATTCACATCTCAAAGAATCCGTTCGTAACGGGATCTCAAATATCGCGGCGGCCAACTGCGAAGTTTCCTGAGTTCCTTTCTCTCGAATGACCGGGAGGGGGGGGGGGAGTTTATCGCGGGAGGGTGAGCCGTGCATGCGAGCACGGGGGGGAGGGGGTTGAGTGGGGAGGCGATGGCTCTCTCCCTTTTTGCGTGGCGGGCACGCGAAGAAGACTGCGGTTCCAAATGGATGCAAAAGTTTCCTCTTTCCAGGGCGGGCGGTAAGAGAGCGACTCATCAATATTCAGGGAGTGCAGCGAATTCTCCTTTTATTTCCCTCCTCCATCGTTCGCCCGGAGTTAGGGGGAGGGGAGCGAGCGCTGTGGCCCGGAGGGCCTCCCTCACCGAAGCACAAAAATCCACCCCTCGTTCGGGGGTGGGGAGAGAGGCCCGGGGGAGGGACACCACTCCTTCCGAGGCACAAAACAACCCCACCCTCCCCACGCACCCCCCGCACCACTCGGGGCCCCAAGGCAAGTCATTCCTCGGAGTCGCCTTCGGTCTCTGCGCGAATTTCCTCGAGAACGCTGGCGGGGTTATCGGAAAGGGTTGGGCAAGCGGGGGTGGGTGGGGGATGCGGCGGAAGAGGGGCGGAAAAATAAGGCGGGGAATACGAGCAAGGACTGCATATCGGTTTTGACGAAAACGGTCGAAACATAAAGAATAGGTAGACGGGATGGAAATTAAAAGGAACTCCGAGGCGACAAGGGGAGGCCAGAACTATGAGGTTACACGAACAGTATCGTTGTACAATATATTATTATTCTTATAGTTGTTCTATAGTTTAGGATGGATACAACGTACTTATTTCTACAACACTACCTTTACTTGCCTATCCAAATAAAAAAACAATCTTAAGTCGGGCACTGCAAGAGGTCCCCATTCAATTCCGCGCACTTTCTTCCTGCTCTCATTCCATTCAACATCCCTCTACTATTAATTTTTTCTTCCTCAGTTGGCCGACGTTCCACCCTATTACACAGTCTGCAAAACGCTCTGCATCCATCTTTCCGAAACAAAATACTTCTAGGTTTATGGGCTGCAATAATCTTTTATTTAAAAATGTGCAGCGGTTCACACTTGTGACTTGCCAATTGATTAGTCTACTAATGGATTGCTTCAAGTTCCAATCAATCTTCCTCGGTCTCGAACGCATATTTTCCTTTAATGTTTTGAACGTGAGACAAGTCGAACAAAGATGAGTACTGACTTTTAATATGAAGCATATCGCTTATGGATTCGAAACCTGGTCTTAGAGAGTGTGGGATGGGCAGGAATTGGAGATTTCTGAGAAGGTGAGTGGAGAAGAATGAGGGGAAATAAGTTGGGCAGAGAGGAAAGAGAAGCGGGGAAGTTTTTAAATATGGTGGGAGGGCATTGGGGCTACGACGGGAAATACCAAGGAGCAGATACGGGGAACCCTGAAAGGTGGAGGGATATCGAAGCTCGTGAAAGAAAGAGAATGCTGGGCGGGAGGAAGTCTTTGTGTACGGTATGAGAACGGCAGGAGGAAAGTGTGTAGATATTAAGATCGGAATGACGTAGGGTGAAAAAGAGGGAGTTGAGGTGATTTGTATGTAAAAGAAATCGATTCGCTGGATAATAGCGACAGTGCTCTCCTGAAGTACTCATTACATTTAGACCGTTGAATAATAAATTCCCACGTCGATGCCAATCGGACGAGTAGTATAAAAATTAATGTTGTCCACTATGAACGGTTACTTTTAATAATGAAATAATTAAAGTACACTCGTCCTCGATTAAACTACTTGCACATAGTGTCACAATTGATCATCAAGAAACGACTTTTTCTCCTGAATTTGCAGCGCGGTGTTCTGCGGTACCTAGCCGTTAAAGCTCTTTGAGAATCCCCTCATGAATTATCCAAAAAAATAAAATTATTTTTTAAATCCCATGGTAAAGCTCGAATTTGTTCTCTGCAATCGAGTAATGTGAGAGAGCCGCGATTCCCGAAAATCAATTGAAATAATGAATTATTGCGATGCCAACAAGAGAGGAAAAAATCCACCTCAGAGAAATTCGATTTCCGAGCGTCGGGAGAGGGAAGGGGAATAGCTTACAAGTCAGTGGGAGTCGCGAGAGGGTTTTCACCCTTCAAATTGAGGTCACGCACCCCACAATTACATTAAGAAAGGCAAACATGAGGACCCAAATGAAATTAACCTGGCTCCAGTCCGCGATTTTTAAAATTATTATAGAATAACCGGTTTACCGTGGTACGACCTTGGCCGACATATTATTATAAAACAGTACATTCTACCTTTTTAAAATTCCAAAGAATGTTAAATGTTTAGTTATCACTAAATATTTCGAACTTTTAAATCAAAAATAAAGAAAAACTTCCGATGGGACCAATGGTACGTGTATTGATTCTTTTCTGAGTATACAGAATAGTTTATATTTCAAAATAAATCGCTTTCCTTTAACGTAGATAATGGTTCTATCAAATAAGAAAGTAAAAATAAACCGCACGTAATTTTCAGGTTATATACATTTCCTCATTTCTACATACCACCAGGATTTACAGAATTTTGACTCCATAGATAACACCTTCCACTCAATCGACCGGGAAGAATACGATATTACGAAAGGTTCGATGCAACATAGGGACCCCACTTAAGCCATGATTCTAGAATAATACACTTGTTCTGTGGAACAATAGATGGTCACCTGCGAAGGAAGACGGAAGTCGCCAATATAGAATGCGAAGTTTGGCAAATATAGAATGCGAAGTTTATCAATAGGAAAAAGTTAAAGACGATGAATAACAACAGAAATATTAGGAAACGTTCAAGGGATAGTAGCTCACCATGCGAGATATGGACAGCAAAAGAAAATTGGAAGACAAATCAATGTGTTCAATTCCATGGAGAAGTAATTAAAAGCTAATGGACAGATTAAGTGAGTTACGAAGAATTCATTTGAAGGGAGAGAGTGAAGCCGGAGACGACGAGAGGAAAACTAATTGGGCACCCTCTGACACATAACATGCCAGCAAGGACGAACCCGCGTAAGAGCGAGATTACAGAGGGAAGTCAAAGAATACATACGAGAAATAATGAAAGACGTGAAAACCAATGAAAGGATGATGAATGACGGGGGTCATGAGACTACTGTAAACAATCCTGGAATGAATAAAAAAATGATGACTCGATCTGAATAACATAGCGGCATTAAAAGAGAGCCAATCAATTGCTTACATTAAAATACGAAAAATATATTCACAGGTCCCAAATTAAGTATATCGAATACAAAAGCGGAAATGAACGAAAAGCAATTTCGAGGAGAGACCAATGACGAAGTCGGAGGCGAAAAGAAACGGTCCCACGTGCCAAATTGACTAATTGCTAATTAGGAACGCGACAATCACGATAATAAGGAATTATCCTTTGAACCATTAAGACACCCTAAACGGAGGAGCAGGGGAGAAATAAACTCGTCAGCCTGTTTGCAAAAAGCTCCTTTTTGGACGCTGCGGCGGCAGGAGAGCGGGAGCGGTAACGCAATGAATTGACTAGAATTACCCACCGATATCCATTACATTTCCAAAGCAATCCACTTTGCTATGGCAATGCCCGTTACTCATTACTTAACGGGGCGCGCGCGGCGGCGCTCATATTTTCCGCGTGCCGAGGCAATTAATTAATCCTCCAATCGATAGCTCGGTGCCACGGCGCGCCGGTAGACCGGGCGAAGAAGACCCTCGCGGTGCATAAATTTTGCGCCGAGCTCGGCACCCCAAAATCGCGCTCCATCAATCGATCGGTGGACCGGTTGGCATGCACGAACGTGGGAGCATACGGGGAGCGAGACAGGCGGCCGCGGGCACACTCTTATCGGAATTAAGCTCTTTGTTTTCCCACAGGAAGACCTCGCTTAAGACGACTTCACGGAACGACTTATGTCAACTCGCGGTTTCCGAATGAAGCTAATGGCGGTTGGGAAATAAGGTTAGCGATGTTTCCATTTTCGAACTGCGTCAGTATGCAGCCGTACTCGAGAAAAGTGGGCTTTATTTCATGCTCGCAAAATATAGAAAAAACAATTTAAAAAAAGATAAAATTGAAATGGTATTTAAATTTTTGGAATCTGCACCACGGATTTTTTCAGACCGAAGCTTAAGAATAATCACTGAAAGAGTCGCTGCTCGTCCTTTCCGAAGAAAGTTGTAGCGGAACCACCTAAAATTCTATAAATATTGGCTTTTTAGTTCCTTGAATAAAAGAATTAAATTATTAAAAAAGAGATTTACTTGAAAACTTAGTTAAAGTAGCTATGGACAATTGACAAATTAAGTCCGAAATCTTCACGGGTGTAATGACTATGTACTGATCATTAGAAAATGCTAGACGACTTTTTTCTGCCTCGTCATGAAAAATAAGATGCCTGCGAAGGTATTGAATGATTGGGATCATTATTAGAGGAAAAAACTAGTCCGCCGATTGAGTGCCTAACTTAAAAGTTGACGGAGCCACAGCGCTACCGCACCCTTGACTTGGCTTTTTCATTTCAATAATACGGAAAGAAATCTTTAAAATAAACCAAGTGCTCCGTGAGAACCAATTTAGCGATGAGATTTCCAAATCCTATTTGCTGGAAATAGAACTCATGAATCAGAATCGCTGATTCTCTCATTGAAGCACTAATGGCAACCGATTCCGCATCCAACCGCACACTCTCCACAAGGGAAGCCCTACACGGAAGGGCCAGAATGAATTCACAAGGTTGGCTTCATTTCATTTTCATGATCACTCTCAGCGTTCCGAAGAAGCCGCACGCGAAGATCTTCTTCCTCTTAGTTTAACGGGCCCCTACGACGGTAGGCATCCGATTTCCACTTCCTCTCTCGATTCGCCCGCCTAGCTCTTCAATCTCCAGCACGATACACGGTTCATGTCTTCCACGATTGCTTTCATGTTTCCTTGCAAGGCCCTCTCGGCTTCTTTCTTTCTAATATCCTTTGCACCATGTTTTCATCGTCTATATGTATGCGTGCTGCTAGTTGGACCCATCTACTTCTAAACTGATTTCTTAAATTTAATTCATTATTACAGTACCCTGAAAGCCAACGCTAGGGTACACGACAGGGGATGAATACATACTAGGTTTACTTTTAACTCAGAATACTCGTCCATACCATCCCCCCCCATACCCACAGCTGTTGAAACTTGTTATTTAGATCCCTTATCGTTCGTGGAAAAAACTACATCTCATATCAATCTGTTCTACACTTAATCTCTCTAATTTTATTGACATTATCTCTCGTTTCGTAGTACGATGGGGTTATAATACATTGTCAACATCACTGCTAAAGAGACGTCCTCACAATTTTAGCAGGAGCTTCAATCTTTAATTCAACCTTTGCTCCGTGAGTGATTCCCAGAAAATTCCCAGCTGCTCTAATATTTTGGATACGCTGAATTAGCTTCTCGTCTCCGTATTTCTTCGAAATACTTCAACTTTCCCTCTAGGACTCATCTTCAGCATTCTCTTACAACACCAAGTTTTCAATGACTATAGCACCATCTTTCGTTGTAAATGTATCATGACATCCATGGTACTACGTTAAGCGAGATCATATCAATTAAATTAGGGAAAATAAGGGTAGAACGGATAGATCTAAGATGTCTTTTTTTCACGAACACAAGGATCAGAATAACATCGTCCGACCGTGGCAGGATCATATTTGGGTCCAAATTAGTCTGGTGAGTATTCACTCCCTGCCACACACCATAACGCTGGCTTGCGGGGTAATAAAATATCAAAGAAAAAAATACCCCTTTCTGCTGTACACGGAGCTACAATCTACACGTGAGGTCTTCAGGAGCCTCTTCTTCCTTTAAGCTATCATTTTTTCAACTGAAAAACTAACCTGATGAATTATACATCACATTGGTACATATATTTGTGGCTCGTTTTCACAGGTAGTTTAACTCCGTCACATCTTTGATGACATCTATTTTTAATTTCATTTTCTTGGTCTCCACAGTAGATAAGAAACTTGGTGTATTTTTATTTATTTTGATGTTATTGCTTCCGTTATTTTACCAATACACCAAAAAGTACTGTTGACTTAGTCACTATCAGTAATCATCCAATGATTTCCACTCTTTTCTTAATGAATTTTCATCTCAACTTTCAATTCGTCACCAACTCTTTCAATCACCGTTTGGACACTTTCGATGTGTCTGGAAACGACGAGAAACCATTTCCAATTCATTTTTTAATGCCACCTTTGACTGAACCTTACTCCCCATTACTATCTTTCTACAGACCGTACTCGTCGATCTCTAAACTTAATACGTGAATGGCGCACGACGCTAAACGAGACTTTTCTCTCGATATTGTCGAATGCATTTCATATATCAATCAATGAGATGCATATTTTTTTAGCTTCCAGCCCTTTCCCGCATGTTTTCAACCTTTAATTTAATCGTCTTCATGATCAAATTGTGTCTCTCACTTATTTTTTTAGCGCGAAGATGCTACAAAAAAGTTTCCTCAGCGAGGACGTAATTTCAAGCGAAATGGGTGAAAGGGAAGACAACGAGAGATCACATTCAGGCATTTGTCTATTTTTTTAGCGAAGATCATACACCCCACTCGTTGTCAGGAACACCGTGAGTACACGCGGTGAACGGAAGGCGACTGGGTGGGGGAGTAAGATGTCCCTCACACCCCTCCCCCCCGGGAGGGGGCTTGAGGGGGTCGGTTCTGGGAGGCAGGAAGTCGAAGAGGCGAAGGCTTAACACGGCAAGGGAGGAGTCGGGCTTGGAATCCGCCAGTAATTCAGGCGGGGGAGGAAATGAGAAATGGGGATGACTTGATTCAGCCACTTGACACAAGGCAAGAAGGGCATGGAGAAAACTCCACAGAGTAAGGAAACTTCGCCATAAACGCGGTGGCGCGAGGCCTAGTGGAATATACGACACATATACATATATACACGTAGATCCTCACCGAGAGCACCGCCGACACTTTGTCTCCCTTCAAGTCGATTTGCAACTTTGCTGAACATAAGTGGCAAATGCACGCACCCACTCCATGAGCCGAGGTGTTGGTCCCGGGAAGAGTTCGCTGCTCCCGGAAGGCCAGAATCTGCTCACGTCCGCTTAGTAATCGCTGTCCCCGAGCGAAAATTCAATCAACGAATTTATTATGATTGCGCGGATAATATTTTTATTTTTTTTATAATAAGGCCTTATATCTTGGAACTTAACGATATCTTGATTCCCATTTTGGTAATTTTTGTGTAAAACAAAGAAATATATTCTATGGCACAGTGCAGGAGAGGGAAGGGTGTATCGAGACGAATGCAATAAATGGCAGGTGAAGAGTTTGCGAGGCATGTTGAGTTGACATGAAATGTTAAAAGCAGTGACACACAGGAGGCTGATATTGGGTATGCTGGACTGGGTTCAAAATTATTAGACGTGCTGGATGGTTGGTTGTAAGTATGTGGACCTGGAAAATGATTCATTTTAGTTTAAGATCGTAGACTATTTAGTTGATGGAGTAAAGTAGGCAGAATTAATGAATGCATTGCAAAAATAGGAATAGATTGGAGGGAAAGGCGACTTATCCTCAACGTCAACAAGTTTCAGACACCTAAGATACGAGCGGCGAATCGAGAGTTGGATAAGTAATGTTATTAGACTGTGTTTTCCATTATCACCCGTCATGTTCAACGTATATGAGAAGGAAATGGTTAAAAAGGCATGGGAAGAACAGGAGACAGGAATGAAAGTCGGGAGAGTATACATAAAATCGGTAAAGATTACGGATCAATCTTAGTCGGTCAGCCAAACTCTACTGAGTGCATTTAAAATAGTGCGATAGGCATGGGCTGAGAATGAATGTAAATAGAGAGAATGCTAGGCAAGCGAGAAAGATGTCGGAAGAGGATAGGTATTTCGGATGGAATGACGGGAGGAAGGAAGTATGCGGAATTAAAGAGGGGTGTTTTGTAAACCTGGCTGTCGGGTTGTGTTTTGTTGAAATAGAAAGGGAATTTGTACCTGGACTGTTGGGTAGATTATGTTCATCGAATTCTACCTTAACCGGAAGATTAACAATAATAATAATAATACATTTAATTTGCACAATTACTGGTTTTTGCCTAAATTAGAGGAGTCCAAACTCGATTCGCTTCTCGAACGACCCTTTAAATTTTCTTTTTTCTTTACTGTCTCCTAAACACAGAGTGTATTACTTGGTATATATTCCAATACTTTATACTACGGCGGTTTCAAATCGGAAGTTAAAAACTACTCTCCTTCATTTAAGCAATAATAATCAGGTAACTTCTACAGTCAATCGAGGGTAACTTAACTCTTATGGGCTGAGAAAAATAGGATGAGGTTCATTTCAAACTTGAGCTTAGAAAACTGTATTTTTTTCAGTATTTTTGTATATTTTAGAAACTGCCAGCCACCACTAGAGTGTGTGGAAGGGGGCGAATACACGCCAGACAGATGTCAGAACAATTTTACCGTCAAAAAAGCGAAAACCTGTATTCAAATTCGGAAATTCTGGCTTCACTCACAGTTTTCAAGTCAAAAAAAACCTTTTGTGAAAGACATAAAGCGGGGTAAGTATTAGTTACGCACATTAAGAATACACACCGAACACTCATTTCTTTAAGTGGAAAATGGAATAGGCTAATGATGTATGAGGCCAGCTGATAGCAGACGAAATCACACACCCTTCCAAATGGTATCGTCCATAATAAGCTTGGTAATATAGTTGTCGCATCGAAGGAATCCCACTAAGCTACGGGAAAAACCACATGGCAATAGTTTTAAATTCGATGACGGTTCCAACATTTAAAAAAATAACATATGTCGTTTCAGTTAAACAGTGGAAACCTCCCAGGCTTCGCCTAATATTATCATTGTCATGACCGAAGCCATCACATAAAAAATGACAATCAGCCTGAAAATAAAAGAAAACGACCTCCTGTGGGCGATTATGAACATGAAAGGCAAACACTTGCTGAATTAAAAATTTCATTTTTCACCAAAGCTGGAGCATGCCCACTCCACAAAACACAATTAAAGCAATGGCTGCGCGCTTGTCGAAGAAGCCCGGTCGGGATGCTGACAACAGTCTCCGGAGTGAAGAGGGGGCGATACCCACTGCCACGTTCCGGGGGAGGAGGAGTTAATTACCCTTAATTAGAGCGAGGTGAAATTGCTGCTCCTTCACGTGAAAACCATTTAGGAGGGATACCACCCCCCCCCTTGCCACGGCGCGGGCTTTTTTCAACCCGAGTCCCGCCATCGTTTAAAGTGAGTCCAATCTAAAGAGTTACTCCGGCCCACTTGCCTCCAATTACCCACGGCAAACATGGACCGCTAAGGGAATCAACTACAACGCTTCCACAGTTGAAAGCACATCGCTTGCTTCGATGCATTTTCTTTTCATCCAACAATTTATTTACACTCCACGTTCCACAACATTTTATGCTCGAAATGTGGCCGCCCCGTGGCAAACAATGTACATATGAGTATGTTTATGTACATATGCAGGTATACATATAGGGCTCGGTGTGTTTATATGCATGTATATGTATATATTATATTATATATACACGCCGGCTATGTATATATTTTTATACACATAGGTATAAATATATTGTTATACACCGAGCCCCGGAGGGAAATATATCCTCATCATCATGAGAGCTTTTTCAGAAAGACGGGCACTCGGTAGGGAAAGAACGCAGAAATTACTGGGTAATTTTGCGAAAACATTTAACACACACATATAATGAGAAAACGTTTATAAATGACAAAGGAGGCAGCTAAAAAACATTCTGCATGAGCTTAAATGACACCCAGAAGCATACGGGATGCCGAAGGGAGAACGGAGTTAGTCGGAGTAACAGAATAGTTTAATGCAGTGTTCAGCGTTTAAGGGTATTTAGTGTTTAGTCAGGTGTTGTTTGGGGGTGTAGCACTCCTTAAACCTAGGGTTCATCATTGGTTTTCAAAACTCAGCTACAGAGGTAGACTTCTTATTAATAGTAATATGCCTAGTAATTAAACAATGTCTCTTGTGAATTAAGGTCATGCAGGCGCATTAGCGAATAATACAGAAATACTATAAGTACGTTCGACTACGCGTTTGACTGTAACTTTATAAAATCAAATGGAAAATTAAATCCAGAAATAGATCATAAATGATGATCTGAATCTCCTGCCGAAGCCGCTTTTGATGTTGGCAACAGAGCTAACAAGTTGTATCCATTAAATCACCTTTAAAGACGCTTTTTAACAGAAAATTATATAAAAAATGCCAATCGATGTTTCAAAGCTTCATTACCAAGCCAACTGAATTAAGCCTGCTACATATATATGATTAAATAATTTATCGTACATGGAAAGTGGCACTTTCATGTTGTCATCAACACATTTGGCAGTGTTTGTTATAGTCCATCTTACCCTCAAATTCTCAACGAGTGAGACTTTGGAGTGAGAGAGGCAGGGGGTGTTAGGTGACCAGCGATTAGAACGATTGGTCATAAATTTGGGGAATTCGTTAGCAATGCCAGAGGTACTGTTTGGACCCAGAGAGGCAAGGGAAAAAATGACTCCTCAAATCGATCAGGTCGGCTTTCCAAAACCTAATTTCGCCATTTCTTCTGTGCCAATGTTAAACGCAAAAGATTTTTTTATTTTCGAAATATTTAAGTCTTAAATACCAACCGTGGCCACCAGTGCCTCCCAACCAAGACTCTTCTGTAATAATGTGATGCTCTCCGTTGGCTCATAATTTTCTTTACGAAAAGACCGGCCAACTACACTTTCCGTCACGCTCGCTAATTCCCACTCGCAGCTAAGCGAAGCAACCAACCTGCCGCAGTTTTCCGCATCCGAGAATGACTCCGCGGAGGCGACGCCGTCGGCTGGGGGTTGTTGGGGAGGGAGAGGGGTCGCGGGTGACCGGGAGAAAGGTTGAAGGGGGGGGGTGGACGGAGGGACACCCTGCGAGGGCAAATTCAGTTACGCGGACTTCTGCCTCGGAGAAGAATTCGGGGGGCGCATGAAAAGTTGCTTGCGTGGGAGGAAGACGTAAGAGTGGAGACGTGAGTGGGTAGGGGTGCGAGGGTGGAGGCAGGGGGAAAGGGGGGCGGCGTCATACGCATTGGGAGGGGGGGCCCAAAGGAGGGATACAAAACGCTTCGATAACGGCGTAATGTGATTCCCCGAGGGATGGGCCTCTTTGGGCAACCCACGCCTCCCCGGAAGAGTAAAAAACCTGGCGAATGGCCTCCCGGGAAAAAAATCTCTCAAAAATTAAATTATTGAACATATTCGAGATCACGTCATTCTTTGCGGGTCACAATGACGACCATTACGAATAAACCGATTTTTAAGTACCCTGCCAACTGCGGCGAACGTCTGTCTGTTTTAAGTATTCCAGAAAACCACAGCAAGTATGAGTGCGACATACGGCAGAGCTATCGTCATAAAAAGGAAACTACTTCCATGAGAGAAAAATATAGATCTCGACGTGACAACGTGCATTAACATTTATGAGAGCATCTCCGAATATCTTTATTTTTTGCGACTCGTCGCTTCTGGGAGATATTCACTATTCAAATATTCATTGAAATGCATTATTCAATAATCACATCCCTTCACAATCCGCCATCAATAAGCAATTAGTTCACAATTGACAAAATTTTACGTCCTTTATGAAGCAGTTTGAAATGAGCCACATACGAAATAGGACTCACTCGCACAAGGAAGACAGTTCAAAAAAAAAGACCGACAGTATTGAAGAGAAAATTCTAACAAGAGAAGACTGAACAATTATTACCAACCTAGATAAATTTAGTAGCATATTCAAAATATTAGAGGGGCTAGGCTGGGCATCACTCATGAAGCGAATTTTATTGAGATGATCTCACCGACCGTAGTACGATGGTTGTCATGACAAAATTTCAACGAAAGATGGTGCTACAGTCATCGAAAACTTGGTGTTGTAAGAGAATGCTGAAGATGAGTCGTAGAGGGAAAGTTGAAGTATTTCGAACAAATACGGAGACGAGAAGCTAATTCAGCGTATCCAAAATATTAAAGCAGCTAGGAATTTCCTGGGATTCACTCACGGAGCGAAATTTAAATTACAGATTGAAGCTCCTGCATAAATTGGAAGGACGTCTCTTCAGCAGTGATGTTAAAAATACATTATTACCCCCATCGTAATACGGAACGAGAGATAATGTCACTAACATTAGATAGATTAAGTGTAGAGCAGATTGATATAAGATGTAATTTTTTCCACGAACGATAAGGGATCATGCTTACGTTGTCCGACCGTGGTAGGGTCATATTCTGTTCAAAATCAGTCCGATGTGTATTCATCCCCTGCCACACACCCTAGCGGTGGCTTGCAGGGTACTAAATTATCAAAATACCAAATATCATTGAAAACTGGGAATGTTATTTTTCGCTAATGTTGCAACTCACCGGTTATGTTGCAAATCAACAGTGATGCACAGGCAACTTTCGCACTTGAAATATTGTAAACACGGTGACGATTACACAAAATATATTGCAACAAAAGATGGCAAGCTGCAACTCCTATATCAAATGAGAAAACCAATAAGTAGTAAAGCGTGAGGCCAAAACTACTACTCCCGAAAGACGAGACAAGGAGAAGTTGACGGTCGTTCTGTCTGACTATCGGCCAGTAAACAATGTCAAGTATCGGAAGGTTAAGATTTTGAAAAAAAATAAAGAGCAATAGTTACCAATGATAACCCAATCATAATTATTTTTGACACAAGACATTTAACATTGAAAAATAATTATCAGGCGCGCAAAATATAAGTAAATTGGCAACACACTAAAATAGATTAAGGTAACTAGATTTGGAGGAATTAATATCCTTTAAACCTCGCGATGGAAGCATATACTTGTATCCTGAAGAAGCAATTTTAAATTTTCGAATTAAAGTATCAATTTCTTTCTCAGGAAGTGAAAATATTATGGGATAAGTCAGCATTGCACGTCACATTCAATGCAGGAAAAATGTTCGCCCGAGATGAATTCGGAAGGAGCATGACGGAAAAATTAAAACTACGAGGACCAAACCCTCCGAAGATTGAAATCAGAACGTCTGAAATTTCCCAAAATCGTCCCTGACGCGAAGGCGACCATTTCACGCAAAATTAAGCGGCGACAATAGAATCATCATCTTTACCTCCGCGAGATTAGAATTAAAACGGTCGCGCTCTCTCTCTCTCTCTCTCATTGCAGGGACCACGGGGGATTTATCGAAGCGCCGATTATACGCGCGCTTGCACGCCACGGCGGATTTTTAGACAAGGGAGGTCGGGCACAACAATAAGGGAGCCTTCAACCAACCACGAGGTTAATTGGAGTTAGTCGGGGTGTTAAACTCTTCTGCGAAGGCAGGGCCCGCCGCGGGAGAAAGATCGATTGCGGGCGCGATTTTTCGAAACGGCAGCGGCGGGCGTCAGGGGAGAGGGAGGTGTCCTTTGTGGGACAGACAGACGCGTCTGTCCGCACCGGCGCGCTTTGCCCTCCGCTCCATTGCCTCCTTGGCGAACCCACGGTGGCAAAAACAAATGACGACGGCGCGCTAAAGGAAGTGGGACTCTGCGAGGAGTCTCGGAAAGAAGTCGCTCCCGCGGCGAGGAGTTTCGGCGACGCCAAGGTGGTGGCCCTAAACACTCCAGCCGGCGGGAAATACACGCCTCATAACACAAACGCGAGCGCTCGATTTCCATTCTCCTCCTCCCGCACATGAATTCATAGGAACGGGCGGGAAAAGACGTAATTTCAACCCCTTTGGAGCGGACGCGCAAAAAAATTTTAAAAAACTACCGAAATTTGAACCAAAAAGTATTTTTATCATCCCGCACTAGTGGAAGAAAAAATATATCCAAGACATATGCCGCAAAGTTATTTTCGAACGCACTAGGTCGGGATAAGGTCAGGTAATTCATTAAATTCACTCGCCCGCCCGAGTGAGTAGCGAGTAGAGAATGGAAGACCGCCGAGCGGAATACGACCTGCGAAAAAATTATGCGTGGACACTTGATGGAATCAGCCTCAAACTATTGAAAACAATACTACGAATCAGAGGCATCAGCACAGAGATTGGTTGAAAAGAAGGGGAGGGATAATAACCTTAAGGGATTACGTCGCTGGCGAAAAATTCTTTCTTCCCAATAATAAGGGAAATTAATGCGAAATCTCTTTCATTATTTCTGACAAATTATACTTTAATTTCAGTCATTGTCTTCAAGGAAAACGCAATGTAAAATGTTTATTGCTACGTCTTGAAAACGTTTAATTTAAATTGATTCTATAACTGTGGAGTGGTACTACCCTGGTTGTCATTAGTGATTACGGCTCAATTATTTCAAATGTGATCATGCGATTAAAGAAAACAAATCATGATTTTCCGAGAAACATGCGCTCATTCCTCGCTCTTCCTCAGGCTCAATAGGACGGGCTGATCCTTGTTAATGCGGTGAATTGCACTAAAAACGAATCAGGCATGTCGTCTTAATAAATTCAGTTATTTCATATCCATGACATAGCCATAAGTCGTCAATGTGCCGTTCAACTAGGCCAACCACAGTAAAGGTTGGTAGTAGAGGGTGAAGCTTAGCAAAATAGGGCTTGGGTGAAATTAACCAATTGATTCCAAAAAGACTGTTCCCCTTCCATACACAGCCAGCGGTTTCCCAGGAATATCGGAAAGATCCGAAAAATCACATTTGGTTGAACCTGAGGCGCCCCCCGGATTCGAACCCGAGCGCAAAGGCCAACAACACAGCCTACCTACAAGACTACCACGATCCAAAATATTACATACAAGAGCACTTAATAGATGACAAATATTAACTCTATGATGTATTATCCACATGAAATTGCCACGTAGAGTTAAGCTCTGAGGCCGTCGCAGCTCTTCTCTCAAAATTAACCTGGGCAGAATGCATTCAAAATTAGAGGTCTATAACAGTCGGTAAGGAAATGGAAATTGGATGCAATGGGAGAATGGTATATCACATAAACCACCCAAACATATTGCAAAAGGAATTATGGGCCACCTACAGCCACGCCATCCGCAAATTTCTAATCCGCAAAATCCGCATCCGCACATCTCCTCCTTCTAGTTCTTAGAAATACAGTTTAAAGGTACATGCTGGGAAAACACATCCAAAGATGGTTTTGAAACATTCTTCTTTCAATTAATTGAAATTATCCTCCTCGCCATCTAAAACATTAGGATCTATTATTGATAAAAAATAACGTTTCAGGGGTGGCATTGCCAATTTTTATTAATCTATTATTGATATACTTAATAGATTGTAGAGCACTTTTCATAAATAAATTAGAAATCATAAAAGTTGAAAATAGACGTTGACATTAACTAAATAAAATGTTATAATTAAAAAAACCCTAACATAATGTTTTACGAAGCTAAATGCACACATAAGGCAACATTGAAATATTCAAAATGAAATATAATTTTATGGTGTTAATTTTTAACCCACGTTGGTAGAAAAAAATAAACGTACATTTCCACATCTACATGTTGACTCGCACCAAAGGAAACGCGAAGGTCATCCGGATTCATACTCCACCCATCGATTCAAGTCTTCGCGATGAAAACAGCAACAGAATTGTGCCGAATCACGCCGAGTAAATTGAAATTGCCTCCGATTGCGCATAATTTATTCCTGTTCTAAGACCTCCACAATTCTAAAAGGCTAAAGAATAATTTCAAAGAAGTTCAATACAAAGGGAAAACATAGAAGAAAAGAATTGCCATGTCATCATTCAATACGGCCTAATTCGAAGAAAAGGGAACAAAGCTTTTCATTTGGATGAATGGTGAATAATTCCTTTAAAAGGAAATCCTTCGCCAAGCGAAGCCTGCGGGAAAATGAGGTTACCCATTAAAGATTAAAATTTTCACGTGTTTCTGCATTTATGAGCATTACCTCACAACTAAAGATCACTCAAGAAACGTCAGCATCAACAGCGTGACAGGCATTTCAAGAGGAAATTCGTGCGAAACCATGAAAAATATTTTTGTTCCATTGCAGTTTTCACGCTTTCACGGAATCCACTCCGATATATATATTTGTTTTACTTTCATTCAAAAGACAATTGAAAATTAATTTAAAACACCGCAATGCACAATAAACAAAAAAACAAACGCTCAACATCAGATTAACTTTGAGAGTTAAACCCGCATCTTTGCCATATTGATACAACGAATGCATATGGTGATGATATCAAAGGAAATGAGACGCTTAACTAAGCACAGCACGCAAATAAAATATAAAGCCTCTGGGTCTGAAGAAGAGGACCCGTAATATCACTCCCGATGCCATTACTCCCTTTCGCACCTCGACGCGATTTTGTCAGTCTCGATGCATTTCGCGTAAAATCCGTGGCGACTGCAACTCCAGCGCGTGCTCATTAGTTCGCTGAAGAAATGCGCCCTCGCGCGGAGCGGGTCAAGGTTCACCCAACCAGAAATTTCGGGAAGAGCGAGCTCGGGAGAGAGAGGAGAGGATTTAGCTGAGACAATAACTTTCCCCTCCTCCTCTGCTCATCTCTCGGAAGAGGAAAGAAGGGAATTATTGTGGTCCGCGATGCTGCGGTTGCGGCATGGAACGAGTCGGGGGAGGGAGGCGGAGGAAGAGGAGGGCGTAGAAGCGGAGAGGAAGGATACAGAGCTTGGAGGCAGAGTCGGGATGCGAGCGCTGCCGTGAGTAATGACACAGAAGGAGCCGCGGGGAATGAGCCTGGAGAGAGGAGAGGAGAGGAGATGGGAGAGAGAGAGAGAGAGTGGAAACTGTGGAAAAACGAAAGCAGATGCGAGGTTGCTTCCGTGACACGGAAGTGATTTTAGGGCAGACGAGAGCTTTCAACGCAGACCCGAAAAGAGAGCGCCACGGCGACAGCAATGCACACCGAAAAGAAAAGACCCCCGGTCGGCTTAAAATCTACACAAAGGAACCACGAAGTGAAACTACGTGGTCTGTGCAATAGATGCGCCAACTGGTGCAATCTGGCGGCCATGACGCGAACTATAGCTCCGCCCACTAGCGGTGCTAGTTGCCTGAGACCCAATGAGCCGTCTGTTCTTGGCGGATCGTCGAGCTGTGCGTATGGTACCAGTTATGTTAGTTTCTGTTGTCCTTGTTTTTACTGTTTGTCGAAAATGGAAAGTGATGAAATCACGGAGCAACGAATCAAGTTTGTTGGTGAAGTGTGGTAAAAGTTATCAAGAAATTACTGAAACAGCTGTTTACGGTGACAATGCTCTGAAGAAAACATCCGTTTTCAAATGGATTAAGCATTTTAAAGATGGCTGATAAGAAACCACGGATGATGCAAAGCCAGGACGATCTTTAAACACCTCTGCTGAAGACACCATTGATCGTATGCGGTCCCTTGTCCTTACCAATCGTCGAAAAACTGTCCGAATGATAGCTGATGAACTGAATTTAGGAAAATCAACAGTGCACACTGTTTTAACCGAACATGATGGATGGATCTTTCACCATGGCACTTAACCTGCATATTCAGAATTGATTATCATCACAAATTAAATTATAATCTACCAGGTTGAAGTTGGTTTATGAAAGAAACAAGGACTGAGTACACCATTTTTAAAGCGCACATAACACGATACTACCCGTAACTGCACTAAATTAAACGATATTATAACTCCAGGTAAGTACTTTTCAGCTCACGTCATTCAGCTCACAAGGGTCAACCACTCCCCCCTCCTGTCCGGCTGCTGACCCATACGGATCACAATTTTCGACACTCCGTATGCCCGGGGTCCACTACGCCCACCTTCTTTGAAATTATGGCAAAAATCGTCTCTCTTTCCAATTCTAACGTGCTCATTACTTTGTTTTTCATTTCAACCTTGTTCATTGCGTGTATTTACCACATTGAAGTTTTAAATTATATTTTCCTTTCACATTTAGGTTTGCCCAAGGAATTGATTAATTTAGAGCCATGATGCAGTCGAATCCATTGATTCAATTTCTATTCACAGAAGATTGTTTATCAAAACAAATTTTTCTTCTTTCCTTCCCATTTTCCTCTAAAAATGTTTCTGCCGGGGTAAACATTTTACAACTGCTCCATGTTATCCCACTACATAACTACACTGTTTATGCTAACCTGACTATTTATTGAGGGCCATGACTGCCGATTAATCTGAGGGATAAAATATTGGACCTTCCATTCCTCCATTCTTTGGCGTTTAAAAATATTTTTTTTTAATTTTGACAGGCCAGACCACAGACGTTAATTCTTTCATATCCTACAATAAGTCCTCAATACGTCCAAAGACACCTCATCCGTACTTGCATACGGCCTGCGCATATGTCCCCTGATCTAATACATGTCCAAGTAATTTAAAAATAAATCTTTCAATGGGAATGCTTAAGCGAAAGTTTTAAAAGCATGAGTTGCGATCCGAAGGTAAAACCAAATGAAAAGGCGGTTACTGGATGGATGGACGTCGACTAAAGGACGATTGCTGATAGGCAACAAAAATATTGTTAGTAAATAAAGCAATGACAAGTTACAAGATTCGTCACGCCTAAAAGATAAAGAGGAGAGAAGAAGGCAATGCACACAGAAGCAGTGGTTAACCGTTCGTTTACCTGAATCAAGAAAAAGAAAGTCGGACAAATCCTAATTTCATTATACATGATTACAAGCACATATCAAAAATTGATTCGGATGAATTTAGTTTCTGTAATTTATGACTACGTATACTTATAAAATAGCAGGAATCTAAAATAAAAAAAGACTGAAATGTAAAAAACAGGAGGATGGTCACGGCAGGCAATTTGTCATGCACACAAACGTAATTGGGGAATTGATAAGTCAGAGAGAATAAGAGAAAAGGTTTCTGACCGCCGTATATTTTTCACCCTGGCGATTATGGTTACCGGGAAGGGAATATGATCAATGCGGAATGGGGGGGTGGGCGCGGAGAAGAGAAAAATGGGAAGCAGTGGCAAAGGGGGAGGGGAGGAAGGAGGTTGAGAGGGAGAGGTGGAGGAACGGGGGGCGGAGGGAGCCACAAGTGGAGACTCAAAAGGCATGAAGTCCACACCAATAAGCAGTGGCTGTCACCACCGCAGCGGCGCCAGATAAGCAGCTTAGCTTCAGCCACAATTTTCACACGCGGTCTAACCCAATGACATGGGGCGCTACAAAGGAAGGGGGAGGGGTGGGGTGCTGGCGGAAGGAAATATTCGCGACAGAGGGAGGGTGGGGGGAGAACAAATGATAACTTGGGAGGGGGAGAAGAAGATCGTAGGCGTGTCAGTGTGTTTGCATATTATATATATATATATATATATATATATACACATACATTATATGTGCTTATATATTCAAATTCACATAGGATCGCGGGTGGGGGCGAGTTGAGTGGGGGATTATCTGGTGTAGGGAACGTGGAAAAAGAGGCAAGAGGAGGGACTAGAGTTGAAAGAAAAAGTCTTCCTATTGTTTCATCCTTCAAGGTATTTTTTCCGGTTCTGAAATTGTGAATTCACATACATATTTTCCTACGTGAATATAAAAACATTAATTTGTTTTTCTGCGAATTAGATTACTGCATTAACAGTACATAGAGTATATACATCTTCAAAATAGAACGGCGACAAATTTATAAAATCACTGACATAAATTTTTTAGACATAAAGACAAAGGGAAAAGACACATGTAGTTTTGACGTTTCGACGGCACGACCGTCAAGATAATTATCTGCACTGGTTACTGGCATGCTCCACGGGCCATCCTATACGAATGGTATACATCCGCATCCGCCGGGGGAGACAAGACAGGAAAAGCAACGAAGTATGAAGACAAACAAGAAAAAAATGTCATCCTTGGCGATCAATTTAGGGAAACCTCTGCTTAATCCCACAGGCTGCCGCCGCCGGCCCGAAAAAGAGATGGGATTGGAAATTAAAATGGACCGCTGGAGGACATTTTTTCGGTTTTTTATAGTAGTTTGGGTGATGCGTGAAAAGTTGATACAGAAAACTTGGTTTTCGAAATAGGCACACCGAGTCGAGGCCTTCGAAAGGGGACGTTGAAGAGGAAACCTGGACTTGAAACTTGGATAGACTTGAAGGCGAGTTCAAGAATTACGAAGAAGCAAAAAAACACTCCGACGGAAACAATATGACATTTTGAATAGATTTGGGAGTCATATACTCGAAATAAATGACAATGAACACAGCTTAAATGCACATTTTATGTCCCAAATATGATTTGAAGATGTACCTAGACAAATAATAGAGCTCAATTGATTTATCTATTCGTCCATATCCTGTTTTTTGGAAGGATCCTGGAAACACCTGAATAACGCTTTAAAGCTGTACCTTACAGACCTGGGATATTACTCGTTACTTATATAAATATAGAAACATTGAGTAACATGAAGCTATAAACAGAATTCAAAATAGTGAGGTATCTAATCTTTTGAATTCTGCGAAAAACAGAACCTCAAATCCTAGGTTAGGACTTGTATTAAAAATACGCGGCAAAAAATAAGATAATAGGTTCTTCCAGGAACTGCGATTGTGAGATTTTTTTCAAGGCAATGTTTCAAAGAAGAGCACGGGGCAAAACGATAACATATCTCGGTAGAACAAAACGACGGTGATTATAGGCAAATACATTTGAATGCGTAACAACAAAAACATTTGAACTCAATAAAAGAGGAATTTTATATTAATTGCAATTGTAATGTGCACGAACATGGAAGTAAATTATATACGAATTTAATCTCACTCTTTTCTCCTTCGGGAGGCAGCCTTCCCCCTGCCCCTTCACGGCCCTTGTTAACTCAAAAATCCCATGTGGTTTCTTATCAGGTACCACAGGGCCCGAAATGCATTTTTACTAACACTCCTCATTCCTCCAGGCCGTGTGCTCTACTTGAAAGTGGAGGTGTCATGACTTTAATAACATTATACAAATTGGCCATATGAAATGCGGAATGAATAGGAAAGCTCAATAAAAACATTCGCTGGAGGTTTATAATTCCGTTTTTACAGTTATCTCGGACAAAAATAACCACAGTGATTAACTTCAAGTTTACTCCGATATGCGAATGTGGAGCACACCTCATACTAAGCCCTACACGGTGTGCTACGTCCACACATTAGCGGCGCTGAAACGGCGAGCACCTCCTTCCCCGTGGCACCTGCCATCTCACACGGAAGATCAGGAATACCAGGAATACGTATCACACGACTTGGGAGAAGCTAACGGTGCCCAGGAGTCCCAGTACCTGAAATCCCTTCCCGGATCAGCAGCCCAGCGCTCTACCCACTGGATAGCCACGACCAGAACAGCCAATAATATTGCTTTCTGGAAAAAGGAAAAGTAAATTCACGGCGGACGGTTGGTTTGCAGTATTACAAAGCTTATCTCCTGGATACCTGAAAAACCCACCTTGATCATCTGTTAATAATTAGCCATCACCGTCATCAACTATTTCAAACGCACGGCAGTCACGGCATCACATGCACAGAACCTTGCCACCCTGATCACGTATTCGGGTAGACTCGTGAGTAAACGCAGGAAAAGCGCATAGGCCGAGTGCCGCAACGAGCAATCCGTAGTACTCTCGGTGTGATTGCCAGTAGTATTTTCACAACGTTCCCCAGAAACCAGACCCCGGATCACGCGGGCTACTTAGGGCGACTGGATTTACTTGGCACATCTCCCCCTGGGGGAGGGAGTACCCGGGGTTGAGGGGTTCAGGGTGGAGGGGGAGGGTTTGGAAAGGGGGAGGAGGAGTCCCCCGGCGCCGAACACTCCTTCTAATGCAGCTCATGGGAGACGAAGGGGTAATTGCATGAGCTATCGAATTACTGGAGGGGAAGGCGCGGATGGGAGTGGGTGGGGGGAAGGGGTGGAATTCGGTGGGAAGGGGGTGGGAAGCCGTAGGGTGAGAGGAGCGGAATGGCGCGAACAAAAGACTGAGGAAATTGGCGGATGGAATAAGGAGCGTGGCGGGTCGAGGGAAGGCGAGAGACAAAAGGCGAAATATTCGGATTACACAAGAGGAGGGGGAGGGAGGGGTCTTCGAGGCAGGCGGCGGGGGTGGGGGGTTGGATTCGGCGAATTTTGGGAGGGGGTGTGAGGGGCGAGGGGAGAGCAGGAGGGAGGGGGAATTGGGGAGCGTAGTGTGGGCTGGATTCATTTCCGTGCCTCCGGGACTGATAATATGAAAAAAAAACGCTTGGCAGGGAAACTTTTCGCGACGAATGAGGAGTGGGTGAAAAAGAGCTGAATTGCTGATGAACCATTAAATAAATAAGATTGTTCCGCATGGGAGGGGAATGAAAATTAGCATAATTAGCCAATAATAATTTTGGAAATGTTTGCCACCGCCTTTTCCCCGAGCAGCCGGAATTATCTCTCCAAATGGCTAACGGAATGTGCTTTTTTATTAATGAGCTGCGTTCCATCCGTCAGGACATGGAAAAAATGGAGAGTGAGAGAGCCTTTACTTTTTTCGCGTTCAACGAGACAGCGACCGAAACCTAATACAAGGACGGATTTCGAGCACCTGTGCCAACCTAAGTTACACCCATTTACAAGGTTTTGACGTCGTTGAGGAACGAAATTAATATTAGATGCAGTAAGGGCCAGAGTGTACTTCGGCTTTAACGCAGTGCCGAGTAGTAAAAATAAAAAGAACAAAAAATAATAATTTCACGAATTTAACCACAGCAAAGAAATGGGAGCGCAATTACTGACAGCCGGCATAGAGAAAAATGCGAAGAGAGTCGTTCATGGTGTGGTAATTACTCTAAAATGAGTTTTTGGCAAATGAATCCGAAGCAAAGGAGTGGCAATCAAGGGGAAAACAAGCCCTACTACTCCTCGACGACCCAAGGCGGCTAAATTTAATGAGGCTAAACGCGGATTAAAATAAAGAACTACTTAGATGTGCAAACGGGTGAGGTCAACGTATTCCTGCCGGTTTTCTGAGGGCACAGAGCGCAGGTTTTCCAGAAGAGAATTTGGAACTCCAATTTCTAACTAATTTACGTAATTTGAAACCTTTCGATGAACAGTTGGGGCGTTTTTCGGTCCATGAATTTCATCAAAACCAAACGAAAATCAAGTCTGGGGTCTGAATAATACGGAAATCCACCTAGAAATAATGCGAGCTGTGAGATGAATGCCGATTTGAACAGGAAATTAAACCCTTTTAACACTTTAAACTGAATCCCTGCCTAGAACTACCACTATTCACAGGCACTTGGGTTCTACGTGAAAGTACTTCTAATAGTTGAAAATGGTCAACAGGTAGAAAACGTACGTAGGACAATACGTAATAATTTTGAGTCCATCAGGACATGTGACTTTCATTTTACATCTGTCCTTTTTGAAGTTAACCTTAAACTAACACCAGAGTCCTCCCTTAACTGATATACACCCCGTTCCACCCATTAATATGAGATAAGATCTGCTTACCTGCTTCCAAAAAAAACCTCTTCTCCTCCCTTTCCTCTCAGCCTCCCTCCCTCCGGTCAACCTAGATCCAAATCTACAGTCGACTACTCAAACACGTGCTGCAGATACCTGAATATGACGTACTAAGTTTGAAACGCCTTGAAAATAATAAAAACAGCATAGAGGAAAAGCACAAATCTAGGTTACTTATTTAAAAAGAATTTCCATAAATTTCAGTCAGCCACAGAATCCTCGACCACATAGTGCCTAAGGGTGTTACCCTGCCTGGATACGGCGCGCCGAGAAAAATACGACGATGCGAAAGGAAATAACAAACTAGGCTGCTGGGTCAAGGGTCAACGGGCACGAGAACGATGGAATGAAAAAAACCCACCACTCCTGGGATCACTTTCGTTTTTCGAGCAAAACATCAATCGGCGTCGGGAAGTGAAAGAGCCGAGTTCACGGGCCGGCCCCACGATCCTCTGGCCAGCAACGCGAGGCAAACGGAATGCGATCCGTGAGAAGAGTCGACGCAAGGCGACAATTTTTAAAGGCCTAAGAGAAACGGAGATTATCGCGCGGATCAAAAATTCCTTGCCCCATGTCTAATATTCTCTTTCCTCTAGGACTTTAAACGTTATTGCCGGTGGTTAGAAACGAAACACGCACATACACATCTCTCCGTGGAATGAAGACGATATGATCGCCCAGGCGTTTAGATAACCCCCGTGTGCTTTCCTTTCATGCGTTTTCTATGATTAACTGGATGTCTCCCTTTATATCCTCGCACAGTGCGTCACCGCACGTAAGCGTCAACTCAGGGTGTATTGCAAGCACTAGGATTTTAAATCCTAACGAAAAATTTTAACTTCAACCCTTCCGAAGCCTACCAATCCATTATTATAACAACGAAACAACCAATTCGAATGCTAGATGACTTGAACTAAACGTATAACTATGCCGGACTTGATGATTGCCGGAATAATTACTCTTGGTGCACTGACATCTTGAAAGCTTCGCGAGAGACTATTTATTTACAAACAGTCAAATTTCTTTATTATCACGGGGCCCCTTATATAATGCGTGTGACTTACATATAACTGTTTATAAACCAAGAAACTTACATCACCAAAAAGAGCTACTCGAATTTTCCCCAGCATATTTTAAAACCATAAACACAGTAATCAACCCGAAGGTGGGTTTGGTAGGTGATGGTAGAGTTCACCCAGTACTAAGCCCTATGCGGTGTGTCAAATTCACACATCAGGGTAGGGGGGGCAGTTCCTTTATCTGTGCCGGTTATGGTTCCCCAGGAAGATATGGTACCCGAAAAATCACATAGCTTGGGTGGAGCTGCAGGTGCTCAGAGAGGCTTGCCCGGGAAACCGGATCCCCCGGTCAGTAGTCAAACGCTCTACCGCAACCCACCCAGCATAGTTTATACATACATAAGCCTCCCTACAGAAACTCGTCAACTTCGGAAAACATGAATTCCCAGCGACAGCATTTGCATTATCCGCAATGAGTACACCTACGGCGAACGAATAAAATTAAATATCCTGACGCCTAAACATAAATGAAACCTTTCCGGGGTGCAGATGCCAAAACAATGAATGGCATTACTACGAGCACACCTCCCGGGGTCCTGGCGTCTTATTTAAGCCGAGGCGCAATTTCTTATATCCCTATCCGAAGAAGTTTCCATGCACTCCCGAGCCTTGGGTGGGTGCCCCTCTATTGGAAATATGAACGGGGGTGAATATCCTTTCATGCTCCTTTTATCCGCGCCCACACTCACCCCACCAACTCACTCACTCTCGCAGTAAAAAAAAGGTACTCTACTCCGTTCCATAAATTATTCACCACACCTATGCCCCCAAGAAAACTTCCTTCAGGGGAATCGTTTTTTTCCATCGGATACCAAGGGCGGTGGAGGAGAGGGGAAGGGGAAAAAAAAGTCCGACGAGCTATGGAATACATACGCACACACATACAACCCTTGTCGCGAGAATAATTTTTTCCCTGAGCGCACGAAGAACAAAAGGCGGAAACAAATGGCCTAAGAAATGACAAAAAGGCCGTGGCGAGGGAGAAGATCGGTCCGGGGGTGAGAGATGTTTTTAAAAGGACGGAAGATCGAGGGGGAGGAGAGAGAGAGAGAGTCTGAGTCGGGAACCTGACCTCGGCGAGGGTGAAAAGGGGAGGGAGGGGGTAAAGGGACGTCAGAAGAGGTGCTGCCATCTTCCGGACGCTTTCAACCCCCCCCCCCATCCTTTCCGTCGGCGAACTCTTGGCCATCAACGCAAAAAAAGGAGGTAACGGAGCACGGAATGTAAGGAAACCCACTCCGACTTGAAAACATGGAAGGGATAAGGAGGGAAGGTGGTGGCCTTCATCTCTTATGTCTTCCCTCGGACGAGAGTAAGGGTCTGCTGGGCCTAATGCAAACACGGGGAGCGAGCGAGAGAGAGGGCGAAGGGTTCGTTGTCGGGGTGGATGGGATACTGGGGGGGGGACCAGGGGGTGGGGGAGGATAGTAGTGGATGGCTGAGAGACGGCGGAGGCAAATAAGGGAGAGAGCTCAGTCATAAAGCTGGGAGAGCCTTCCTAACACGAGCCTCTTTAAAAGGACTTCACGCACGCGGATACATATATAGCAGTCACATACGACACATAGACCTCTCCTATCGCAGCGCTATCACTTCCGCAACACTCAAATTTTATTTTCAGTCGTACGGAAATATAAAGAAAAATATTTTGAATGTCTTTGAATGATGAGGAAACAACAAACAATTAGCAGAAACATACCGGGTAGTCAGATTCAACTTGGACCGTTTTGGAAAAATATAAGAGAAAGATTTAATTGAAATTACAATTAGGTACGAGAATAAATGTTTCTCTCCATAAAATTAAAAAGAAAAAAATCCGACAGGATATTACAAACAGGAATAGTAAAAACTGAGATTTTTAACCTTAACTTGAATTCATGAACACCTAATGTGTGCCGATGAAAGGAGACACTTGGCTTTCCGCAGAAACTATTTTTATTACAACATACGTCTCGTGACAGCGTAACATTTTTAGCACTGACCTGAAGATGTCACGCTGTATCGAAACCTAGGTCGTAATAAAAATATTTTCTTCGGAAAAGCAAGTTGTCTTCTTTCATCATGAAGGATTTCCACTGCATTACGCCTGAAACAGTGTCATTTATTTGGTATGTGCTGGTCAATATGGTCGATTACGCGACAAAGGGCACCAAGAAATATTTTTGGATGAGTTACCAAGTACTTATGGCACGTTTTTAACTCGCGAATTCAATATGTCCACACTGCTGGAGACGACGGAATCTGAATACCACAAAAAGGGAGGGAACAATGCAAATATGCTGAATTGAACAGTGAATTTGGAGGCCAAAGAATTGAACAGATGAAACTAGTCACCCATCTAGAGCACAGTATTCGGAAGAAGATGAGCAAAGTGACAGGAAAGGCCATTGAATGAAGAATTGCAATTGGTATACAAGTTTCTACAAAAGGTAGAGAGTCGACGCCAGAGACATAAAGGGTGACGATGAGATTAAAGGACCTGCGAAAACTCTGATGTGGTGGAACTAGTTTTGCACGGTCTGAAACGCGGTCGCTTTGACAAGAGAACACCCGTGAATTGTGAGATCCCAAGGAAAATGTGGGTATGGAGAAGAATGGAAAAAAATAAAACAGACGGAAAGGAAGTTCTGGGCAGGGTGAGGGGAGAGAGGCGTTGGGGTGAAGTGAATAAAGGCGGGAAAATGGAATACAGGGCATTTTGAGGGCGTTTGCTGAGGCTAAGGTTAGGTGGGGGAGGAAGAGGGTGGAAATAGACATACTGACCGGAATGAAGGGAGGGTGCAAGGTTGAGAACATTTTTATTGCAATCAGAGAGTAATGGCATTCAATATCGTGTTACGTGGGGCTTTGGAGTGTGGTGGTGCTTAGTCTTTGGGTCCAACGGAAACCCACCTTCACCGGTGGATTAACCATGATGATGACGCCAGTCCTCTCGACGCATCCGTATTGCCTCAACTCCGATCCCTCCATCCACAATCGCACACGTGCTTTGTTCAACCACATCAAATACCATACACCAATCGGCCATTAACGTCTCATGCTGACGGGATTTCACCTAGGCATGCCCAAAGTAATGAATGAATTATTTTTGGAAAGCGTGTACACACCATAAACATTGCAAAACCTAGCATGAGTTAAGTCACCGTAATGATGAGGATAGAAAAAGACACTTTACCCTTCCACATAGAGATATTGATGCGGAAGTTCAAAGTTTCTTTTTCTTCCCTCATCATGGAGGAATTCCACAGAGTTAAGCCTGAAACTGTTATGTTTAAGTCACCGTGGTTCAAGGAGGCGGCGCAAAAACAGAGCTCATATTAGTATTTCGCTACGGATCACAGAGGAATTGGAATGGGAGAGACAGAGGGGGTTTTTGAGATGCAAAAATGGCGAATGATGCGAAATATAAGATGGAGGCAGGAGCGAGACAAACGAAGGAAGGAGATGGATGGAGGCGGGCGAGGGCGGGGACATTCAAAGGAGACGCCAGCGAAGCCATTGGATATGCAGGTGATATTGAGAGGCGGCAGGGGGTCGAAGGACGAAAACACGGCGAGTGACTAAGAGGAGGAAGGCAGGGAATAAACAATTCGGATGGCACGGAGGGTGGCTGGGAGGAGAGAACGGTGGGGGTCAAACGGAGGTTCTGCTGCGCCTAAGAGCAAAATGAAGACCATGGCGGGGTGTGACCAATTTCGAGGAACTCGGAACGCACAAGTCAAATTGGTAGATCACGGAACAAAAGCTTACATTCGCTAACAATGCCTTGATCATAAAATCCACGAATTCCAAAGAATGCACAACTGCGGCCAGAGGGATGGAGCTTACCGGAGAGTACCCCTGGTGTTAACCTGGTGGAGGAGAATGACTGCTAGGGGGATGGGGACTGCGATCAGGCCACATTCATGAACAGGGCACAAAGAATCAATCTCCTCGCGGAGGAAGGGCCGGCAGAGGAAGGGAAGGGCGCAGGGCTTAGTGTGAAAGTGACATCTGGACGGGCTCCGTCACGGGGAATCTGGAAACCAATTCGGCATTCTGTCAAGCCGGCCCCATCATTTTTCTCTCTCTCCTGGAGACGCATCCACCCCAGGGCAGAAAACACATCGACAAATAACGTCATTCACCCTCACCCGCCGCGCCATCATTTAGGAGCAATGCCATTTCCGCTTCCGAGGCGCCAATGGGCGTCGATAGTTTTGCGCGAGCTTCAAAAGAAATACGTACTTTTATCGTCAAAGAGCATAAAAAGAAGAACATAAATGCATGAATGGCGAATGCTAAGTCACACGATAAAAAAGTCTATTCGTATATTATCCTCTACGCACCGAAGAGTCACGGATGAAAAACAACTAAAGAACGGAAATTACGAGAAGCATAAGAGAGTTGTGTCGCAACAGGAGATTTATGGAAATTAAATGGATACAACTGTAACTCACCATTCATCCAGAATTCTTTTTGATCCTTTTCCCCCCCTTTTTTTGTTTTGATTTTTTGGACTTTTTTATATTTTTTTCTTTTAATTGTGGTCGAATATAAAACAAAGGTTTTTGCCGGTTGTAATTCTTTCGATCGGGAAAGGCGCATTGTAGGGAAAGACACGGGATTCGATATAGAATTTAATGACAGTAATGAACCACCCAAAAAATTGGTTTTAAATACATCAGTTCGTAGTTTGAGAAGAGGGTCGACATTATTACTGACTCACTTCAAGGAATCGGACGTTAGAGGAAGAAGCCCAATGGAAGTTTGAAAATAAGAAAGGGATAACTTTGTGTGGGCACATTTTGAGACATGATGGCCTGAAGAAGACGGTCGTCAGGGGAGAAGTGATCGGGGCGAATTACAGAGGAAAGCTACGGATGAGAGATACATGGAACAAGTACTGACAGACGTCAAAGAGAAGAGCTGTGTGCACAAGAAGAGGCCACTCCAGATAATCGAGTGGAGAGCTACGTCAAACCTATCTTAAGATTGATGACGGGAGGTGCTGACGCAGACCAATAGCAACAGAGATGATAGCACCCGAGTATTTATCGAAGTTAACTTTCAGGGACGAGCTCCATGTTTCTCGCCAACACTTGGACGCCTGGAATTTATTTCTTTTTCCAAATGAATATTATCCACGTCTGATACAATCAAAAAAAGTAAACTTGTTTTCTAAATAATATTATTCAATACTAAATCAATCATAACATAATAATTAATTAATTCTATTATTGGTAACTATTGTAGATAAGGTGCATCGGAAGAGAGGGAGACAACGCATTTCAGTTCATCGCACCATCTTCAGGTACAAGAATGCTTAATCTTGTCTTGTACCTGAAGATGGTTCGCCAAACTGAAACGCGTTGTACGCTACAAATGTATCTGTGGAAAAGTGCAAATTTTGTGTTTCTCATAGAGAGAGAATTGTTCATTTAGAACTTAACATCTATTGAAGTAATTCTGTCTTCACTTCGAGTAAAAAGGGAAGTTAAAAGTTTTATTTTACTACTAGAACTTAAATCGTAAAATACGTAAACTCATATTTGGCAGGGGTAGTTTATTGAGATGCACAATTCGCCGTTATGGCCTGATGAGAGGCTATATGAAAACGAACTCCAAAGTTCTTTGAGTTGGAGCAGTGTGGGAAGTGGTTCCAGCCATTACGACTTTTTTTATCGTTAAAAATATTCGAAAAGAATGATTTAAACGGCTAAAGGTACACTAAGGAAAACGCTCGATTCCGTCGAGGAGTCGATTTCCGGTATTACGGGTTCCCCTAGAACTGCTTACCTTGGATAGGGAAGCTGGAGCCGTTGGATCGTGGATGGAAATCAAATGGAGACTAAAACGCTTAATTACACCAAAGACGAATGGCTCACGCAACCAATTACAGTCAATCAATTCAACCAATATGTAAATGTGGATTTGCGGTTTACTGTACCAAAGATTTCAAGACCATTTTACAAATTAATTTTCTCGATTTTTAATACCGAAGTTGTTTGTTTGATCCCGAAAACATTTTTACAAAACTGTGGGTAAAAATATGAGGTGTCTCAGCGATCGTAAGCCCTATTTCGTCACAAGAGCACGTGACGATAGGATGAACCCTCAAAGCACATGGAAATATTAGGGATACGGCGAAGGCACCAGATTCGGGAAACTCTACCAAAATTGATCATAGTGAAAAATTTTCGCAACGAATTGGATTAATGATGTGGCAAGAATTTAAATTTGGACGACCTGTCAGGAAGGAATAGAATCCTCTCAGCGATTCACAGAATTGTGTCCACCAATTCATTCGGTCAAAAGCGAACGGAAAAACTGTAATCGAATTGGTTGAGGAGGATTTGAACATTACACTGTTATTGATAATCGGCGTCCAGATGAGATAAATCTAATTTTAAACGTAATATTTTAGTCAAAATAGTTTTTATTTTTTATCAACACCCTAGATCGCAAACCCATAAGTATTACCTTGAGTTAAATCTAGTTTCAAAGACTTCGCAGCAATTAGTCACCTTTAATATTTCTTTTAATATCTACGTACAGCACTTTGAGAGGGAAATAATGAAACAAACTTGTATAGCAGAAGTAAACAATATAGCTCATACAAAACCTTAACAAAATATACAGTTAATAACAAACATTACTACAGATGTAAATGTTGCTATTAAAAGAACTCCAAAATTTCACTGAAAAATGCCTCGCGGAGAGAAGAATCAAATCGTCGGCCAGTAAACTAGCGTTAATTATTAATGCCGTGGGATCCGGCGCGTTTCGAATGAAAAATGTCCATATTGCAATTATGACTCTGTTTTGACGAGCAACAAGATGCACTTTTATTAAATTACGATAAATATACCTAATAATTATAGCGCTATGCCCCGGCTTCCGTAGTGCACCGACTTGGATCAAACTTCACCGCTTTCGGCGAAAATCGGACTCGTTTTCAAAAGACGTTTTACGTACACTGTATCTTTCGACCATATTATAACGGAAACTAAGTGAACCAGGCATTTTTGGCGAAACATTTATTGAAGCATATAATTTTGCATGTGTATAACGTGCTTTTGAAATGAATATTAATAATCCATGGTCATCTGTCTTAATAATATTTAAACCAATCACATTATTACGAAAAGCATTGATTATTTTTTTAGGGCTATAGTTCTTTTCGAACTCGAAAGTAATACATCGCCATATTTGTCGACATGCCGTAGCTGTCAACACGTCCCCCCCGTCGGAAACCACCGCGGTAAATGAATGTATAGGCATTAATTACATTTGGGTGAATGTCGGAATTACCACCGAGAGATTTCACTGTTAACACAAATAGGGAATGGAAACAAGAGGGATCCTTCCCAAGTCTTGGAGAAAAAAGATTCCCTCCTCGGGCCGGAACAGACGCCTCCCCCTCCAAACAACATTACGTAAATGTCGAGCCCGGCCTCCCTCGCATTCCTCCCCGGGTGTGTGTCGCGCTTTTCCCCCACGACGCGGCACCTTGGCAAATAGCAGAGAAGGCGGCCAACACATAGGGCAGCCGAAACTAGGCCAACTCCCCCCCCCCTCTGCCCCTCTAGTACTCCACCGGCGGAAGCCCACACGATGAAGAACATCCACACACACACACACATCCAATGAAGGGCACGGAGCCAACAAACATCTTGCACGGGGCGGAGACACGACGACCGGGGGCGCTGAACACACCGAATCATAATGATACAGCCAGACTCCCCACCGACCCAATCTAATAGTTTAAGCTATGAGCTATGGGTTATTGTGTGCTTCGCTCCGTTTCTCCGCCGGAATAATCCTGCAGTCTCCATTAGGGACTAGGGAGGCTTACAGAGCCCACATTATACAAAGCCCTGACTTTCAAGATATAGCGCACGATGGATCCCATCCAAAAATTCATTACATTCCGCATGGCACTACAAGAGACGTTCCCTTGCCTCCTCGAGGATACGGCAAGTGAAATTAATATAAATAACCTCAGTCGAGACTTCACCTTTGCCGCTTCCGAGTTTATTATACAACACACCTAAATACCAACCCTTTTCTACTCCAGATATCTTTTCTCCGTCCGGTCATATCATCTATCACCTACGCTTCTACCCCTTTGTAACTCACGCCTACGCGACGCGGATCCCGCAAGCACACGACAGCAAAATACAAAACTGAGATAAAGTAGCGACCTTTTCGATTTTCGTCGTCTTTTGACCTTTTGCCCGTGAGCTAATTTCTACGGGACTACTTCCTAAAGTCTGCAAAACCATTATAATCTTACCCTAATCACAGGAATAGGCAATTTTATTAAAAATGTTCAGAGATAATCATCACCAGTATTTCAATCCTGAGATTGGTTTTTTACGGAACCCTCCAGTCTATTTAATACCGATTTCCTCAATTCCTGATAGCTTCTCCGTTTGACGTCCTTTATTTGACTATGTGCCTCGACGTGTGTTCATTCCATTTATTTCCTCTTTGCCGCAGTTCTCCATATGGTCCTATTCTCTTTTGCCCTTCGATATACTTCCTCGTACCTTACTTTGTCTGTCCATTTAATCTTCTGCATTCTCCTCCAGCACCATGTTTCAAAGGCCTCTATTCTTCGTTGGTCCACTTTTCCTATATTCCATATCTCCGATCTGTTGAGTACCATGCTCCTTTTTGACGAACTGCTTCCTTGTTTGAAATATTATGTTCTTTGAACACATTAGTTGCCTCTTCTCAATGAAGTCCTTTTCTTGGGCAATTGGGAGCTTGAAGTCGGTCGAACTCCTTCCATCCCATGCTGTGCTGCTGCCCAGGCAGAGATATTACCCAAATAGTTGAATGGACGGAAGGAAGAGAGGGAGGCAGAAAGTGTGCGAATTGAAGAAAGGTTTATTGCTGTGCAGATGCTAACATTAACTTCACACCCACACTTCTCACTCGATTGACCCACCTTGCTAGTGCCACGTTAGGCGACCGACGCTCATGAGCTTTTCCACTGATTCGTCTCTAATCACATTAAATATCTACCACAATCGGAGTATTGATAAAGAGTAATTTATATTCACTCGAAAAAATAAAAACAACATTTAGAAACTTTTTTTAGAAAACAATTGTCACTTTTAAGCTAATTTTTTCAGGTAAAATTTTTTTCGCGATTTACCGTTAAGTCGTCAGGTAGCGCACACAGGCGGAGGGGGCGGGCAATTTTTTACACATTTTTAAGCTCTCGGAGGCCGTTTGGACGAATCGAAGTGTGGGGATTGAAGGGGCGAAGGTTTGGGTTCCGAGGGGGAGAGACGGGGGGGTGGGGGCGACCGGCCCCGTCTCCCTCACCCCGAGTACTCCTCGCCGGCCCATGGCTCAACTTCTCCGGCTCTCCACCTTGATGGATTGCCACGCGACATTTGCTCTGGACGTCGGTCTACCAGATGGAGGAGGGTGGGAGGTGGAGGGGTGGCAAGGGAAGGGGAGGGAGGGGGGAGGAAGTGGGAGGGTCCATGTGAGCTGGAGAGAAGGATAGAACTGGGCGTCCGGTCTCACGCGGGACGAAGGAGGAATGGGGGTAAGAGGAGAGAAGAAATAGGATCGGAAGAGAGTGGAACATAAATATTTATCAGCAAGGCCCTCTTCAAAGGGGTGCCCGTTCAGGAGAACTGCCTTCACGCGTCGGTGTTATATTGAGGAGTCCCAGGCAAACATAAAAAAATACGGATTTTATGACGAAGCATAACAATGCGTGAATGCATCCAGCAGGTGAGAATACTTGAACACGCGTTTCCTCAAGGCAGAGCATGGCACAGCGTTAGCTGAAGTGTTTGCAGGTTTATGATACATGCACTAGTAAGAAATTTATATCGAATATCTTGAGAATTTCTACACACTGTATAAGTAAAATACGTATATAGTAAAAACCATATTTGCTGATTAAAAAGGATGAAATAAAGGCACCATCGTCAGACAGCCCCTGAGTCGCATAAGGGAGGAGAAATGGGAAAATCGAGGAAAAAAAGGAAACTGTTTCGTTTCATTATCTAATAATTTTCTTAAATTTCTTGGGATGCGAAAAATCACGTCCAGGTTTCCTGATCCCCTGCGAAAAACGAGAGAGAAAATGACAGATCAAAGGAATCAAAGAGAAAAAGGGAGGTTCCTATTTAAAAAGGAATCGGCAGCGAAGCGACGAAGCGGGGAGAGAAAAGTCCCGCCTAATTCGGAGCGTGACAACGGGGCCAAACCCCTTCTCCTCGCTCCCAGTGGGGGAGAGCAAAAATAAAGGGCCCGAACATCCGCCCCTGCGGGACCACACCCGGATCCCACCCATCAAAGAGTTGAGCAAGCAATCTATCAAATAATCTTTGTAACCCGGGGGCCCAGTGGGGACTCATCGTGGGGACAGGAGGCCGGGGGGGGGGGGGTGGAAGAAAGGTTTTTCCGGGGCGGGATGGGGCCCTCCGGAGCGCTCGGCCTCCCGGCTCCTCATCCCCTCGGACGGTAAAAAACTTGAGGCAAGAGAGTTGGGGGAGGTGGCTGCGAAAAGGGAGAGAAGGCGAAGGGATTGGTAGTGGTGGGGTGCGAGGGGGTGCGCGGGGGTGGAAGGGCTAAACAGACCAGGAATCCTAAGACATGGCGGGATGCGTGTTTTAGAGGGAGGCCGGCTGGCGATAAAGCTGCCCCCTCCCGCCTTTTTCCCCCCACTGCATACGCTCCCTCTGGCCCCGCGACCCCCTTGGGGTCTCCGAGCCCACCGGGCGAGGGCTCTCTGGACCTCTCTTCCCCCTGTGGGCTGGACGGGAGGAGTGGAAGATAATAAAAAACTTACACAACGTAGGCGGAGACGTAAGCGAGGCGGTGGGCGAAAGGGTTGGAGAAGAGGCGGGCAGGGATGGCAAAGGGGGAGGGAGACCGGGTCAAGGGGTGATAGGGAGATAGGTTAGAGGGAGTGAGGAGAGGATGCAGGCAAAGATATAAACGGGCAAACAACTTTAACCGGGCGTAATTGGGACCATCCGAACTCCCTGACCGGCAAAAACCACCGTAGCATTGCGGGGCCGATAAAACTTCTGTTGTAACACAAGAGAATAAAATCCATAATATCATATGTACTCAGAAATAATACAACAGGGAAATTCGTTCTTTTATGAACGTAAAAGAAACAAAGATTCCTGAATGCCTATATACCTGGTTAAATATTCACTATTATTAACGGTTTATGGTGGTAAGGTCCTAACACAATGAGAAAAATTCGTATGGTCCACATTTTGAAGCAGATTCATGCTACCAGATCGGTAATTACGAAATACAGGGTGCGGCAACATAACTTATTTTTTCAAACGCAAAACGATTTCAAGAAAGGAAGTTATGCTGCCGCACGCTGTACTCCCCGATAGTTAGAAAAGTAAATTAAATCAATCGACGGTAAGGTTCATGATTACCCAAGGATTTAACAGAAAAAGGAAATAGCCAATCCTCGACGAGAGAAATATGACGAAGGAATAAGCGCCAAGTGGGAGGATACAAGTGGGAGGATGAGAGCGCGGTCCACGATGGTCTCCGAGCGAGGGAGAGGTTCTGTGGGAATGGGCGGTAGGAGAGAGATAGGAAGGGACGCTTGGCTATTTGTCCGCTTTGCAGTTGCGAGGGGGGATAAAAATTCTTTAATGCATACGAGCAAAAGGACTAGAGCATCCCTTTTGAATATAAAACTGTACTCCACGCCCCTCTCACTTCTCTCCCTTGAGGGGGAGGAAAAAACGAGGAAAGAGATGCGACGGAACTCTTTAGGGAATACTTTTATGTGTGGAGATAATGTAAATAGAGGATGAAGTTTTGTAGGGCGTATTATGCAAAGAAAGATATTTTTATTCGAAAAATACTTTATTCACTCGTGGAATATAAGGTTTGGATGCCGGCGGCTTTGACCCAACAATGCTAAGCCTTTCTTATCAAAGAAGAGGCTACAGATTTAGTTTATGAAGTTCCTTAGATCCAAAACGCCATGACAATTCGATAAAAACAAATATATATATATCAGGAATGGTTTTTTTTCTATCATATGAGCCGAAATTTCAGAAATCGTGGCAATATTTTTGTGAATAATTGTGCCTTAAAGCATAATACTCTAGACAATTGGTCACAATTTACAGAAAAAATGAATTGGTACGTGTCCTTAGAGAAATCAAACGTGGCAAGAATTCAAATGGGGCAAAATCTCTTTAAGCCATCACCTACCGGGCAAATTTCAATTCAACGGATGATTACTTCGTCCCAATTCCATTAAAATAAGAAACGAGTGAATGTATGTTGTGTACAATCGTAACCATAGAAGTGAAACATTTCATGGTCAAAGGAACTAAATATAAAACTTAAATACCAAATATAATATATTTACTGTAAATGAGATTTCAGCAGTAGAAAGCGATCTCCTGAAAATAAAACTAGGGAGATCGTCAAAAAGCATACCGAGGTGAAATAACGTTCTCCGAAACTCATTTTTGTAAAGCTTATGATAAAACTCATGAAAGAAGACAATGAAAGCTCACAATTTGAGAGTCCACTAACACCTTTTTAACGTTTACCCAAGTATGCGTGTTCCGGGGTTTGAACTGCAATGATTAGAGCTTTATTTACATTATTCACAACGAGGCTAAGAGATTAAAAAAATACTCTTAAAATATCTATAAGAATTTATTGAACACATATCCTCTCCTTAAATCGGAATTGGCACTGCTAGGATTGTTTCATTTTCCATTAATTTTCCCCATCAAACAAATGAAAACTTTATAAAAGTAACACAATTAAAATATATACCGATAAAAGTTTTGAAACTTTGAGCAGCACATTCTAATTTGATAAATGCATAACTCAAAAGGGATCTTTTTAACTGCAGTAAGTTGTTTTTTAAGAAACCATCTCTTTCACTACGAAGCTGAATGATGTGGATAACACTTGTGGAGTAAACAAAATTGTCTCACGTTATTTCCTTTCAGACATTTTCGTAGAAGATTTTTTGGATTCCAACAAAATTTAAAAGCACGCTTTAACGTCATATCACAGAGAGACTACCACTAATGTGAAAGAGACTAAAATTCTCGAAAGTAATATAAATTCACCTCGATTTTTCACTCGAGTCGCCTAGGTCTCCTCCGCCTTGGAAAGCGACCGCTTGCGTCGCTCCCTATCAATCCTGCTTTTCATGAATATCCCCTAGAGATATTCCCTATAAAACGTTCCCAGTCACCCTCGCACCAAAGTCAAAGTCTCCACAGGCTTTTCATCTCCCGAGCTTCTCAAACGCTTCTAATTTAAGCTCTTCTATTCATCGCTCTCTGTTTATACACAAGACATTCACGGGGCGTCATTTCCTTTGAATTATTATTGGTTCGCATATTACATTTTTCTGTGCAAACCCTCGCGGCGTATTCGAGATGGAGTCAAACTACGCAAAATAATAATTCTCCAACATTTTTCTCGCGAATATTTCCACACCAACGCCCGTCGAAACCGAGTTTCCCCAAAGCAGATCCGCGAATATTCGGGATTTGTTTTCCCTCCGCTGTTATGTCTGATATCCTTACGTTAGCTTTCCCTTTCTTCCCGGTGTACAACACGCCCACTCCGGGCGCACCCAAGCACGCCAACCACCCATCCAACGCGCCGCCACGCCATGTTCGGGGAAAAGCCCTCCTCCTCCCTGCAGAGCACTCCGATTTCCCTCCGAGCCCTACGCCTTCCCTTTCATCCCAAAATCCTCCCATCCCTTTGCCTTACACGTCGCCCCTGGCAATATTTTTTATATTATTACACGCGCCGAATAATTGTCGTAATCATGGAAGCTGACAAACAAATTAGGCGGGACGTTTAATTTTCCGATTCGAAGAATTCTTTTGAAAAACAATACATCAAAAGGGAACTAATTTAATCAATCACTTCTTTAGAAAATGGATAACGATGTTCCATTTTCGCTCTTGTTTCCAGAATTCGCTATTAGCACCTATTAATGACCCGCCCTGAGATCAGGTGAATTCATTTTCACGGATTAAGAAAGTAACACCGGAGCGATGAGCCAATCCATTATAACGCAGAAAAGAGACGTGAACTGTTTCAATCATACATAATTTTCCTCACTTCTGGAAAAGCTTGCAATTAATATTAATACGACACCTCCGAGGATGCTAAAATCTTATTCCACTTTGGGAAGAACTTTGGGCTTTAAATATTGAGATTGATTTCTCGGAAACAAAAGCAGCGGAGGAAATATAATGCCATACTCAACGTAAGTGCAAGCATAAAATCAAATGAGTAATTGTAAACAAATAGGGATGACGATACCCTCTGCCAATAATTTAATTTAATAAGCAAAACTGAGGAATACTGCCATTCAAAACCAAAGGGAAACATTTTAGCAGCCAACGCCACACGAACCAGCGAAAAAAACGGAACAAAATTGGGGAACAAGTTGGGTAATTAGCAAAATATGTTAATTTTCACGATCATCTACTCATGGGATTACCAATATGGATAAACCGCGATGAGGAGATTCCGCGGATGGCAGTGATCCAGAGATCTGGTCGATCGCTGCATTTGGCAACGATTAGCGGATTGACGATGACGGAAGAGTGGCTTCCGAGTTCGTGTGACAACAAGCCATTTTGTGACTCACTCGCTTCCCTCACGAAAAAGAAACCCCGACTCCTATCCTTGTGCCTCTCGCACCTACGTGAGGGAAACGCAGGGTCACATCGCATGGCAAGGCTGGCTGGAATCGAAGACCACGAAACGAAAACATGGAACGAATAAACTAGTGAGCAAAACCTTAGTCTTCGGTTTTCACAAACGAATGTTTATACGCCGCAAAGATCCGCAAATAGTTATACTTACGTTTTGTTTCAAGTTTGAACATTAAAAAAACAACACGAATTCATGTTAAATATTCATGTTTAAAAATAAAACCTAATTGAAATGTCCCTCCAATTTGCTGCTGAATTTCACCTATTTCGGAAAAGATTGAAGGTGGTCACAAAGGTATAAAGATAATTTTTAAAAAATAATTAATTATGTAAGTGACACTGCAATGATTGGGGGGGGGGAGTTTGAGTGGAAACTTGAGTAAAGGCGTGAAGTAAAGATTAGTACACAATTTATAATGGAGTGTGGTATTTCTAGGTCCAGAAGTTTGGTGGTGGAGGCTAAAGGGCAAGTATAAATTAGATGTTGGGGGAGGTGGTTTGTGAAGGAGAATAGAAATAGTAAATTTTATGGGAAAAAATAAATGAAGTTGTGACCTTGGCAGGGAAGGACAGGAAGTTGATGGGAGAAATACTAAGAAGACGAGAAAAGTGGATACTCTGTAGTGATGGAATGCTGAAGAAGACGGCTGTGATATGTAGAGGAAAGAAGGGTCGGTTGGCAACAGGAAGGAACAGTATAAAAACGTTGAACGGAATGTATAGAGGCATTGTCAGAGCGCAGTTCAAAAATAGTTTGTAGCAATAATTGGGTTAATGGCACACGGTTTTATGGTAGTCGTAAATCAAATGAGTAACGGTTTGTGCTCTTTTAAAGCCTATTTTAACTTGCAGACTGACTACGATTGAATAAAATTAAACGTGGTGTATATAACTCCATCTGGAGAAGAGCAACGCGAACCCAGGTCCGCACCTGACCGGTGGTGAAGCGTATCCGTGGTAACTCCCTCCCTCGACAGGGGAAACGATGCCATTGGTAGACTTTTCGTGCCGGTATCGGGTTCAGATATCGATTTCCGAGTACCTTCCCGATCACTGCCGCCAGGGATGTCGCAAATTTCGGATTCTGCGTCGAGCGGGGAGAAACAAATCAGAAAAGCCGTCGAAACCTTATTTTACCGGTGGAGGAGGGAAAACCCACGCACCGCACAGGACTCTCCCGATTCTCCCCTCCATTCCAATCTCCAATCCCCCGGCGCCCACCCACCCCTCCGGTGCCGCTCTCGCCCCCCAAATCACTTCCCCGCCCTCCCTTGTCATACTCGCAGGAAACTTCTTTAAATTACACCGCGGAAAGCCGCAGAGATTGTCCGGGAATGTCGCTCGCTCCCAAAAAGTTGTCGAAGAAAGGAACGGGGGCTGGTCGGAGTGGATGTTCCGGGGGATGCGAGGACGCAGGGGGATTGGCGGGGGCGGCAAAGAGGGTTGGCTCAAGGGGGCGGGGAGAGAAAGAGGGAGCGGGTCGCCATACATAAGAGGGAGAGGGAGACAGGGCTGCCAACTAGGCCCCTTATCGCGAGGACCATGCGGCTTACGGCACCGCGGACCCAGACACTGTCCGGGGCACATTCGCCAGGAAAGCCATTCGCAGTCATGACGATAAATTGAGAACCCAATAAAGTGCTCATCGATACTATTCCCGAATCAGAATAAATGACTTACTGCCAGCACAATTGTGATCTCGTTTCCCACGCGCACGAAATAAAGCATCTGTAAATGGCTCTAGGAACATACTGAGCAGGTATTGTGAAATCAGTCACGCACAAAATTCTGGTATTGAAATTTGAAATCAAATTACTGTATGCTGTAACATTTTATTAGTCATACAAGACACGATAATTCCGGATCATAAATACGTATTACATGGCCAATGGAAACAGCAATAAAAGAAGCTTAGAAGCAATAGGTATGTGCTGTTGAAGATAAATTACGGAAGAATTGATGCGAACAGTAAAATATTACGTATACAGTAAAATATTACGCATATCGAAGATAGTGAGGAGAAACAAGCACATCGGTGCCACTGGACGAAGAAAAAATGCAATCGGATATGAAATAAAGAAAGGTGGCATACAAAACACCATTACTGAACGAATCATCACAAGAAACAATTTGAGACTTACAATGAATTAGAAGAATCACAGGTGATAGAAGTTGTCAGGGCCAAAAACTATGATGTGGAAAAGTGATTGGTGAAAAAAATTGAGTAGCGTCAGGCGTGGGTGGTGTGGTGGAAGTCGAGAATCATGTACGTATATCTGATCGTAGCACTTTTCCACTTGATCATATTTATTTTACGACCGGGTTTCGATGCATTACATCGGTTACATTATTTTCACGTTGTATTACACCGGTTGATCAGTTATTCATAGTGATTGGTGGATTAGAATAAGATATACTCTGAAGATCTGCTTCAAACCAATCCTTGGAGTGATAGCTAGTGACGGGGATCCCATTATATTTATTTTTAAATCACAAAAAAGTTGTCCACGAGAGAACTTTCCGTGATTTCAAAATAACTTCGGAAGGTGCAACAACACAGTAACCTTCTGAGCTCCAACTACCCGTTGTTTGCGTACACCATTCCTAAAAATGTCACAGTCAAAAAAATCCGCATTGAGCGGAACTCGAACCTGGATCCCTCTGTATCCGTTCGAATACTTCAGCCACGTAGGAATCATCTTAATTCACGACAGACGTCGACTCTTCTGTGGGTTTTAAAGGAAGAAGATGGTCGAGTGAATTATACCCCACATGCAAAACTGCGCCACTTCCGAGAGGCTAAATAAAGCCAACGGTTAAAACCGGAATGCTTGACACAAATTCTACAAAACAACGAAAAAATCTCGCTGGAGTAACTTCAGCGGACTGACTCTCTGATGAGAACGCAATGGGGAGCAATCTCAACAGGTTTGACGGCGATTCCTTCCGATTGCACGTGATTCCAGCTGCTGGCGACGAACGGAAGGAAAGAGAGCGGGCAAGGGAAGATGTTTCGATCGAAGGACGAGAGTGATACTGTTAGGGGAACATAAACACGGCGAGAGAAGAGGGAGAGGGTGAAAAGGGTGGGTAGGGGGCGGGAGCAGGGGGACTGTGCGAGGACGAAAGGTACACAAGGCGCGATCCGAAGAAGCGACTCTCCGGAGGGCTCTTGGAGCGAAGGAAACTTATTTTTCGGCCCCTTTCATTTCCCCTTTCAAGGGGCCCGATGCAATAAGAGAGAAGAGGAGGGGGGAAGAAGTCTACCGAGTAAGTAACAATGCATTATTACATCGCGCATTCCCATGCAGAGGGATGTCACGGCGCAAACATAATTAACCTAGACCGGGATCGGAGCCAGAAAACAATTGATTTCCGCTGGCGTCAGGGCAGCCAATCCAATACGTTTAAAGAATTCGGCCGGTGCCGATGGATTCGGGGTTCGAATCCCTATCAAGGCGAATCTATCTGCATATGCGAAATCCCTTGTATTTGTACGCACAAAAGATGGCAACTCAGTCATAAGTACTCATTCGACGTTCCTGTGCGTGAATGAACTTTTCAATGGGTGTTGTCCCCTTGCAAGGGGTGCTCGGGGAAGAATAAACTTTATGCACAGCATAGGCCTTGGAAGATGGAAAGAATTTGATTTCAATCTGATCTGTAATATCATACCTGACGGAAATGCAGATTTCAAGCAAAAAATGCGCAAAATTGAAATCCGGCATGAATGTTGACTCCTAACATTCTAATAGAAGTATGCAAATAGTTCGGTTAGATAAAGGACCTCTAATGTACAATGACAATTATTGAATTGATGGGAATCCCGGGAGTAAAATGAGAAAAAAAGAAATGCTAATGAAATGAGATTGCGGGTCCTGAAGATTAGAGTAGAACTGAAATACGAGTGACACCTTACTAGGGAGAAGAATATTCCTACCCAACTGGGTGGAAGGAAAGCATTGGTTCGAATACCGCCGTAAGATACGATTTTTGGCACTCACAATTGGAGTGCTCTTCTTATAGGTTAAGACAAAAATTAAGTTTCCCATTAACTTTTAAAGAACATTAAGTATAAAGCATTAATTAATGTAACTGTCATCTCTCTGCCTGCTTCTCTGTGGAAATCGCCAAGACATCTCACTGTCAGAAACATACGAACGCCAGCATAATTCACGGGCATACGCTTCGAATGGCTTTGGCCCCATTTGGAAGATCATCAATGAGTAAATTGGTTAAAAAATGGAAAAAAATTAAGTACATTTAGTTCGCTAGGCTATTTAAGTAGTTGAGTACGGAGTGACCGCAGCCTTTGTTGAATATTCTTGATTCTCAGCGATAATGTAGAGCGGATTGCATTATAATAATGTGCCCTTACCAAGAAATAAATGAAGGTCAGGTTCCTCAGTTACCTTACATTTTACTGGTGGAACTGATGAAAGTTTAAATGATAAAAGATGTTAAGAGGAATGTGACACATGAATTGGATTCTTAAAGATGATGTAGCATTAAAAAACATGGGGACTTGGCCTCATGAAAAAAGAGGATTTGATTTCAACAAAAGCGTAAATTAAATAGAGACCTTTAAACATTTTCTTTCATCACAGCGTAAAAAAATCATGATATCTTGAAAAAATAGTGCCCACAGATAAATCCCTAACAGCTCTGCGCCATAAACTAAAAACATTCCAACATCTCCGCGACACGTTTACAAAAAGCGAGGAAACGTGCCTCGTGGAAAGTTAAAACGTGAATGAATAATGGCCGAAACTGATTTCCAAAAAGACCGAATATTATTATACCCAAAAGAACGGTCAAACATTCACTATTTTAACTCCCTCTTAAAAGTTTCAACGCTTTCAGCGACAACGAGAAATCTCTAAATAATATCCTCGAGGGAAAATAAATCATGAAAGACTGCTTCGGTACTTTTAGGGAATTGACATTCCGGCAGCTTCCAGAATTTAATCTCGACGCCAGCGAAAATAAAAGGTAGGCAGTGGTCGGATTTCGGTTGAAAGCAGCAGGTTGGCAAAAAACAGATGGAATTCATGGGGGGGAAGAAAATTGGGAAGTTGGGGCCTGCAAACGGTTCACGTGGATTTCGACAACCCTCAATGAAGAGACCTCCTCTCCACTCCGCAGTCGCCGTACAATTAGGTGTGCAAGTCGAGGAAGTAGGGTTGCTGAAAGGACAAGGGGAAGGGAAATCGCTGGGGGCGGACCGGGGGTGGTGTTGAAGAAAGTCAGGGGGAAGGGAACGGAGGGAATGGCGAGGATGAAATGGGTGTGCGGCGGTGGGGCTTTGGGGAGTTCACAGAGATGGAGTGAGTGAGTGAAAATACGTCGGGAAAAGGACAAAAGGGTGATGGAGACAAATTGCACGTTGAAATGCGGAAAAGAAGAGTCAAAATTGGTTCTTTGGGTGGGAGATGAGAGGAGAGGGGGTGGGATGGCTCCAAAGGGAAAGTGTGTGATGAAAAATGTAAGATATTCCTGTGGGTGGTTGGGTTGGGAAGGGGGAGGTTGGGAGAAAAGGAGAAGGTGGAGAATGAAGGGAGGCAGAGGAAAGAAAGGAAGGGGAGGGGGCAAGAAGATGAGGATGGAAGCGAGGAGGAGAGATGAGAGGGAAAATTCTGGAGACGTTTGGAATTGGATGAAGAGGTTATGAGAGAGAGACAATAAAATGCCACAAAGACGTGCGAGGAATGAGGGGAACATGGAACCGGGAAGACTTGGACCGGAGAAAGCGCAGGGGGGGGGGGCGCGGCGAGGGAGGATAGGAAAGGCCACGCCTGATTCTCTGCCCCCCCCTCTCCCTTCTTCTGACTTTCAAACCGAAATTTTTTTAAAGTCAAGCCATCGATCGAAATAGGTAGTAATCCCGATGGACTTCACCCGAAAGAAGATTTATTCAACTCCAACGAATCAGATTCCAGAGATCATGAAACAAATGGAGATCAGAGAAAATTAATTGGATGTTAATCGCACACGCACCGATCGCAAAACCTTCGTAAGGAATTAAGCTCACAGATTGGAAAATTGCCATTATTTTCCATCCATCATACAAGGAGAAATAGGAGAGAAAGCTATCGTTTTCAATTTCGAAGTTTAAGCGAGGGAAAACTGCAATAGAAACACGTGTATATACCTTAATGAGATTACGTGGTCTGCCCAAAAAATACGAGCCATGACGCGGACTATATCGCCCCTCCCACTAGCGCCGCTAGTTGCCTGAGACCCAAACATCCATCTGTGCTTGGCGGATCGTCGAGCAGTGCGTATGGTGTTAATTATGTTAGTTTCTGTTGTTCCTGTTTTTACTGTTTGCCGAAATAGAAATTGACCAAATCACGGAGCAATGAATCAGCATCAATTCTTTTGGTGAAGTGTGGTAAAGATTTTCAAGAAATTGCTGAAACGTTTACAGCTGTTTACCGTGGTAAATCTCTGGAGAAAACACCAATTTTCAAGCTCAATCAACATGAATTTTATCGCTTTATAAGATCGCAGATTTCAGTGTAAAGTACATTTTCTCGATAGCTCAAGTGGTTAGAGCATCCGCCCGGCAAGTGGAGGGATCCAGTGTTCAAGTCCCTGTCGAGGAAAATATTTTTACATTTGTGATCTGCTCAAATCCGCCTTCCCCACCTCTCGTGTTCGTCCTAACAGACACACAGAAACATAAAGGAAGGACACTCACAGAATGTATTGACGTCGAAACGTTACTGTGCATACATACTGTGAGTGTCCTTCCCTTACGTTTCTGTGTGTTAAATATTTTGTATCCGTGTGTTTATATATATATATATATATATACAAACACACGGATACAAAATATTTAACACACAGAAACATTCTCATATATATATATATATATATATATATATATATATATATATATATATATATATATATATATATATATGCGGGTCGCGGTGGTCTAGCGGGTAGAGCGTTGGACTCCGGGGGGTCCCGGGTTCGATTCCCGGGCAAGGCACTTTGGGCACCTGCAGCTCCACCCAAGCTAGTTGATTTTTCGGGTACCAGATTTTCCTGGGAAACCATAACCGGCACAGGGAAAGAAACTGGCCCCCCTACCCTGATGTGTGAATATTCACACGCCGTCGGGCTTGGTACATGGGTGAGCTCTACCATCACCTACTAAACCGACCTTCGGGTTGATTACTGTGTCTATGGTTTATGGTTATATATATATATATATATATATATATATATACACACAAACACACGGATACAAAATATTTAACACACAGAAACATAAGGGAAGGACACTCACAGTATGTATTGACGTTTCAGTCTGACCTGAAGAAGGCCTCGGAGTAGGCCGAAAGCTTAAATCATCTACAGTGTGAGTGTCCTTTTACGTGTTATCTGTTTTATTCTGTGTTCTATTGTGCCGTCCAAAAGTTATATTGCTCTCGTGAGTACTTCCGCATCGTCTATATATATATATATATATATATATATATATTATATATATATATTATATATATACATAGCGTAGGTAGGAATATTCATCCAAGACAATCTACTAAGCTAAGAAAGCTTTTGGGTGCTCACTTTACGAATATTATAATTCTCTTCCCCCTAACACAGTTGAAATTTCGTCGCTAGTCATCCTCTCTAGACAATTTACACATTCCATCTAAACTTAGGTGCATAGGGCCTATTATGGAATTGGATGTAAGAACCAAAGACGACTAATGAAGATCGGAATATGTGAGTAAAACTGAGCAGTTAGCGTTATAAGGAGCAGAAGGCTATGATGCGTGGCACTGGCAAAATTAACACATTTTAGCGATAAACCTGGATGATATTGCCAAGGTGAATCCAAAAAAAATCCAACAATCCTTAGGAAATCTAGTAAAACCTGAAGAAGGTCACTTAACAATTTCAAAGGTAAAGTGTACACTGTTGCGGAGAAAATGAAGTCAAGGAGAGAGTGGTTAAATAAGGAGGAAGAAGGCAACCTGACAAGTCTATTCCCAAGTTTAAACCTCTGTGGAGACAAATGTCTTAATAAAACTTCCATCAAGGCATGCTCGCGACTACTTCCCCTTTCGCTCGTCTATCCGCGCTCACGCACACTTGACTGGGTCGGCGGTGGCGAATTCCGGGTTCAAGAGCAATTTTTTTGGCGATCTCACAGGCTCGGGAGCTTTCGGAAAATGAAGTCTTGATCAAATGATTTAGCGATTTAATTAAATCGATGACAAACTGGCTCTCGGCACCAGTTCGATACAATTCTACCCTCGATTCGAATTAAATCATGAATTACCCTTTCAGCGATGCCATTTTCATTTTCGAAAGCAATTTAGCGACCCTGGAGTAACTCTGATTATAACTGCTTGAACCAAGTGGGGATTACGCAAGTTTCTTGGCACAAGAACTGGACGAAGAATATCAATTGCTTATTCCATCGCAGAACTGGAATAATTTATTCGTAATCTTGCAGACAGGTGAAATGCTCCAAGCGAATTCCTATTCCCTTTCAGGTCGTTATTTTTAGTGCAGGAAGAGGACTGTAGAACGATTATACGTATAAGTCAATATCAATGAACAATAGGAAAAAGCATTAATCTTTTGGAATTTATTCTGCCCCCACTCCTTATTATAAATAATCTCAGGGCAAAGGACTTGCGGTTTTGAGATTTATAAGAGATACAAGATTTGATCTGCGAACATATTTGGCAGGTACGGAAATTATTCTTCACTGGACACATCTTCGACGAATTATGCTCTTAATCAAATTCATGGAATCGTGGTGAAACCATATAATCCGACAAAAGTATTACCGCCACATCACAAAGCAATGGGATCTCGGTGCCCTGCGTTGCATATAACGAGTGTATTTCATGCTAACCTTTCTCAATATCTGCAGGAAACATGGCCGACTTATTGCCTCCTCAGTCAATAACGGAATTGCCGCATGCCTCCTGGCAGTGGGATAATTTGAAAATTTTGTTCAGGTTCATTTTCGTCATCTACAGTGAATTCTATGAATGCTGAATAAACTCAAAGCCTAAAAGGCCTTAGCTGATGGTTGATCTCCGAGGCAAAATGTAAGCGACGGATAGATATTATATGAAACAATAACCCCGATGTCATTTTTCGGGGTTCACTACCTTTCCGCTACGAATTCGAATACTCACGATGGAAAATTTAAATCGACTTCCCGGTTATCATCAGATTTTCATCGGTGAAATGATTAGAATGACGAATTCGAAAAGCACAACATGGGCACGCGCCCTTAATAATCGCGAACGGGAACGCTGTTTGCTTCCACCAGAGTTTCGCGTTTTGGAGATTCGCCAACACCGAGTGGAGGGAGCAAATCCGGAAAAAGAATGAGTTTGAAAAAGCATTCGCACGATTCCACTTCCTGGGCGCTATTTTTTTACGCACTCTGACAATGAGTGGACGGGAGACGCTTTCTCCCACATAGTATCTAGAATTTAATAAATAAAGCCCCAGCCGAGAGAGAAAAAGTCGCTGCGGCTTAGACGCCCAAAACAGTGACTGATGCTAAAAGAAGGCAAGGATATTCCATTGAAGTTCAGCTTCGTAAAGCGAATGAAATAAGACGGGTGAAATGAATGTAAAAAGTCTCCCATCTCTGAAAAACTGCGTTAATAAACAGAGGGAACAATGCGTAAACTTTAACGGCCTAAATTTTATGCGCTTCATGATAACCATCATCATGAAAGATAATGTCCACCCATTAAAAGTAGGTCCTGAATGGCTCCCTAATAACTTTTAAGGTATTATATTGTGACCTTCCTGTTGTTTTCCCTACATTATTTGCATTTTCAACTTCACCCTCTTGCTACGCGTTAAGATGCCCTCTGAAACGCAATTAATCTTCCCTCTTCCACCTTCCTTCTATGTACGTAGCACTCTCCCCTGTCCGTATCCAGGCTACCGTTGCCTATCCAAATTCCAAACGCACACTTTTCCCCCATTCTCCGGGCCGAACACCTTCCTCTCTTCTCCCAACCACATTTCAAACCTCATAGCTCGTCTTCCTCTAGCTCCGACTCACCAACTCGACTCTTCTTCACATCCACAACACAAAATCCAAGCTACACTTGCGTTCCTCAAAGACCCAGGCATCGGATCCTTACAGAGCTAGGCTTCATATTCAAACCTTTATTGACATTTCCTTAGCGTCTTATATCAATCAGTTGAAATGAACGTCCGGGCATCGGGAAAACTGAAGCACTCGTGCATTGATGGGAAAAATACCATTACGGTTAATTATCACCTGATAAATAAAAATGTAGAAGATGATCATAGTGGTATTTAGCAATGTATTCCAACACTTTCGCATTCGATATTTTCCAAATTATTTGCAAGTATTAATTGAAAAAACAGTCGAATCGGCATTCAACCAACAATACCCACTCTTTCCTCATCATGCCCATCACTTCCTCGTTTGTTTGCCTATCGGTCAACTTCGACTTTCCCATCCTTCTCCGTGCACACCCCCACCTTAACTAAACAGTCTCCAATCCACGAATGCCTATCTTCCTACCCGCCGCAGTCACCACACTAGTACATGCATTGTACACCTTCCACCGATACGCTTACCAAAATATAAAACGCCCTACGCCAAAAAAATATTTTTCGCACGCCTCTGACAGGCAGAGAATGGAAAAGAAAAACCAAATGGGCGAAAGTACAACCTATCGGTAAAGATAAAAATAATGCCGGGGCGAACATTACTAAACTATGAAAGATGGTGCCGGCGGCTGAGGCCGGTCCTCCCTGCGCCATCAGTTCACGGGGCAAGGGAGACTCATACCATTACACGAGTGGAAATGAGGCCCCGCCCAGGAAAGAGGCTTTCATTTGAAAAATTGCCAAAACACACTCTCTCCGCTCCTTTCTGACATTTACCCGAACAAACTTCATGCCCGAAGGGGGCGTGGACCGCGATGGGAGTGGGAGAAGACAGCGCCGGGGTTGAGGGCGACGGGGGGTGGGGGCGGAGAAAAAAGGGTTGGAAAGAGTTCCTCTGGTTTTACGCTACGGTAGCCCCGAGAAGAATCCCTAATTAAGGGTTGTGTTTTCAGGGGTCCGTCAGGAGCGGCAGGGTCGAGGTGAGCGAGGCGGTGGGCGGCTGGGGAGGCGTTTGCTTTGGCGATCCCTCTCCCCCACCCTGCGGCGGGGTTCCCGCGAGCGAGGGGGAACGAGGGTGGGGGGTGGAGCCATTGTTGCGGGGTTGATGGAGAGTTCGGGTGGGGTGAGGGTGAAAATGGCTTTCGAGGTGGAAATTGAAACTTAAAGAGGGGGATGGCTGGGTTCCCCCCTCCCCCTGGCATCGTTGATCCGCCCAAATACGGCGCCCTGCCCACAATCCCCGGAGAGGGGGCGCGCCATCACGGCGGTGCACTGATCCGTGGTCACATTAAGAGGAGACGTACGCTACGCAATGCTACATTCGCAAGACAAATAACATCGGGTCAGTGAGTGAACGTAGGTTTGATGAGGTCATGTTTACACGTGTACAATAATAAATTTTTTTGTCTCCGGGGTAACTTAATGGAATTTACATATCGTATAGAAATGAAAATTGAAACCTCCCTTCCCCTGCCTCTCTGACCAGATATATACCTCAGTGGGTTAATACCTTGGTATCTATTTCAACGAAATTAATAGGAATAAAAATGAATACGGTATACTTATTAAAATCTTGCAAAATGTGTCAAGCGTCTTAAAATTATTTTATTTTATGCAAAATTGTGTTCAACATTTATTCCTCGTGTGTTTTACGTTTTTATAATGCATTGGTTTTCATTGCGAAAGCAATACTTCCTTGAACTTTTGTCTCTGACTCGTGAAATACCGGAAGCGTTCCTTTTATTACAGCCACCGTGCTCTTTGACATGTCATGTCATTCGCTGATAATGGTGGTGACCTTTGCTGGAAAACGCTCCTTGATATTTGACATACTCGACATCATTTTTCAAGCAGCATATATTCGGGACAAATTTTCTATTAAAAATGTACATTGAGGCAATTTATCGTCGTTCTTCGAAGAGAACGCGTTTAAAGGAGAAATTCCAAAATTTTCAGACTTAAATGTCTTCGTTAACGTTTCGGTGAGCCACCATTTTTTTCACTGTTCAGTGATGAAGAGCAAGGTCAATGATAATATGTTGAATAATTGGGAGTAAGTGATCGCGCGAGCCTGCAGTTGAAGCATCCCCTGGGGCAGGGGTGCGACAGGGTGGCATGGAGAACGCCACACCCCGGTCGGGACTTGGAATCATTTTTAATTTCGCCCGATATCACTCATCCCATTGATCATCAATTATACAGCACAAAAGAGGTAACTAAAACATAATTGTCTCGGAAATTCACAAAAAAAATAAAACCAGAATGGTTCTCATTCCTGGAAGAATTGGTTTAGACATCAAAATTCATGCAATAAACCATCATATAAAATTGATAAAAATGTGCGTGTAGAATTATTTTATATTTGCCGTATGCATTAAGGTGATGATATATCCTTGGGTAAAAGGATTTTAAAACATTTTTTATCCACTAATGATTTTCCTCAACGATTCAGGTATTCTCAGATGGAGAATTCCAAAGATTAATCCTACACCAACCAATAAGGAATGATGTTTCACATATTGTTGTGCCAGAGAGCGAAGGGAGGCCGTGCATACTTATTACATAAGACCATCAGCTATATTGGAGTACATCTTCATCCAACCCTTCAGGCCGCCGAAGGTGTGTGGCAGAAGGTGTCAGCACGCCATCTATCAGAGTCATTGGCAATTAGTAATTATTGGCATTCGGAAAGTTCCTGCTATCGTGCATCATCTTTATCACACATTCTTGGCAAGAGTTACGCTACGGAAAAATTATTTTTCTTATATATAGGTCTACTCTCCAATAACAATCATCACTTTTCGCTACCCACAGACATGCTCTTTCGACGGGAAGAGACATATGTACATCTAGCATTTACGGTATGCACACGTTATCCTGCCAGCCCGACCCCCATAAGGTCGCGGAGAAATCAATTAGATCACCAACCGTTTCTGTACTTTTATTACAGCTATTTATTGCCATCTGGGAAGTCCTATATGATTTAAGCTTTTGTGCATAGGTATTTGAGTTTTAAGAATTAAACAATCTTGTGTGTTAATTTAACTTTTGATTCTGGAACGGGATCATATGGATAATTCCGTGCGAGACGTAAAAATATTTGGAGTCAATTAGCGAAAATTCGAGATACTCCTAGTAAAACAACCAATATGTAATTTTGAATCCAGTGCCAATGCTTTCGACAGCCTGCGTCTTCGTCAAGACGAATAACATTTTGATTTCGAGTACATATGCATATAGCAACATTTACATGTGTGTGAAAGCTCTCCTATTAAATAGCTGGCACCCAGCACTACAGTCAATTCCTTCCTTCCTTCCTCCTTTCATCCCGTCCAACACGCCGATGTTATCTCTACCCCTTCCCGACAAACCTAACGTAACAGTCTTCAAATAAAACATTATATCAGCGTAATGCACGAACATTATTTTTATCGGACTCCCGTGGTCAAGAATTGTGCAAGGGGAAGGGGTTTTTAAAGCTAAAGGCTTCCTCATATCAATTGTTTCGGTGATCAATTTTCGTTATGACTTCACACTATGGACTCGCCCACTAATAAATTGTCAGGCTGAGCATATTTTTCCCTCTGTCTTGTCGTTGAATGAAACTGATTTGTGTTTATAGAAAAAACCAAGGTCCTTCAGTGGTCTCTTCGCGGTTCTAGTCCCTCAGCACGCCGCTGCGTCCGAAACAACGGCGGTGGTGGCGGGGAAGGGAATTCATCACGGCCGGCGGCGAAAATGCCATGACTCCGGGGCGAAGCGAGGAACGACTTCCCTAAACTCCATTTAGTCAAAGAATTCATGCGCCGCTGATGATTACGTTGGCCGGCAAAGACGGACGAATAGGAGGCTTTCATTTTGGAATTACATTTAATTAACTTCGAAATGTTTCTGGGAGTGTTCACGTCCGTCAAAACAGCTTTAGCGTCAGGAAAAAAATTTGAAAACGTCTGAATACACAATGGAAATGGGGCAGTCGGGAGACTTTAATAGAAAATATTGTCAAATAAGGGCAAATTACACGGAAAAGAGAACGTGGGGTGGGGGATGGATGGGTATGTGTGTACATATAAATGTGCACACACACACATAAATATTATATTATATATATATATATATATATATATATATATATATATACATATATGTCTACATACATACACACTGTAAGAGGGGTTGGACTAAGCCGAGAGGGGAGTCGGGATGGTCCACAGGAGGAAGGAGGAGAGGAAGAGTCGGAAAATAGGAAGATTAATTCCGACGGAGTGCCCGCTGTTGGACTGGGGAGAGGAGGGGCAGAGCGAGAAAGAGAGAGAGAGAAAGGAAGGAGGAGGAGGTTCGGGAACAAGAAATGGCGAGTTTTATTCGCCTTGAGGGGACTGTCACTTACTCCGTCGCATTCAAAAATTAAAATAGAGGAAAAATGCTTTTCCAGCGATTAATTTGGAACTAAAGAAATAAAAGAGCGAAGGAGAAAGGAGGGGGTGGGGCGAGGTGGGGTAACGGGCAGTAACTGGAGAGAAGAGAGAAAGGGTTGAGAGAAAGGTAGAGAGAAAAGGATGGAGAAGAGATTCCTTCCAACCACCCACGCCGAAAGTGCCCCAATTTCGCCTCTGCACGGTCTTCCTCACTACGGCGGAGCTGTGTGCGTGGACCTAATGAAGTAGTGGCACACATTTGTCAAATGCGCGAGGCGAAATATTAAAAAAAAAGAATGTAAACGGAGCTCTCGGAACAGCTAAGTCGTTCTCCCAAGCCCTTTCCCCAATGCTTTCGTCTTGAAAAAAAATAATAAAATTCCTGCACACTCCCAGACAATCACCCAACGCTCAGAATGGCAGTTAAATAAATTAAATATTCTTCCTTGAGCCCGTGAAGCCTTGCTTCCCCCCTCCGTGAAACGTGAACCAAGGCACGCATTAAAACGCAGGACGGGTATTAATGTGAATGTGTGTTTATAGCTGCACCTAATTAACATTCACTAAGAGAGTAATTAAAATTGACGAGAGGAACGCGATGAGGGAAACAGATTAACCAAAAAAAAACGACTCGGAAAATTAAAACATTTTCGGTGAAAATCCTGGCGAACGATAAAAAGAAAACATCGAGAAATATTAAATACTGCGAGATACAATGCGAATACACTGGCATTGACGTAAAACAATCGCAATCAATTGCGCAAAGGAAATTAATTTTCACGCACTAAGGGGAAATACAAAATTTCCTAGCTCATTCCTCATAACTACAGCGAACTGAGCAAAGTCCATGCGATTCTCGAAGCACTCCGAGCATTCATCACCATGGTGGGGCTCGGCTGCGGATCGGTTAAAATAGAGGGAGTTAATACACGATACGTGTAACACTCATTTAATATTATAATTGCGTTATTTTTAACGGCTTCCTTTAATCAGAGTTCATCCCGATCGCTCGCGAAGCTTATTTTTGGCACGCTAATTAACCGTGAAAGTGTTATCGCCGATTGCTTTAGTATAAGATTACAATTTAAATTTCAAATACCGTCCCGTTATTACAACGGGAACAAAACAATGTCATGAATCATATATTAATTGAAATAAAGCGTTCTACGTTAAAACTACTGCTGAAATCATCACTCTTTATTTTCAGAGAAAGGAGAGGAAGAGTGGTTGGATATGATGTTACAATAATTGTAAATTAACTTCTTACCACCTCCTGATGCGGCAGCCCGCTATTGTTGAGTTCGCAATGGACGCTTTTTTGGCGCTGGATGAGACCCGCAGTTGAGATTAATTAACGGTGTAGCCATTGCCACATATTTTTATTGGTATTCTACCGGTTAGGGTAGGTTTCGGATAGACACAGCCTAAAAAATTGTACAGAAATAATTTATTTGCCCCTCCTTACCAAAACACAGCCCAACATCCTACTCTACATCAAGTCCCTCTTCATCTCTGCATATTTCTTCCCTTCATTCCGTCCAACATCCCTATCCTAGTCCTGACTCTTCCTCGTTTGCCTAAAACTCTCCCCTCTATCACAGTCTTCAACACACCACCGTCGATCAATAGGCCCTTCATCCATTTCTCCTGCTTCCTTTTCATTTTTCCAAGGAATCCCCTCTCCTTCCACACCATGCCTAGCATTTTCTCGTTTTGTTGCCTTTTGATTTCCTTTCTGTACACTTCACTTCTTCCATTCTCCTCCACGATCACATTTCAAAACTTCCCATCTAACCCTATCATCTTACTTCAATGTCCACGTTTCCGCGCCGTGAAAACAGTATGATCCGTAAAGGTTGGGGGAGCGGGGTAGAGAACAGACTTTTACGACGGCAATGACGCAGGTAGAAAGTGCAAGAAGAAGGAAATGATAGCTGGCCAACGAGAGGAAACACACGCGGCGAGTAGCTCATAATAGTTTTTAAGGATCATTAAAAACCCATACAAGAAGATCCCGGGAGATCCTTAAAAAAAAGCTGTAAATAACAGCTCACAGTAGATATTATTATCCATCAGTCCTTTCAACAAATAACTATTTTGAAAAACAAACAATAAATATTCATGCTAAAGCATCACGTTCAAATTGACTAATGACTGTGTTGAACTTTGAGGGTCGTTTTTCCAACTGTATCCTCGATTAAAGAATACTGTTCACGTTCCTTATCAGCCTTTTAATTTGCCCAACATGATTCAAGTTGTGTTCTCCAATCTCGCGTTTCTACACTCCATCCAAGCAGCAACGTAGGGGTGGGGGAGAAGGAGAAATTTTTAAAATCAGCAGCGCGAGCACTTAGGAGCAATTAGAGCAGCTCAACTGAAGAAGCAACAAAAAAAGAAGAGCATTCTCCGCGGTTCTCTCCTTAATGAAGAGGCCTGAGGTAGACGCGAGGGAGCGGGAGTTCCTATTTCTGAAGAGTTCAGAAGGCAAGTGGTATCCTCACCGGTTGCTGGGTTTTGTTGGGACAACGTTAGAAATTTCATGAGACACGGGGGTGCAGGGGTGTAGGGGGAGAATGAAAGAAAATTCCAGAAACGGGACCCGTGGAGAAGGGGCCCTCACGACCAAAGCCACTCCCTGCCCGCGGACTGGAAAAAATTGAGACATTTTTATAATCAAGCAACGAGGAGCAAGCGAGGCGGAGAAACCGATCGGTTGGGGAGAACACTCTTAATCCTACGAGAGAGACAAACGTCCTCCGCTTCAACGTTCAGACCCCAATTTAGGAAGAGAGAGACGCCCTCGTTAATACAATTGGCAACAAGCAGTTTTGAAATTGGCGAGCATTGATTCGGCTCGCTCAGAAAGGAAAGAGAATTTACTCCTCGATTTGTGTTTTCATTTTCAATGGAATTTCTTTCTAAGGTGGTCATTTGATTAAGTCAAGACGGGAAGCGCATGCAGGGAAGACACTCATGACCATTCGTACTCACGTCATGGATGTCTGATTTCCGTTTCCTTCGTAAGGCCGGAAGAGTGAGTAAAAACTGTCCGAATGATAGCTGATGAACAGAATTCAGGAATTTAGGAAAATCTAATGTGCACATTATTTTAACGGAATATTTGGGTTTTAAAAATTCCGCAAAAAACGTGCCCAAGCTGCATTGATTGTTCGCCAGTTTCTGGCAAAAAATGCATTCACCATCCTTGATCATCCTCCATATTCGCCAGATCTCGCCCCCTGCGACTTTTTCCTATTCCCAAAATGCAATGATGTGATGAGGGGACATCACTGGGAAGATGTGGACACAATAAAGCAAGAAACGACGGGACAACTAAAAAGCCTAACTGCCGAGGACTTTCAAGGGTGCTTTAAACATTGGAATGGAAGATGGAATAAGTCCATAGAAACGCATGGAGAGTACTTCGAAGGGGAAAAAATCGATGTAGACTAAATTTGAAAAAATAATATTTTCATGGCCTCAGTTCTCGTCCATATGAGTCAAACCTGAACGTTTAAAACCAGGGATTACGCTTTGACACGCAAGCTACCGTACATCACATGTGCAACATGAGTTGAGTGATCACTTGTATGAACTTACATAGATATGATTACTACTTAGCATACATTTCGAGACATCTGTGACAAATATTGAAACAAATAACATTTTCAACAATGCGCACAGCGAACCACTGAACGTATCCCGAAATGAATAACCGAATTAACGTAATCTTGGCCTCGCATACCGAGCATTCAGTCATCTACCAATCTTCAACATTCCAGTGTCAATTAATAAGCCCTACATACCCATTTCCAGACTTCTTTGAATTTTTCCAACCCTCTCTCCTCCAGTGCCGCGCCAAGCACTTCATTAATTTGTTTTCTTTCCCCTTCCTTTTTATAACCATTGCCACTAACTACAACAGGTAGGAGGGTGAGAGAACCCTTCTTCCTCTTTGGGGATTACTCTTACCTACCGCAATTTGTTTCACTTTCATACTACAGGGTGTAATCCGAAGGTAATGCAATTGAATTTCCCGCGCCGCTCCCATTGGTCGGAGTGGGATCTAGCTACTTGGTGTAGGTGGGAGGAACGCTAAGCTTTGCCTAAAAATCAGTCTCAGTGCTCTCCAAGCTGTGGAGGCGGCAGGGCATCAGTTATTGTACACATCTGCGTGTCACAAAACAATGGAATCGACGATCGAGCAACGCGCTACGAGTCCGCGAGTTCTTGACCAAACACCAGGTGCCAACGCTGCCTGACGTGGCCTCAGCAGACTTCTTTTTTTCCCCTCGGATTAAGGCAATCCTGAAAAAAAACCGTTTTTCGTCCATAGAAGAGATCCAATCAGCCGTGACGAAGACCTTACGAGAGGTCCTCGAAGATGCCTTCCAGGGCCCGCACTGGTTATGGCAGAGTCGCTGGAAAGGCCCAAGGACAGTACTTTGAAGAATTTTAAGTGTTTGTGAAAATCTGTTCAATACATTACTTTAGGAAAAAAAAGTTTACCCTTGACCATTGATTTTGTGAGAATCTCATTAACCAACATTTTCTAACGATGGATTATCATGTCAATGCTCACCCAAATGACCAGATAGAGAAAGAAGATTTTGAGACGGGCATGTGAGTGGGGCGCCACAATAATCGGAAGTAAAAGTTTAAAGAAAGGAGGTGGGAAGTGATTGTTCATCGGGTTCGACGGGAGGAGGCGGTGGGGAGATCGGGGCGCACGTGCCTCGCGAAAGTGGACGCCACCAGGAGGAGCTGCGGCGGTCGCCGGGGAACTGAGGGGGGGGCCAGCGAGCGAGACCAGTCGCCGAATGAAAGGGGCGCGCTTCCCCCGAGAGAAAATGAAGTGAGAGCAAAAACCCTTTTTGTACCGATTGCGGCGACGGATGATTGTGGTGGCGGACGGATTGGAAGAGGGAGGGAGTGGGGTGAAAGAGCGGTTTAAAGCCAGAGGGTGGATGGCGATGAGGGGAGAGGACAATCACGGCGAGCAAGTGATACGACGCGACGGCGGGGAATGAATAATCAGTGGGGAGGGAAATTGATGCCACGGGCTGCGCATTCATCCCGCTAATCCGCTGCTCTCTTTCTCGAAGCTCTGCCCCCGGCGCGTTGCGTCGATCCTGTCCGGGGAATCTCCGGCGAGCTCACTTTGCACGCTCGGCCAGGGGCCAATGGACAACCGAATGCGCCACCGAAGAAGTCCCGGGAATCGACGAATGAGATGCCGGTCTCATCAGCAGCAAGTGGGCCGAATTTCATCGGACGGTAATTTCCCAGTGTGACGAGTGCCTGTTCACAGATAGTCAAAGGCGGGAGGCGAAGAAATATGCAAGTAGACTCGTACGCACGCCGCTTCAGTTGTCTAAGTAACCGAATGGAAACATAACAGGTGAGAGCCGAACTTAATGTTTTGGGGATGTACACTTACGTTATTGCATTCATCTCAAGTTATTAATTCCTTGAGTATGAAATTACTGTTTAATGATATGTGTTCCACTTTGATGTTAAAACGAGATTACACTAATTTCAACAGAAAATGAATGAATTAATTCGTTATATCCATTCTCACAGAATTTATCATTGCTTGAAAAATGCTGACTTTTGTTAAATTCAATTTTTCTTGCTTTAACCCGGGTAGAAGTGCCTTGAAGCAAAACAAAATATTCATCAAAATAGTCATTGCAAAAGGCGCCGATGTTTGCTTATTCTCTTGGCCCAAACGACCACATCTTGGAACTGCTTAAGGCCATGGCCAAGGGTCAGCTTTTTCACTACCTTTTCTTGAAAACTTTTCTTAAAATTCTGCCATCAACTCCATCCTCTTTGCGAAAGATTAAAAAACTCACTTTCTCTTTTAATGACCTGAATACTTTCGCCTGAAACACTTCTTTAACAGATCAACTGCTCTACAATATCTAAGTCATGCCCTCCAATTTGAATGTGTACGCGTTTTATCGTATCGTGCCACGCATCTTTTCCTACCCATTTCTGAAGAACCTCATCATCTTCTTTCTCTTATGATTTCATCCATCTCTCACTGGTTTTGAAATCATCTCAACCAATAACTGCATACATGAGTAGATAGCTTAAGCTTGATTATCCACTTGACTGACTCATCAGTTCCCCACCTACATCATTTCTTAAATACAGCCATTTCCTGTTACCATTTCTTTCGCGAACGCCTTGATACACTGGTGACAACGAACAACACTACTGGATGGGAACTTGAGTTCCACTGAAAATGATGCCAGAATCGGCATATGAAGCAGGTGATGAAAAGGGATAACAGTGGAGAGGGAGGGAGAAGCTCGCAAAATGGAGGATGAAATGGAAAACAGTTCCATAGCAACTTTATAAGGTAAATATGATGACAACGATTTGGTGCCGCGGAAAGTTATTGATCATTACATGAAACTAAAGTGGGGAAAAAGGCAAATTTACCGTATCAATATGGTCTCATTACGATAAATCACTAAAAATATGATAGACCGTAGTTCTTACCCTGAAACTAATCCATTTGCTTCATCATACGTTTTAAAGAATTTCGATATCAGACGATCATTTGATTTTGAGTTTTAAAAGCCGATGTCATACGAAAATTCCAAAATTTCTACATTTCATCGCGCTGTGACGTACAGTGTGGGTAATATTTCGAATGGCATCCGAGATTTAGAAAAAACACTTAAAACATAAGCAAGGAAATACGGCTCGACGAGAAAAAATCACAAATCAAAGAGAGTTCTACATTTTTCTGAGAGAGAGAAAATTTTTTTCACTAACTACCTAGTAATGAAATATCTGCGCCGTTTCTGAGCATGGTCACGCGGCACGATATGCATGCCTCACCTACTGGATGCAAGCGAAACGGGGAGGAGAAAACGTACGCCGATATCTCGGCACGGACGCCTCCGCGGGAAACTAGCAGGGGAAAAATGGACACGCGAGGCTTATCCGTAGGAAGTTCGACGCTCTGACAAATGCACGACAAGTGCGTCCGTAGGAAAATTTAATGTACCCAGGGGGACAACTTCTAATTCAGAGACAGGAGAAAGAATCTCGAAAGCCTCTAGTCATACAGAGACCTGATCCGTCTCAGTCAGACAATTCTTAGCCCATCTCGACGGCGAATGTTTGGGAAGCAATCGGGTGAGTCGAGAGGATAACTGATAGTAAGTTAGTCAATGGCGAACGATTTCGGTATCTGATAAAAAGAGCGAACCAAAAGTAAACGGACCACATGAGAAAATGTACTGCATAAGACAGAATCCCTACCCAGAGCACTTCCGCACGCCGTCTAGCCAGGCGGAGACAGTGGACAAACCTCCGGTGGTTCTTCTTCCAGCAACCCGCTCACATCGGACCACTGCGTGGAAACGCCCTCCACCATTAATTCACAATTTTTATTTCGTTGGAAATAAATGAGCACCGGAGGCGTATATCGGGGAAATATTGAAACGAGCGAGACCTCAAGGATTACATTTACGGCTCAAAACTTGTATACACATTTTTTTCTCGCTTGGCGCAATGTTGTACAACTTGATTTGGAAGCGGATGGGGAAAACGTTAAAAACATTATCTGGGGGAAAGGTCAATGCGTCCAAAAGGCTACTCATGTAAGAGAAAGAGGGGGGGGGGAGGAAAAAATTTGATTGGTGGGGAGGGTGAGGAGGGAGTTGCCGATGGAGGGTGTGCCAACGGGGGCTGGGCTAATCCCAGGGGCGAGGGAATCAGGCGCGGGAAGGGGATCAGAAAGATATACACGCACAGAAAATTAATTAAAAACACCGCCCGGGCGTCTCTCTCTCCCTCTCTAGGTCTACGCACTGGGCGGAGCAAAGGAGAGGGAGTGGATGAGATCAATTGAGCGTCCGTCTCTATTACCGGCAATCAGGCTAAAAGGAAAGGAGGGGAGAAGCATGAACTAAGGGCGATGTGGTGAGCGGCTTCCCGAGGTCTTTTCCTCGGACCCTTGGCCTTCTATACGTACGCATACATCTCTAGCGCTTGGTGAAAGCATTTATTTTACGCCTAGCTGTCTCTCTCGAGCGAAGCCAACATTCCTCCATGCGCAAAATTTACAGAAATGGGGATTACTAGGAATAACTTCGATCGACTTGGGTTCTCGTGGCTGTGAAGCAGCAAGCTTAATGCAAAACGATTACAGTCTCACTGCTAAGGGTATTATGGAATGAAAATTCTGCAATATTGTGTCGTTTTTTATGTAGATTCCATGGTATCGACAGGTTGATTCTGATTATCTATGCCAAAATACATACCTATTGGTTATATACGTGCACAGACGTAAAATTACCGTTCCAGCGTTGCGTTGCCGACTAACTCCATATTCATGCAGAGGCACATGCCTAGACGAATATTCATGTTATGTACATTTCAATTCCATGGTATGTTCCAATTTTCCGATTATTCGAAATCTGATCATCTACTTTATGCGAAACATCCCTCATCGCTACGTACTGGCACCACCGCAGTCGGTCTTCATTGATATTGCTGCTTTTTGCCAGGGTCTGCAAGCCTGATGGCCAAATATGACCAACTGGTCTGAGGACTGGAAGGGACATCGTCGTCAACGACAACTCACGATAAGCCTCTGCTGTTTCCGATATTTTTTAAGATCCCCCTTTTGCCCACTGTTTTTTCCTCAAACTTTTCCCCCAAAAAACTGATTAATTCCAAACATTTTTACCGTCCAAGTGGGATCCCTTTCTGTCAACACACACAGAAAAGAGGAGAGGGTTATCTCGAGGACGGAAGTTAGGCAGACGTGGTGAACTGCACCGGAAAGGTAGAAGAAGACAAAGAGGCCAATGGAACGGTTGAGCTTCCCCCGGAAAATGAAGGACAAGCCAAAGATATACGCACAAAAAAACTATTTCAAACGTCAAACGTATCTTTCCCCCAAGATGGAACATGACCGATAAAATATTCACGTGTTTCCCAGGCGATAAGTTTAATCACTTTGGTAATTAAATGGCACAAGATCTTTGAAAAACTCACAGAAAATACCACTCCATAGGTCAGATGGGAGACCTCACCCAAGATCCAAAAAGAAAATTCAATTGAGCTCCTCACCAGCTTATGGTATTTGAAAGACGTACAAAAAATCCTGTGGGGAATCACAATTCAGATTCAGATAGTGTGTTCGGAGAATATGTATTCGGAATATGTATTCTAATTGAAGTGAGAGTGGAAAATATCAAATGACAGCCAGGCATATTTAACTGGACATTCTTACGAAAAATCGTTTTAGATATCGCTACTGGAAAAGGATATCATATTTTCTCTTTCTCATGTGGTCATTATCTCAAGGACAGGAAATATTACATCTTCAGAATATTAATGGTGTAAAAGTTCACTGCAGACAATAATGAAGTGAATTGCTTTGTGTGCACTAAAAAAGCCTTCGAACATTGAAAACGCGAGAAGGCACACACTGGATTTTTATGAAAAAGTTCACGGTATCAATGACTTGAGATCTATTCCAGAATTCATGGCAATGCATTCATCGCTCTAAATTTATTTTTCCATCACTTTATGTTTTTTAAAGGCTAAGAGGGAGATCGTTGGAATTAACTACATTTCAGCATTAAGCCTTTGACCTATATCTATGGAATAACACAAAAAAGTTTCACTCAAGTTTCCAACGGCTTCAACATGATATGCGCAGAGGTGTAGGAAGCATGCATATCGCTAAAGAATCTGTCATCATTAGGCAAGCGGGCAAGAAGTGCTCGTGCCTGAAATGCGAGGAGTTGGATAAATGCATACATTTAGGGATATGACTTCACCGAAGGCAAGCATATCTTGAAGCACACATGAAATTCAGATAAGGGGAACTGGTATTAAATTGATGAACGTTTAAAACCACACTGTAAGGAACCAGGGCGGAATTATAACTTCACAGGCAATTGTAGGGCCTATAAATTATCGCTTTGGAGAACTCACACTGCGTCAACGTGAAAATAAAATCTTCACTGTCTCTCAAAAAATAATACAAAGTATCTTCAACTAAGTGAGAAGTAATTTCTTAATTAATTGGATTGAATCCGAAAGAAAAACTGAATCAGTACCAGCTATGCACAGTGGTTGGTAACGACCTGATGTATTTAAAAAGACTGACCCAACTGGCCTACTATTGAAATGATTATGACAATAATGGTTACAACCTAATTTTTTTAATCTTGAGAGGAATTTTGGAATGGCAAGAATATTTTTTAGACTTTTATTCCTATTATTGGTAAAAAATAAAACTTGAAACGTTAAGTAAATGAATCACTGATTATTACGCCGAGGGATGTTTGACTGTGGCGGGAGTAGGAGTAAAATGAGAGGAGTCTACTACTTCGAGTTTCCATTTCCATTAGAACTTAATTGAAGACACGAGATTAGATCCAAATTTATATTTAAGTAAAAAAAAGGCAGATTAACGGACTCCCCGAGGTTTCATTTGCCGCCCAATGGAGATCCGGAAATTTTCCCCAAATGGATATTAAACACATGACTCCGGAGAGCTCACGTGACGCGTTGTTATTAGTGCCATCTCGTGCACGCTTCCCCCCCTGGCACAGCGGCGAGCGACCACCCCTGGCAATCGCCCGAGATGACTTGACCTTAAGTGGCGCACGTGACATGACAACGGATATCCCATCAAGGCAACACAGAGGCATATCCGTAATTCAATGAAATGCAACCTTCCTACACAAAAGGTGAGTTTAATGGGCACGTAATCCAAGCTTTCAAATCATTCTTCAGTTTGCTCATGATACTTGGTCAGAAAATACAAATATGCGATCAAGGAAAGAGCCAATAAGTGAATCATGACAGGAGGAATAATTTAATAAGAATAGTACTTCTCAGCACGAGAGCATCCCTCTCTCCCTCTCTCTTTATAGTCGGCTAATGGGGAATTCAGACATAACAGTGCTCATTTTGGCAACGTACCTGTACGACCAAAAACGAGAAATACACAAATATTTATAAGTTTAATGCCAAAGGAACAATATAATATCATTTAAAATATAATGAGTTTTCCGTGTTTATTTATTTTGCGTTAGTCCGAAAACAGCACTTCGACCTTTACATCGGCCTTTGAACATTTACATAACAATTTGCCAATTACATACATGCAAGCCCTAGGTGGACGAAAAACCACAATGGCGGGATTTGACCCGTGACCTCTGGGTTGGCAGACGAGAAAGTTACCCCGCCGCCACAGGGGCCGGCAATCATGAACTCCGTCATGATTGCTGGCCCCGGTCAAAGTTAAAGTTAAAATTTGCAAGACGAATGCCCAACAATTATCGAAAATGACAGAATATGTTATTTTGCAAATCCCTTCTCGCATCATGCATCGGGAATAACTGTCAGCAGTGTTTCTCCTATTCACTGAGATTATTCAGTGAGTACCGTAAATATTATGGTTTGCCAATATTTTCCGTGAAGAGAAGAAATTCTGGCGAATCTGTTCGAGTGAACTCTTAAAAATGTTTCTACCAGTCGGCATTCTAAACACATTTTCAGCTTAAAAGCGTACTGCTTAGAAGTGCTTAGTACCTGGGTCCGCCAAGAAGTTTCCTCGACCCTTGGATTAATCTTAATAAACGATGCGAAGAACGACAGAGTGATGAGGCATACCAGTTGGGAAGGCCAGATGAGGGAATAGAGAGATGGGGATGGGATCAGCTTGCTCTTTGAGGGCAAACGAATCCCACGACCGAACACCGATGACGAAAGTGATGAAGTTCCACTCGGCGCGGAGGAAGAGAGATCCGCCGTATTAAGGGAGCATATCTAGGGACATTCTGAAACGCAATAAAAAAACCCGAATTCGCGACCGGAAGTGAAGGTTAAGTCTTCCGCGCTAGGCTCTCACCCCCATTGGCCCTTTAAAAGTCAACCGACGGAAACGGCCAGAGGTCAGCTCTGGGGGGCTTGAGGATGACATGCGGCCAACAATCAAAAGGGTTAAGGAAAGGAAAACCGTTCCGGATAAAGAGGGGGTGAGACGGGAGTGGTATACAGACCCCATTGGTCGAGCCATTTGGTTTGAAGTGGAAGGAGAGACGGCCGGGGAAATTGATTACCTACCACTCTGAGCGCCCCGAGGAAAGGAAGAAAAGGCGGAGGGGGTGGGGGAGAGAGTATCTGTGGCATTTGTCTCGACCAACGATTGCCATGGAGAGAGAAAACGCGGGGAGGAGTGGAGCGAAACGGCTACGTGGATAAATCGAGGAGTGAGGTCCCACTAAGCTTCACGCTGTCCCACCGGGATTAGTGGTTAACCCCCGCCACGGCGACCTATATCCCGAAAAGATCCGCACTTCCCGGAAGCCATCCGTTTGGGACACGGAGGACAGAATGAGATACGCCGAATCCGCTTCCGTCCTGCGGATTCGATTGCGGCCACGTGCCTGGCCGGCGTCACGCAATCGGCATGGACCGCGGGGAGATGCACGCCGGCCCACGGCTGAGCGCATGACTAAAAAGATATATGATTGGAAGTACTCCAATTACTCTGAAATAAAAGAGAAAACAGTCGAAACAATCCACAGCTAGATTCCGTGGCGAGTGAAGAGATGGTCGGAAATATGCATTTTGTCAGCATCATGCACCGGTTAATTGGACCATCATGCACCGCTTTACTAGAATATAACGAGTCAAGTCTGGGAGGTGTTAAATAAACCATGAAAATCTGAACAGCAAAACCAGGGACACGGATATCTATGCACGAGGGTAATCCCAAAGTAAGGTCTCCAATTTTTTAGAAATAGAAGGAAGTAATTTATTTTTCATGAAATATACATAATTTTAAGGATTGATCAATTATCTCCCGAACAAGCATGCGCCGGGACGCTCAGTCTAGGATTGGCAGCCGTTGAGAATGGAGCTCCCGCAGCATGTTTCCGCCAAGTGTGAGCTCGCGCAGTTAATCGGGTTTTGAATGCAAGAGGGGTTGAACCGCTTGAAATTCATCGCCAATTGATGGAAGTGTATGGACAATCGTGAATTGATGCCAAAGGCGTTCGGAAGTAGTGTAGAGAGTTTGCATCCGGTCGTACTGAAATTCACGACGAACAAAGGAGCGGGAGACGGTCAATTTCTGACGAGACTGTCGCGAAGGTCGAGGAGACCATGCGTCGGTGGATCACGCAGGATAAACTCTGCATTTTGGTTCCTGATGTTTCTCGAAGCACCATCCACAGGATTAAGAAACGAAGAAGAGGAATGTTGAGCAAGGGCGTATGCATTTTCCACGAAAACGCTCGCCCACACGTTACCCGCGCAACCGTCGCTCTCCTGCAAGACTTTGGTGGGGACATTGTCAACCTCCAACCCTCTAGTCCGGACTTGGCCCCCAGCGACTTTCACCTGTTCCCTAAGTTGAAAGGCCATTTGGTCGGAAGGCGATTCAGCTCCGATTAAGAGGTGAAAGATGAAGTTCAACGTATCCTCGAGGACATGGCGGCGAGCTGGTACGACATGGGCATACATTAACTGTCACGGCATTTACAAAAATGCATCCACCGAAATGATGATTATGTAGAAACATAGAAAATTGATCAATCTTTAAAATGGTGTATATTTAATAAAAAATAAATGTTTTTTTTCTATCTCTAAAAATTGGAGACCTTACATAAGTATTATTATCGTATTATTATCGTATTTCTTTCCCATTATCTAATCTTTGCCCTCCCTCTCCGACCATGCACCGGGCGTGAACAGTTTCCAACCATTTCAGATACACAGTAATTTGCGAATAGGGAACACAACTAATATCATTTTCGTTTTTTCAAAATGTATTGGGTTTTTACAACGAATATCTATTTAAGGGCGTGTTTTTAAGAAAAAAGCAACGAGAGCATTAATTGAAACACGTGATCGGGCTGGCCAGGCAATGATGACACAACAGTGCAGTCACGCTCAATAGAGGACTGTTTTTACAAGCACATCAATGTAACACTGATTTTGAAAATGCCGATGCTCAGGTAATTTTGACACGCCGCAGAAGAGTGAAGAAAGTTAAAATGACAGTGGTCTCAAGTAAGACAAGTGGGTAAAGTATTTTCACTGACTGAACACTGGTCCCAACCTCAAAACCACACCAAGCACGTCACTAAATATCCAAAAACCACACATTACACTAAACATTTCTCTTTAAATCTGAATACTTTCTATCGCACTTCGCCAAGTTGTAGCATGGCTAATCCCTTCTCCTTCCTTACCCACTGGGCCCTCCACACCATAAAACAGCCTTAAACATTCCATTACCGCTCGATACGCTAAAAAATATGGCAAAGTAATTCAGCCCTAAGCACGACAATGGACGGGGTATGAGAACAAGGAGAGAAACGGAATGGATTGCCGAGAGTCAATGCCACCGAGCCTGGGGGAGGAACCCACATAGGAGCCGGCGAAGGGGAGGTAGCAGAGGTAGTGGTTACGGTCGGAGTCTGGGGGGGGGGAAACGTCCCCCCCTCCCCGCGGTGGGGAAGCGGGGGTGGGCATCCGCCGGTCGGGTGGATGCACCCGACCCCGAGATCGCCCCCGAGGACGCTCTGTTCCACCTTGTCTGGGTGTTTGGATTCCCCAAGAAAGCAAACAAGAAGACAACGGCTAAGGAAGTTTTGAGCGCGGAGCGGGGCGTGTTATTTGCTCCGAATGGTCCGGTTTGATTTGTGCGTTACAACTCCTCGTCCTTACAAGGACGAGCGAACCTCTTGTTTGCACAACGGGGACTCTCTCATCGATGGGTCTTTTTCAACGGATCACCGACCAGTGTTGAGGGGCCCGGGGGGGGGGCGACCCGTGCAGGGGAAGGGCGAAGGAGGGGAAAGTAAATAGGGGTGAGGGGAAGAGGAGACTGGGGGGGGAGAAGCGAATGACGATCGGTGAGCGCTAGGGAAAGGAAAACGGAGGAAAGAATGGATTTCCACAAAAAAATACTCCCGCGTATTTCTGAAAGACTAATGGATACGAGAGTGAATTCAGTCGAGACTTAATGAGATCGTCACAAATTTGACGAAACTGCGGAAAATATTGCGACAGTTTATCTTAAGTGGAGTAACCCCATTCTGAGCGCACGAATTCATGGCGCAAAAGAACACCTCGATGTTGAAAGTGGACACCAGTGACCTGCGCTGTGTTTGAAATCCAAGGATCCAAATTCGAGTCCCGGGACAGGCAAAAGATTTCATCAACATGAACGTCTCGTCTTTTGTGGGAATACGTGCGAAGTGTCGCGGCCTGTAGGAGATGTATGTTTGTACAAAAAATACCTTCAAATTAGCTCTTTGGACGCATTGCATTTAGGAACAAAAATATTTACGACACTACAATTTAAAAGATGAAATTAATGATCCTTTAATCCTTGTGCGAACATCTAGCCAATAGCAAAATACACTAAATAATAATGTCATGAATTGGAATTAAAAGCTAACACTTAGTATTTTCACATAAATTATACGTTTAGTCGACGTAGGTTTCAACGCGTAGCATCATCAACCCGTAATAAATCTAAAATTTGGAACACAAGCCATCCAACTTGGTGAAGGCTCTATGAAGTACCGAATAAAGAGAAACTATCACATTTTATAAATGCAAAGTCTAACATTCTCAAGAAATATGTTACGCAAAATAGATACCCCCACCATCAATGAACAAAATGAAATTGGAAAAAATGACCCAAAAAATGGAGAAAAGTCACACATCAGATTACCCGGTTGCTCCTTAGAAATACGTTTCTGTTCATCATCGCAAAATTTACTTCCTCCTGACGAAGAAAGAGAGAACGCGCCACCTTCATCTTGAAATCAGAAACTATCTTTTTTTTAAAGAAAAGAAGGAAGGAATTAAGCGGGCTGACGAACTAAACGCTTTAATTCCCCATTCCACTGATGAGAAAGATTAGAACAAAAACCAGTCCAAGTCTCGCTAACGTCCGCGGAGGTGTATATATATTAGGTAATTTACCTTTAGGCTTTATGCAAAGAAAATTCGCCCCGTCAATTCGCCAAGATTAAAAATCCTGCCGAAACATCTTTTGCCCGGGGAAAAAAAGAGCTCTAAGAAACGAGGGATGGCTGGGGGCGGGGGAGAGAGGATGTAGTGATTGAAAAATCACCGGGACTCGTGGTGTGCACGGGCGTACATTTTGTGGGTGGGCTCTGGAAGAGGGCGGGAGAGGGGAGAGTGGGGCCCTCTCTCTGTCCCCCTCCCCTCTCGCCGGCATATTGACGAGAATGGCGGGACGAGGGTTGTGAAAGGCAGGAAGGAAAGATATATGGTGAGCGAGAAAGGGAGGCAAGAGTCAAAGGGCCGCGGGGGAGAATGCAGGGGGCGAGAAGGGGAGGGGGTGAGAGAGGAACGAAAAGGAGTTCGGCACAGCCGTGAAAAGTCGAGGGGAGGAAGGCAGGTGGGGTCGGGGGAGGAGGAAGTGGAGTTGGTAGGCCGGGAGCGAAACTGCCCCGCAACACGAAAGGCTATAAAACGCTGTGCGCTGTTAAATGGGGAGAAGGGGTGGGTGGGGCAAACAGGAGGGGGCGAGTAGGGCGAAGGTGGAGTGCGGCGCTCGGGGGTGGGACAGATGGGGGAGAGGACGTTGTAGCTGGAGGATGATGGAAGAGGGAGCGTGGAGAGAGGAAGGAAGTGGGATCGTGGGCAGGGTTTGCCATACGCCCTCGTTTTTGCGGATACTTCCTCATGTTCTCAGTAAAAATCACCGTACGAGAACGATTTTGAAAACTCGATGGCTCACCATTTGCCGATGCGAACTAATATTTATGTATTTTCACTAATGTCGTTCATGTGTTCCCTGGTGATTATAGTCCTTGAAGCGCTGCTAAATTCTCTCTCCGCCATTGGTTGGTTCTTTCCGATTTAAAATACGTAACATATTATTTTTAACATTATTTAACAAGATTTCACGCAATTTTATTGTTTTACTTTATAATCACAAATTTTCCACTGAGAAAAAAGGCAAATGATCCGCAGGTACGTTTCGTCACAGGCACCTTTCCTGAATTGGAATTGCTTTAATTTCGATGTTCACGACCCCATATCTTAATTCCTCAAGGGTCCTCATTTCAGCCGACCAACCTTAGAGAGAGAGAGAGAGAGAAAGAGAGAGAGAGAAAGAGAGAGAGAGAAAGAGAGAGAGAGAAAGAGAGAGAGAGAGAAGGAATGCAGGGTAACGACATTTTTGAATTTAAATATTAGCAGACCAGGCTGCCACGCCGAACAACATTCACCAGCGAAAACAACTATTAAATTCTGGCCATGAATTACTGAATCAGCCTTCCTTTGAAAAAAACCCGATCGCGCTTCAATCCATAAAATTGGCTTTTGTGCTCTGTCGAAGAGAAAGAAGGTAAGAGAACCTGGAACAAAGTTTTCCAGCGATTATTTGCTAAATTATGTTTTTTTCTCGGCACTCAATAGCCAAATATTAAAATATCAAAGGAGGACATTTTTCCCACTGATTCATTCGGAATCCTCAAGACATTTCCCGTAATTCAAATCCGACAAAAATTCGCACGAAACATTTTTCTTGATCCTCAAGTTGTCAAGAAACGGCTAGCCAAATCTTTGATATCAACGTGGTTTTGTACGACATGGAAACAGTCGTTGCAGCAAGACGATAGACATGAATTGAAGGCTTTTGATATGTGAGTGTGGAGAAGGATGGAAAAGATAAAAGGGGCCTTAAGGAAAACAATAGAAGACAAAGTGTTTGCCATGATGGGGAGGAGGGAGGAGTGTTGGGAGAAATCCAGGCAGGCAAGGAAGGAGTGGATATAGGATAAGCATGTCGGACGGACAGAAGGGAGTATGTGGAATCGAAGAAGAGAGTTTATTTCAGTTTCGGATTTCAGATTGTATTTTTTTCCAGAGGAAAATAAAAGTAATACCTGTTTATGTTCTGTTGTATTGCATGCGCCCTTCCAAAACCTATCTTAACCTCCAACTACACTAATTGTACCTGTATTCCACGCTCAAATTTTAAACCCCTGAATTTTCCAGTTTTTCGCAGATAGCTGGCAGTCCTGTAATGGGAGTTCCGCCGCCCTTTCACACACGCGCGTGGGATGTTCGCTGACGGCGGGGCGTAGGAGGTTTTGCCTGAAAGGCTTCCAGAAGCAGGAGAGGGAGGAAGGGGAAGGGAGAGTGGCGGGATGGAGAAGGGTAAAAAGCCACGCATGAAAAGGAGAGGGGAAAGGCAGCCTCCCCCCCCCCATCTCTCCAGTGGGAGAGGGGAGAGGCCTCGCTGGAAACGGACGCCTCTCTTGATGCTGCGACAGATGAGGCGATCCGCCGGGAGGACGCGAGATGGAACAAAAGACGACCTCCACTGGATCACGGATACACAAACGTAATCTGTGGTCCGAAGAAGAAAGAGACGACGCCGAGAGATGCGTCAAAAACGGCATCATTTAAACCGAGGGAAACCTGGTATTTAGTGACGAAGGAGAAAAATTTTTCCGTATAATGTTCGGTTAGAAAGCAGAGCATAGGGGGATGAGGGGAAAGCTGCTCCCGCACGAATGGATGGGAATTCATGAAAAGCCTTTCACCTCCTAAACCCCGAGGTTCACAATGGGGTGGTTCTCCTCGGAAAGAGGGTTCATGAGAAGGCGGTAAAGAGATAACATGCCGAAACACATTCTGACACGATGCCACTCGGAAGAAGAAAGCTTTTCCCAACGAACTCAACGGATTAGAGAGATTTCCTGCAAAGCAACTTTAACAACAATAGCGAAGATTGGGCACCGTAGTCGTTTGCCTCCTTTCTTCATAAAAGGGCGAACGGAATTGGAAACGAGGAGATTGAAATGAAAAGAGGATATTTTGCAAGCCTTTTTCTAGTTCCACGTAAGTCTTTCCCCGCACATTTTAATAAAGAGTTAGCATAGAAATAAGCCTATTGGGCGTGGGAAAAACTGCCACGTAGGTTTTAATGAAAACTTTTTAACCATCAAATTAGTTGAATTTGATCACCGAACGAGACATGCATGCAGAGGGTTTAAACTCATTACGGCTGAAATGAATAGGAGCATTACCAAAAAGAAAGGGTCGACTCAAAATAAAAAATGAATTTCCGGTTATCATTGGTTACCGAATTAACGAACGTACAATTGTAACACGGTTTGAAGCGTCAGCGGTTATTTTGTTTTAAGTTAAACTTATATACGGCTCGCCAACTCTCAGCTAATGTTCAGGAAATTCGCTAAATGAGTGGCAGTGAGCGTTAACAGGCCTTATTGGTGATTAACATCAACTACATTCATTAATTGAACTGTGGTCATTAGAAACGATGGACATAGTCATTTCCTGGCACAATAGTCAAGAGATATCCAGCAAATTTGGCGAGGAATGTCGATAGTTGCGGTGGCCATTACTGCGAAGTACACTTCGGATTCAACAGAGGCCAAGGGTAATGTTAAACATAATCACGCTTTGCAGTAGACGCCCATTGAAAACCCAAAGCGGAACTGGTGATGGCGGAACAGCTCTTGGTAAATATAACAATCTTTTCTCGGAAAGCATACATTTTAATTTCTGGGTTCACTCTTAAGTGAAGTTCTGCATAAATATATTTCAGTAATGCAAGAAAAATATAACTGTTGAATAAAGGAAGAATAAGCAGTTGCTAAACTGCTTCCTACTTTTTACGGCCAAACTTTGCCCCACATACTCCATCATCCGCAATATATGATTCTTATAGATACACGAAGAGACTGAGCGCATAAATTCCTTTCCATGGCCATTGAAATTGCTTAGAATTATCGCAAAGAGGGATCACCTTTCGACCATCAACTCTCTCGTCTCCAACATGAGACCACAACTGATTTCCTCTCCGTAACAGGGGTATTTTTAAGAGAATGTCCGTAGAAACAGGAACATCGACTTCAAATTTACTCTAAGGAAAAATAAATACGTAAAATATACGAGACCTCTGAGTAAGCTAAGCTAAAAACCAAACAGTTTAAACAATACTCTTATTAATACTAGGTGATGAAAATCTGCAGCAAAGTCGTAAATTCAACATAAGATTCTTAAAAACCAATAATGAATTTAAATGAATACAGTTCATATCTGTGGATGGATATATGTGTGTATGGGGGCACGTTTAGTAAGGAGGTTAAGAAAAGACTCTTTAAAGGTTAAAACTTTGAAATAGAGCGTGGTTTTGAATGGCGTGGAAACATGGTCACTGAAGCAGGATGATAGCCGTAGATTGGAGGCTTTTGAAATGCGGAATGAAAGGACGGAGAAAGTTATGTGGACTGAAAGGAAAACAAAAGAGGAAGTGCTGGGTATGATAGGGTAGGAGAGGAGATTGTTGGGAGAAATCATAAGGAGGCAGAAAGAATGGATGAAGAGAGTATTGTTTGGCTGTGGGATTTTAATGGCGGGGAGGATGTTAGGCTAGAACACGATAGGCATTTTCGATGGAATGAAGGGAGGAAAGAATTATGCGGAATTGAAGAGGGGCTTACTATAGTGACTGATTTCAAGCTGTATTTGATTAGAAGACCAGTAAATGGTTTTTCGTACAACTTAATGGGCTGCGTACACACATATACACATGCAAACGTTAGCAATTACCCACGTAGGGCTCGGAAAAGAGAGAAAGTTCTCGTGAGAATGTCGAAAACGGCAGTTAGGTAAAGCGGACGCACCTCATGCAGGGTGACAATGGAATGTTGACAACTGTGATGCACCGAGAGTAAAAGATCAAATAACAAAGGCAAAGGGAGGAAAAAGTAAGGCGTTTTTGTACAGAATGAAACTAGGCAGACTGAATGTTGACCTACACGTTGGTTTATCCTAAGGGGTAAAATTAGAGTCGCTCGTGCCGCTTTAGACGAAGCTCAGAAGTGCACCCGTGCTTGGTTCCTGGGCACATCCAGCACCAAAAGGTAGGCAACAATCCGCGGTGGATTTGATTCATGCCACCGATGGTAATCAATAAAAGTGTATATTGGAGGCGGACGGTAAACCAAGGTTTTTAATCTGCATTTGGGCACTGCTAACAGGAGCCACAATATGTTTTCGCAGTCCGGGTGTGAAGTGTAGCGATGAACGGACGGATGGAAAGGGACGGGGAGGGGCGGACGTGGCCACCACGCCGATGCGTGTCCCTACGCATCAATGTACGCCACAAAATACCGCCCACTCACGCCCGGGGGTGGGCGACTCACGGCTGAGGCCCCACGCCCGCACCACCTCTCCCTCCACGCCGGATGGACGGGGGGAGGGGGACGAGGGTTGCCTCTCTCCCTCCCTCTCCATCCACCGACCGCCGCAGCGCACTTTATCTCCCGACCACCGACCCCGTCAGCCACCCCTACCCCCCCCACCCACGCACACCCCTCTTTACCCTCCAGGAACCTCCCAACCACTCACTCACTCTATTTACACACCTCGTCTCACGCGAGAATTATTTTTACTCCACCCCCCTCCGCGGCACTGGGCCGACTACCGTGAAAAGATCAAACGTACAAATTGCACTTTCAAAACTAAAAAAAATCAGTCATCCTGCAGCGAGCGACATACACTTCGACCGGGGATGTAAACAAAAAGGAGCATAAGATCAATACGCCATCATCGCACCCGTCAATGTCTCACTAGAAATTTAAAGAAGACGGTATTAAAAATAGGAGAGCTATGACAAAGTATTACGGAACATTGGTTACACTGTTGTTACCGAATGAAAAAAAATGTCGTTGAAATACTTGAAAGGGGCGCGGTGCTCCTTCCATGTCTGTTTAATTTTCTCGGCGGAGATTCCGTGGAGAGTTCCAAACAAGACTGGGTTTCATATTCAACAGATTCAGGCGAGATGGAGTGGAAGTTCGCTATTATGAGAAAAACAAAAATTGCTCTTTTCCACAGATTTATTTGTAACATATAACGAGTTTCAGTTCATCGAACCATCTTCACCTTCGACTTCATCGAACCGTCTTGCACCTGAAGATGGTTCGATTAACTGAAAAGCGCCGTACGTTACAAAATAAATCTGTTGACAAGAGGAAATTTTGTTTTTCTCATAAAACTGGGGTTCCTTAAATCTAAAAACACACAGGATAGTTAAAGATTAGCTCGAATAGACATCGGCAAGATTTTATTTGGTGTGGCACAAAACGAGGGTGCTCGGGATGAAAAAAGCGTCTGCTGGACATTTTGAGTAGGGTAAGATGGAATAAGCAAGCTTCTGTTAACGGTGCACGAAGGCACTCGCCGCTATATATAATAACAAGAACACTCTAGGAAAGACCGATGACAGCTTTTACGGGTTTGGCGAAGATGCTGTGAGCCGAATTAGCTCTACAATCGGGAAGGCTACGGATATCCATGCACTGCTCACCTTCAAAGCTCTTGATTATGAACTTTGTTTTCTCATAAAGTACGAATTTGACATATTTTTTGTCTTGATCAAGCATCATTAATTACTGAGGAACTTCTACCGGGCAAGTTCACTTTCCCTGAACTTTCTGTCTTCACAGTGTAACCGCCGAGTATTTGGTGATCAATGCGTTCGGAAATTTATATGTACATCCCAAGAAATTGTACATCTGTCTCGAAGAATCACAAAATAATCCATTGACTGCTGCAGCCCCGCCGATCAATACACCAACTACTATGTGTAGTAGTAGCCCTTAAATTAAACCATTCTCCGACACTGCATTCTTTACGGCTCCATTCCATTAAACTTGCGTCATATTTTCATCCTACTTCCTAGCTTTCATTAATTGCATCTTCCTTCCTTCATATCCACACTCTTCAACTGCCATCGCCACTCAACGTCCGCTGATTCCAATTTCCCGACCTCTCTCCATTACCTCTCGACCACTCCTCTTCTCCCCTTCTCCACCTAGAACTATTTCTCTTAAAATAATTGCTACTTTTCAATTTTACAAAGCTATTATCATCCTTAAACTACTTTCGCACTAGTTTCCAAGTATTTAAATTATCTTTTGAAAAACAACCCGCGACTTAGAAGTATTTCATGTCGGTAGACATGCGTTAAAATGTCAACCTACAATTGAAATTAAGAGCATCCTGCAAATAGAGTGAAAGGGGAAAGTAAATAGAGAAATGGATTAGGAGTGGGGACATTTTTTAAAATTAATTCGCTGAGTACTCAAACTGAAATGATTTTAACAAAGCAAGATACGGAGTACGTGGGCTAGATATGTGTGACAGGTGTACGTTATGTGAGATATGAGAATTTCTGCGAGCAGATAACTGGAAACAGCAAAAAAACATCCACTCGCTACGATGATTTTTCATGAAAATTTTTCAGTTTTTATACAAGTTTTTCTGCAGTCCAAGTTCCATCCCTTGTATTTTTAAGAATTTCCCATTCGAGGTTTTCGATAATGCGAGGGTGGCTTTACACTTTGTTCGATTCATTTGAAGAGAAAGGATTCCCACATGTCATGGAAGAATAACATTCCTTAACAAACTCTGGCTTTAAACCTAGGTATACTTTGAACAATTTCTAGTTTTCTCAGATATAAAAAGAGTACTGAGATAATATTCCAACAAGCAGACGGTGGTTTATGATGCATTTGTTTGGAAAAGTAATAACAGGATCATGCACATGACGTACCCTCTTAAAACTCTCAAACTAACACACAAGGTTTACCTTAGTACGTGTTTTCCGGTCGTTTTTTCAGTATCGTCACTTACAATTGAACTTAATCGCACTAGAACCTCTCTTTGAGGTTCATACGACACACACTAAACTGGAATAAAGAAAAAAAAGGTTCAACCTAATTCCATATTTTCCTGAAAAATTCTGGGAAAGGAAATATGCACCTAATTGTGGGTCATCACATTAAAATGTGATAAAGGGTGATCACTGGTTTGTCGCAGAACAGCCGGACTTTAAAATTCGAGACACTTCAAGAGTTGTACACCAACTGATGTATCTTATAAATTATCGTTCCGGAACAAGCATCATGATCATCGATATCACTAAAAACTCATTACTACAACGTTTGTAAATGATATTTTAATTTATATTTGATTCCATCGGTCTATGGAAAGGGTATCTGTCAACGAAGGCGAGTCAGAGCCGCCTTTTCGGTCAGCCTGGGAGAGGGCATGGGATATACCACAATCTATTAAGCTTGCACCCACCGGAAAATGAAAGAAATTAATGATATTTGGAATATACGCTATTGCATTAGTGTACGAAGCTGACAAATAGATGAGAGCACTCATTAAAGTCTTCCGAGCTCACAAGAAAAACCGAATAAACAGGACGCGTGCACAATGGACACAAGAGAGTGGAAAACGATCAAGGGGGCGGGGGGCGAAAACTGGAGCACGGCGGCCTCCTTGTGTGCGCGTGGGTGCTTTCAGCGAAAACGCGACGCGTGTGGGTCCGAAAAGGTTACCCAGATGGCGTGCGCAAGCATATTATTCCGCGTCCACCCACGCACCCTAACGTCCGTGTTAAATAACACGGAGAGCGTCAATTACGGAGGTTTTAAATCAAAATATACGGAGCAACTGCGACCGGACGGGAGACACTTTTGATGCATCGCAGTTTTTTTATTATCATTATATTTTCCCCTTCCGCACGTTATTGTCGCTAAATGAAACAAAAAAAATCCCAAGGCGTTATCCTTTCGCCCATAATACGTACCCAACGGCATTCGTTATTCGCAGCGCAGATGATTTCCGAGTGATTTGGCGAAAAAATCCTCCGTTGCATAAATTCGATATATTTTCGTTCTTTCACTCGTGATTTCGCACAATGGCGGAGGTGAGCCCATCCGGCAGATGAGCCTCGATTTGAAGGGATCCGTACTTAAATGGTCCTACCGGGGCAAGGAGGGGGGTGAGTCGGGGGTGGGATTATCATTTATATTCCCACCGCTGCCCTCGTTTGGGCCGCGGCCCTCTCGCTCCAGGTGGGAATTGCGATTGACGCCATTTGCTCCGCGCCAATGAGTTACTCCTTCAAATCGCCCGCTATGAGACGTCAACGCGACGAGTCGACCAAGGACCCGATGCCACCGCGCGTTTGGCTCGCTGATGAATCAACTGAGCAGAAGCCACGAAATATAGTATTGCTTCTGTCGGCGAAAACAGAAAGGGTTTCTATTATATTTCAAATGTGGGACGTTTTTGCTATTACAATACTTTTCTTTTAGGATCGCAAACACTACTCTTAAAACTTCATCGCGGACTATTTAGGTGCAATGAAATAATTTACCTCAAATACTGGTCAACATTGGAAAAAACTAACTACGCCACGAAGGCCACATCTCTGAATTTAAATTATTTTCCTAGATTTATCAAGCATGAATTTATAATTCCCTCAACCGTATTTACGATCACTTAAATTGTACAGGTACTTCTCTCAAACACTCTTCATCGTCCGAATAATACAGGACCTTGCGAAAGGTCTCCAAAGATACCTTCCAGGACGCGTACCAGTCATGGCAGAGCCGCTGGAAAAAATGTGTAGAGGCCCAAGGACAGTACCTTGAAGAATTTTAATTGTTTGTGCAAATCTGTTAAATAAATTACTTGAAAAGAAAATAATTGCATTACTTTTAGAACGCTACCAGTACTTCTGCAAAAAACCCTTATTTATGAATCTCTAATTAGTTACGAGTCCTTATATTTTACTATTCTCCTTGCTGAATCTTGGGAACAGGCTCCTAAAGTAATTTCTTGTTCTCTTAAAGCTTATTGAAAGAACACCTCACGTATGACACAACTCAAACCTCTCGTAAGATAAGAGAGTACGGCTCAGGTGTATTTCAGGTGAATGACTCTAATAATCCAAAAAACCGTGTACCAATTAAAGAAACATACGCGATAAGAAACGACAAAAAGAAACGGTGTGAAGTTTTATCGAACCCCTCCACCTCAACGGTCGTTTCAGAAGCGATAAGGAGTAATCATGGGGCGGCAACGATAGAGACGATCGAGACGCGCTCGATACGTAAGTATCGATCGATGGTCATAAATGCCAAGCCGGTCGACTTTGCGACGCAACACGCTAACCAACCCCTCATTCCGCTATTTTGGGGGACTTGATCGGGGGAAGAGAATTCGACAAGGTCCTTGCACTCCTGCGGGAACCGCTGGAGTGAAATAGCGTCGAGAAGTAAACATGGAGCAGGAGATCGATAGAGCGGAAGAGGAAAAAGGAGTGGAAAAAGGTAAAATGAGAGAGCACTTGAAATATCAGGACCGCTTACCGCAATCCAAAATAAGAGCAGAAAAATGGAAATTTGCTCGCTTGAAATTTTACCGATCCGCCGACGGCGGTCGTTTCTTACACTGAATAACATCCCAAGCGACTCTATTGTTTACAAATAGCATCCGAAAAATCGTACGATAAAATAGACACTACGAACCACATTTGGATCGGTTTATATAAGTAATTATTTGTACAAAAGTTTGCCAGTTCCTTTCAAAAGAGTCACCTTATTATAAAAACTCTCTTACAATTTATTTATTTAAGCAATGAGGTCAAATAAGTATTAGGGTAACAATGTTAATATTATTTTAATGAAACAATTAGAAACGGATCATGTACATTCTTTCAAAGGAAATGAATAAATACGTCATTAAGGTCGACAACTTTTTCCAGCTTACGACGCAAAGATTGCGGAAACGTCGAATCTTACGAAATAATGCATCTTAAATCATTCTCAAATGAAAATAAGTAATACCTTTCAGACAGAGAGGGCACTATATGGACGAGGAGAAAGGTGCACCCAAACAAGAATCACATGCCACACCCATTTCTCACTACGCTCTCGTTCCGCACCCCTAATTCAGGGGGGTCACGAGCGCGTTGCCATAGGTCGATTTGTTTGAGTCATAACGGCGCAATCGGCTGGCCCTGCCCCCCCTTATCGCCCCCGGAAAGCCGACAAAAAACCCTCCTCGCCCCTTCAAATCGACGGCGTTTTTGCTTCCTCCTTTTCACCATAAAAAATCCCCAGTCACTAGCTGATGTTTATAAAGATTTATCCCTCGGGAAGTTTTCATGCTCGCTTGCCATTACGAGCCATGGTGCAGGCCCACTGGTGGAGAGGAGCCGGAAAGTATTGACAAAGGGGTTAATGAAACCGCCGCCCGCATCTGAAATGCTTTGATCCAACGCATGAACGATACTAATAACTTTTTGTTTGAATACTTATCTCTCTCTTAGGCCGCGACACAGACATTCCATTAATGACTCACAAACATATATTATAATTACTTTCACGCGAATAAATGGTACCTATGGTCACAAAAGCCTACTTTCATATCTGAGAAGTTGTACAATTTCAACAGTAAATCGTACATTCTGAGATACTTAATTTAAGCTCACACATTACACGGAAAGTGAATTTCGACAGTCATTTTATTATTTGTAAGTTTTTTCCAAATAAATAAAGAAGTACTAGTACCCATATACCCCCAATAGGAGCACGACAGGAAATTGGTCGTTCGTTGAAAGTAATAGAAAGAAGTGATAGAAAGGTTATCGGGACACGATGCTGCTGATTACAACTGAGGAAGAAATATTGTAGAACTAAAGGGGATGACGAGAGACACGAAACGGATATCGACAGACGTAAAAGTGAATAAACACGAAGGCACGAAGAGGTTTTCCAATCGAAGAAAAAAACCTGAATCGAGCCGACACTGGAATTGATGACCGTTAAGAATAAACTGTTTGTATTAAGTCAGGGATGCATCGTGACCTCTGAGAATTCCTTTCCACTGGTTCGAGAGAGATAATGAGAAATTTCATTCGAAATTCAAAACTGGAATCAAAGAGAGATCTACGTTTAATTTGCATCGGCAGCTCATTAAAATACGAGTCAGTGAGCTAAACATCGCTTAAAAATTATGTCTACGCTTGGATGAAGAAATCTGAAAAACGATCAAGACTAAAAAGTGGAAATTTCTTCGTGATAAAATGAAATTTGGCGGCCGAGTCAAAAATTCCACCACGAGTCATACAGCCATCCGACTGTTCGTGGCATCTGCTCATCAAGCTCAAACGTTCGAATGTCCGCGGATGTCCACAGGGGTGATAGGGAAAATGGATTTGTGGCGTAGTTCCTCAAGGAGGATAAAAGTGCATAGGCACAAATTTATGTAAAAATAGCAATTCCCACCCGAACGCCTACTGCATTGGAACACCAAAATGGAATGTGTAGGCCCAATTATATACCTAGGCCCCTTACTCACGATCTCTTCTGGGTGAAACACATACGGGGAATATTCGGACAAGATAACAAAAAATTAGGATTTATTTGAAGATAAATGGTTAAATTTGATAAAAAGGTCAAAGAGATCTTTCGCTGGTTGTGCCTCATTTAGAATATGCTACAAGTATATGGGATCGTTATGAAATGTGATTGATTGCCGAATTGGATCGCGTGCAGCGTAGAGGAGCTAGATTTGTAAAACGTTGTTATCATAAACTTAGCAGCGTAACCAAAAAATTAGAGGAGCTCGGCTGGGAATCACTCACGGAGCGAAGGTTAAATTACAGATCAACTCTCTTGCATAATATGGAAGAATGTTCTCTCTTTAGGAAATGATGTTGAAAAGGTATTATTACCCCCATCGTACTACGATAGGAGAGATCAGGTCAATAAAATTAGGGAGATTAAGTGTAGAATAGATGATAGATTAAAGATGTCATATTTTCCACGAACGATAGGGGGTCATAGTAACATTTTTACCATAAGTACCGGGTATGGTTGCCGGGGTAGGGTCATGCTCGGGTAGAATTGTTGTGGTGTGTATTCACTCCCTGCCACACACCCTGGCGTTGGCTTGCGGGGTATGTATAAATAAAATAATAAAAATAAAAGTGGACACTGGAAAATGATCCAGTGATTGCAACGAGTTATCTCTAGGGAAATTGTGTCCTCGGAGTGAAAAGTACTATAAATGAGTCGGGTTAGCTGCTGTTGAACACTCGCGTGTCAAAAACACGGAGAACCTTGATACTCTCCGAGTAAATATCATCGGCGTTAGAATCCCAGATAGAGCGATAATTTCAAACAAAGGATTCCATACGGTCACTGCGAGAGCAAATAACGGGCCAGGCGGCCTATGAGGCGAGGACGAAAAAGATTTTGGCGCGTCGAGTCCCAGCTGTATTTAACGGTCACTTCGTAACGTTCTTTCGAAGGCTCTCAAGGCAGGTGCTACCAATTCTTCAAAATAAAATCTGCCATTTGAAAAAAATATTGAACAACAAGTATTAGCAAAAAATAGGCACGGTTATTAAACCCAATATGCCACCGATTCGAAAATACTCATCAGCGCCATAATTTTTGCCAATGATATTTTAAATTATCTATGAAAAAGCATACCGCTTGAAATGGATATTAATGACGAAATCTAACTACGTGTACATTTTACCAATTTTCAGCTAAAAAAAGAGAAAAAAATAATACATAATTAATTAACTTTGACGACAAAAATGCAAAGTTCAACAAGAGCATACGTCGAAACAAACGAGCCGTCTGCTTAACCCGAAGGAAAATGTAAGACAGCCCATCAAGACTTCTTTTCATTCGCCGGTATTGGTAAAAAAAACAAGTTGCAGGTAGATCGACTGATTAAACCAGAGGGGAAAATACTACCCTCCCGCAGAAGAATTTTAAAATCACCGAGGCAAACTGCACGTCAGCCCAATAAATACGCGAACTGATGCAATCTGGCCGCCATGACGCGGATTATAGCCCCGCCCACTAGCGGAGCTAGTTGCATGAGAGAGGTTTGCAGATTGTGAGAGAAATAGTTGTCCAGAGACCTAAGGGGTTTCAGTAACTACCGAGTTTATTTCAGGTTCAACGCAAAAAAGTAAGGGAAGGAGATTGACGACAGGAAAATTGAAGTAATAAGATTATTGAAAGGTAGGAAGCCTAAGTTACGTAAGAAAGGAGGACGGAAAAGACTGCAGAGGCCGTTAACATGTTCGGACCTTTACTTGTGGAAAGATAGCCGTAAGGTTATTAGGCCATTAGAAGAACCGCGATGGCGAGAGAAACATTCGGAGGAAAAGGGTATTGATGACAGATGATCCGAAAAGAAAGCGACGGGAAGATTAACAAAAGATTAAACATTGAGCGTAGCCGCGGACGGATCCGAAACCTGGTATTCGAGGCAAGAGAATGAGCGTAGATTGGAAATCCCTGGAAGAGGCATGAGTGCAAATGGAATATGATAGAGAAAATGCGTGGACCAAGGAGGAAACCTGATGATGAAGGGTTAAATGAGGTGGGTGAAGATGGAAAGTTGACGCTGATGAAATCTGAAGAAGGCAGAAAGAAAACGTGAAAGGAGATAGATAGATGGATAAAGACTTCATTTGGGCGAAATTGAGACCTAATGGTCCCTTCTTCCATATAACCCTTTGTCATGAACATATAATACAAGGTATACAATTTATAAAACACATGCATATATACACATGAATACATATAGACAGACACAAATTTTATCATCGAAAGAAAAGGAAAAGAAAAAATATATATATAGACACACATCCAGGTGGAGATATTTAGAGACAAAATGAGATGATAAAGGCCGTGAATGGAGAGAGAGAGATAATATAATCAGCCAGAGAAGAGGAAGGACAGAGATAGGGCGACATGAAGGCAGACAGAACGCTTCACTGAAGAGAGAAATAGCGTCGAGCACTGAAGAGACAGTCCCGGGCATGCGCTGCGCACATGAGTAGGTGGTGACCGTCCAAAACTTACCTTTCATAAGTAGATTAATTATCTTTGATGATGATGATGAACGATAGAAATTCAATCAAAAATTAAAAGTATGGCGTTAAAAGGACGCTATCATGAGATTCAAAAGTGAAAATATATAGTTAGGGGTGGGAGGAGGGAGTGGGAGGCCAGCCAGGGGCCATCGCCCCCAAAATATCCCAGAAATGAAAAAAACGCCAATCACTTTCGAAACAAAAAAGAGACCTCTTCCCTCATTTCCCTCTCGTCACCGACTACCTCACGGGAGTGCAGTGAACGGGGAGGGTGGAAAGAGGGGGTTAAAAAGAAGGGGAGGGGGAGGAGGAAGGGGGGATTCGGATGCGGGAGGAGAGGGCGGCGAACATCGTGAGGATGAAGTGACTTAATGAAAGGAGGTGTGGGGCGGGGTCAGAGATCGAGGGCGCGGGGAGAGGGACGAAGGGGAAGGAAACGCGAAGAGGAGGGATCCATTTCTTAATTCGGAGGGAAGGGTTAGGGGCCCGAGAGAGAGAGGGGAAGGAGGATCGGAGGGGACGGATTTTCATAGTCCGCATACACGTCCAATCCAACCATGTGATCGACGGAAATAAATGAGATCCAACTCCTCCACGAATTCCGACGAAAATTAAACAGTTTCCGTCAAATTTCTCTGTCACGACCATGAATAGAGACGAGGAAACAAGACCGTAAGTTGTCGAGCAGCTTAAATAATGTTGAAAATTATCTTCGGCAAGAACACTACGGCCGCCCAGATGAGGAGCACACGAGCTACTAATTCATGACATCTGATGACGCCAGCTACCCAAGCGAGTTTTTACTTTTCAAATGGAAAAAAGAACAATCACTTCCCAATTGCTGGAGACGTTACTCCAAGACGAAGACCATCCAAGTGTACTTAAACCGAGAGACGGCGAGAGATGTGTGGGGGAAGATGGGATGAAGAGCTTGATCAAAGTAAAACAACCGCAGAAAAAGCCAAAAAGAGAGAAAAAGAACAGTGATACAAGGGAGTGTAGAAATAGCAAGCGAAGGAATGAAGCATCCGCGAAAATTTCCCCAAGTACTCCGCGCGACTCTAATGGAAGCGAGTGGAAGTTGCGACAAGAGGAAAGGCAAACGTTGAGAGGGGGCCCAGTGTCGACGTCATTCCGGGCGAAAATAGAAAATGAATAAGGTGCATCAGGAAAGGACGGAAAAGGGCCTGAATGGAGGAATTAATATCAATGCTTCATCAGTTCATTCAGACAGACCTCGCATATTGACAATACGACGCAGCCAGAAAATGGCTTCACGTTGTGGTGGCGTTGACCACTTCAATGGTTCGTTAAGGCGCGCACTTTTTTCATCCTAATTCTTAAATGCGTGGGTGGTGCTCGGGATTTTAATTGGAAGGGTGTGTGTGACCGCGCGCGCCAAAGGCTCGGACACCAAAGCAAGCGATGGAGGGATTTCGCGGAGTAAGCCCGACTGAATACGGTTCGTGAAAAGGACCGGCACACACGAGGAAGCGAGAAAAAGGAATTAAAGTCTTACTAATGGAATCATAAAAGCTTCCCACACTAGTATTAACACACATTGATGGGAAGCCGTCGAAGAAAAAAGTAAAGTGGTCATTAAAATATTATCGGATTTAATGTTTTTTTGCAAAACGAAAACGCCCACAAATGGATCACGAAATTAAATCCTGCTCTAGTGATGAATCATACCTTTAGCCTCTTAAAATTTCAGGAGCTTAAAGCAGGGAAGCTCACGGAAGCATGTATTACACTTAAAAACTTTAGTGTGATGTTTATCTTCGGGTCATGTTAAAGAACTCTCTCAATTCATTGACGATGTTCTCCTAACGGAGAAGCAGAAACATTTCTTTCCAAAAAAATGCTAAAATATCTTTTCTCGTGATCCACGGAGGCATATGTTCCTCGTGCTTTTCATCAAAGTAAAATTTCCCCAAATACACGTGGCTTTCCCTTTGCCGAGGAGGTCAACGAACGCCTTGCGCAAGGGGTAGCCTGGGCAAGATGTGAGCAAGATGTGCGCTGATGCGAGCATAGAATAAATTATTGCCAAGAGCATTATTCATGGCACCACTGTCGGAAGAAATCATTTTGATCTCCTGAGGTTACGTTAGATTTACTCTGGGAAATAGTATATAGTAAGTTCAAACGTACTACGACTTTAGTTGCAGTAGCTGGTGCTAGAAGTTTGAGGTGGTCCGATAGATGACTTGACATAAAAAACAAACCCATTAGCCACAGAAATCAATTCAAAATTTTGGTTTACCGAATGGTTGACTCACCGGATACTTAAGGCAACGGCGTGTGAAATTCACACATCAAAGGGATCGGGTCGGCTCAGGGCTCTATCCGATTGCCCTCACGGGTATGAGGCATCTCCTGACTGGTAAGTGCGACAAGTGACGGACGATAGGCTGATTGACATCGAGGCAAATCAATGACAGCTCTCGTCCTCGGCGCTTAGAACGTCCGCCGCACCGCGAAATTTCTTCATGACATTATCCTCTTCGATCAAATATAGTAGTCAAACTTGACATAACTAAGATTCTATTCGGAATAGAACAACGTTCATTTCGTTAAATCAATCCGTTTTTACAACTCAACCAAATTCTCTCGCCAATTTTCATCATTTCTCTTTAGGAAGGGAATTTTGTGTGCACGTAATGAGTGACTCTTATCCTCGAAGCATCCCAAGAATCGAATTCTTGTACTCCATGGTGGTCACCTAGTTAAATGCATGGTTGTGATCAGATGAAAGGGGGGGTGCCCGAAGGGTCCACGGTGAGCAGTGTGGATGTGTTGTGGGCCCGATTTTCTGACCAACCTGGTCCTCAGCTTGAGAGAGAGAGAGGGGGAGGGAGAGGGGCGGAAATGGGGGGGCGTAGCGGAGGAGCGTGGGGGAGAAGGAGATACTTGCCAGGGGAAGGCTCCGCAGCACCGACGCTCGACCCTCGCGGAAGAAGAGGATAATTGAGTTTAGGGATAAAAGGAGGTGCAAGGGAAGGGGGTGGGGCGGAGAGAGAGAGCAGAGAGAAAAGGGATTCAGTAATTGGTTGCGTTAAGTTGGGAGCGAGATAGCGCGAGTTGGAGGGGGTCGGGTAGATTCTCCAAATTGTCGGCCAAGGAAGCGGGGGCCCGGAAGGGAAGGATGTGTGTGATGTGGAATGGGGGGTTGGGGGTGGAATGAGGGGCGGAGGCAAATAGATTGCCGGGATGTGTCTGAACTCCCGAACACCATCCCATCCCTCCGAGAGAGATTTTAAACGCCCCAAACTTTAATTAGCTTCTCCTTACTCTATCATAACGGGGAGCGGCATAAACTGCAAGGAATGTTTATTGAAGAGGTTTCTCAATCCCTCACGGGCTGTTGATGGATTGGGCTTCCGAGGAAAATTTTCTGGATTTCCTTCTTCCTAAGAAATCTACGGCATTGTCTGTGGGAAAACAATCGAGAGGAGTCGTGCAAAAGAGTACTTATCACGGGAACATCTCAATTCTGAAACGATCCCTTTCTCCATTTTTAAAGTTTTACATCCAAAGAAAATTGAATTTAAAAATCGATAGAAACGTCATGATAGCATTTATGTACAATGAAATTATATTATGTTCTGCTAATGTTTAATTGAGTTAACTCAGATGGAGAAAAGTAAAATTTAAAACCACATCCATGATTCAGATTTTGTCCCTATGCACACACGAAGTCATGTTCCGTAAACTACAGATCATACCTCAGAAACAGAACTTAAAAAACGTATCTACTGGAAAATATAGTCGTTAAAAATTGTTATTTTACGGAAAGAAGTAAAGTTTATTTTTCATTCTGCTTTATATTTAACCATGGAGTCACAAAAGAGAAAGTTAGCTTTTCCCTGAAGATTTAGTTGATCGAATTAAAACATAAATTTACCATCGCGTGTGACAAAGCGCTAGAACACGTCTCCAATACTTCCGCTTCTCAAAATATACTGGATGAATGTAACGATCTCAAGCCTGCGGATGTGCGTTGAAGGGGAATATTACTTCCACTATCACCAGGAATGCTTCTGAAGGTCATTTTCTTTGTGGTCTATAAACATGTGTGGATTAGTTTTCAGCCAATCCCCGTAATTTAGTGTCGCTACCGAAAATGATGTATCAAAGTCACCTTCAGGTTAAAGGAATCGCTTGAGTAGGAATACCGAACGCAGTAAACTTTATAAACAGTGCAGTTGACGGATGGATTTCTTTTTACTGACCAGGGATTCTAATTTTTGCGGACTATCTTACGGAATGTTAATCGCGTTTGCTTTACGCGAAACTTCGTATATTTTTAAATCCCTTAAAGTTGATTTGTTGCTTTATACTGCTTTTAATTTATTGATATTTATGACAGCCAATGCAAAATGCATAACCAATGCTTGTGGTGAATAAAGGGAAAATAATGGCGATTACTTCTCGCAATGCGCTTAGTTTTGACTCTAAAAACTACTCCGTCAGGGTTTTAGGTTCCCGCAGTCTAAATACGTTACTGTGCAAGATTCTTTACGTCGAATCGGAAGATATTTTAACTCAAGCAGTGATTAGTCCCTCAGTTAATCAGGAACCTAAATAGTGTGGGACATTGATATTAAAAATAAAAAAATTGTTTATAAAATAATTTACACAAAGCAAGATATCATTATTAATGAGTCTTCCAGCCAAATATTTTTTCAAGAACAGATTAAACTCTGTTTAAATTTTAAGATTCATCTGATACGATTTTACTGTACCGTTACACAATACAACGTAAAATTCTTTACATAAGAACAGCTCCAATTCATTCTGTTCAGCGTGTCTAATCCTTTCCTCTGCCCACCTTGCTTGACACCAGGCGTTGTTTATTATTGGTAATCAAGCGATTAAGCAACGAACGGTACACAGTGGCAATTCTCTTGTCTCTCATAACAGATCACTACCCAACATCCTCTATCCATTCCTACTCTACAGGCTTCATCTCTCTGTATTTCCTTCCGCCCTTCATTCCGCCCAAAATGCCTATCCTATTCCTTTGCCCCTTCCGAACATTCTTCCCTTTATCACAGTCTTCAACATCCCACTGCTGATCAATGCGATCTTCATCCATTTTTCCTGCCTCCATAGGATTTCTCCCAACAAACCCCTCTCCTCGACCACAATCCCTAGTACTTCCTCATTTGTTTTCCCTTTGGTCCACTTCACCTTCTCCAGCCTCCTTCACACCCACATTTAAAATCTTCTCTCCTTCTCCTACAGTCTTGATTCAAAGACTATGTTTCCGCACCATACATAACTATAGTCTATATAAAAGTTTTAACAAGCTTTTCCTAAACATCTTCACTCAATTTCCCGACATCAATACCCCCCTCCTTGTGAAAGTTTCTTCGCCTGATCCAATTCTTCTCCATATGTCCCTACCACTTTGACCATTTCGGTCGAAAACACTTCCGAGATAAGGTGTACAAACAACTTAATTAATCAACTCATTCTAGTTTGAATATGTAATATATGCACCTGGTTTCGTTCTTTCCCTCCCTGGTCGCCTTGTCTCGTGGTGACGCACGCGGGAGTGCCTCTTCAGTAAAAAAATATACGCCAATTCTGTACAGATTGAGATTTATAAACCAATATTTGAACAGCGAGGCAAAAGTACCCACAGAGTTAAATAAGCATCCGGCCCTGACTCCTTCAAAACTCAGACGACTTCCCTCTCCGCGGGGGGGACAAACGCCTCTGATTCCGTGCTACCGGGGGGGGGGGTGCGAGAGGATTTTCTTCGCCCGCGCGACGAAGCGAGAGGAAGGAGGAGGAAGAACGCGGGGGGGGTTCAGCGGAGGAGAGGAGTTACTGCGACCTGGAGGCGTCCCAGGGCAGCATGGCACGACCCGCCCGCCCGCCACACACGACCCGAAACGCACTGCTAATTAGGGAGGAGGGTAGGGCTCCTCCGAGGGCTGATCCCAGCCAACCACCACTCGCTCTCCCCCACCAATCCTTCCCCTCAAATGCCTTCCCCCCAACAGGAGGCCCCGAATCACAAAACTCCTCTCCTGAACACCGTCCTCCACATATACGCGCCGGGGTCTCCCAAGGGAGGCTTTATTTGAAACGCCACAAGGCCTTCCTCCGCACCAACCAACCACCGTGGTTTCTCCGCCCTCGACAAAGAAACACGCCCGACGGGCCCCGCCGGGACGCCACACGGTTTGATAATGCTAACCTAAAGACGAAGCTGCGGCCATCAATTAGCCGATTAGGCACGGGGGGCGAGGGAGGGGTAGTGGTTAGGAGGGGGGGTTCGGGAGGGAGAAGTGGGGTGTGGAGGAAAAGTCCATTCCCACCGATACACACACACACACACAGCCGACGAAAGAAATTACCATTTGTGCGCAGATCACCCTCTTCAAACAGCTTTGATATCCATGAACGAACACGAGGTCATCGTTGACTAATCAATGGCTTTGCCAACCAACCAAAGTTACAAGAATTTCTCCATTATTTTTCAAGTCGAAATGAAAGATTAGTTTCGAAATCATATCATTTTACGGTTTATGTATAAATACGTAGTACTTTTAAATCCATTTCCTTAGGTAAGACGATTACTTTAATCGTACAACGGTTAAAGTACAACGCTAATAACTCGGTCCTTTCATGTTTTAGGGATAAATGGCCATCCCAGCACAGAGAAAAACACTTGGGTTAAGTCGAATAAAATATTAGTAAAAATCAACCAAAAGCAACTTTCATCATGATAATTAGCGGAGGCGGATCGTTCATTTCATTATGAATCCACCTTTCAAATGGATAGCTGACATTACGAACACATAGTTTCCATTGCCAAAGAAAGGCAGAAACTGCGAAGTAATTCCCTTGAGATTTCCCTGATTAACATAAAGTTGTTTCCAAACTCCCCTGAATTTTAATACCCTGGGCTTGTATAATCGAACATAAACTTTCTTCCAAACATTAGTAAACGTTATTCAGCCTCTCAGAATACCTACTCCATCAACTGTTCATCAATTCAAGCACTTTCGTAAGAATGCAATACGTGAAGCAGAAGTGGCAAGTATGCAGAAGGAAGAAGAATGCTGCAAACTTATGAAAATATATTTGTCGAGTGAATTGGAAATAATTTAATTTCATAATTTCGTACTAACCATCATCCTTCAGGTCTTCATTATTTTTTTATCAAACTCGGCGACCAACCCATTCAGAAGAACCACCCCAAATACTTACTCGAGGAAATCCATGCAATCGTATCGCATTTCACGCTTCAAATGTTGAATTGTACAATTATTCGACCCTAATTAATGTCAAAAAATAAACCTATAATAACCAAAACATAACTTAAGTTCTACATTCATATCGTATTCAAGTAAATTTAGGTTACATAAATAACTACGGAAATAATTCAAAGGGAATGATGATAAAAAATTCAGAACGGAGTCATCGCGGAGTTAGGGAACTCACCGCAACGAGGAAATTTTTTTAAGCTCGAAACGAACTCAGCCTTTGGTGCGGGACCCTGGCAACTGTGAAAAACAAAAAAGAAACGCGGGCCGGCATGAAACAGGACATGCAGGATTAGCGATCGCCAGATGGACGTTTGGAAAAAATGGACCGGCTTTAAACAACTGCCAGCGCTGCGGGAAGGGGGATTGAGGATCACCGCAGAGAGCAGCAATCCGAGCAGCTTTCGCGAATCGAATTGCGATTCCAAAATGCTTCCCGACACACTTTCCGGACTTTCAGACAACGGCGGTGACGACGACGACAGGGCTGGATCGATGGGGCTCGGGGTTCCCTGGGACGCTCGGGGTACATGTAGGGATCGGGGGCTCGGGGTACATGTAGGAAAGAAGCTGTTGGGTAAACTTGGGTAACGCTGGTGCGACACTTGGCAATTAGAATTCAACTTAAAAAAGAGCGTAATGATGAATTTTAGGAAAAAGAGCAATTCCCTCCCGAACGCCTACTTCATCAAATACTCCGAAATGGAATGCGTTAACTCGATTAAATATTTAGGGGTTACTCTCACTCACGCTTCTCCTGGGTGAAACACATAGGGGGAATATGCGGACAGGCTAACAAAAAATTAGGATTTATTAGAAGAGTACAGGGTAAATGTGATGAAAAGATCAAAGAGAAATGTTAGTTTTCGCTGGTTAGGCCTCATCTAGAATATGCTATCCTCACAAAGTTGGATCGATTGACGAAATGGATCGCGTGCAGCGTCAAGGAGCTAGATTTGTAAAACGTAGTTGTGATAAGCATAGCAGAATATCGAAAATATTAGAGCAGCTAGGCTGGGAATCACTCACGGAGCGAAGATTAAGTTACACATTAAATCTCTTGCATAAATCGGAAGGACGTCTCTTTAGCAGCGATGTTGAAAATGTATTTATTAGTCTCATCGTATTACAGTAAGATATCACGTCAATAAAATTAGAGATTAAGGGTAGAACAGGTAGATAGAAGATATGATATTTTACCCGAACGCTAATCATGACAATATTGTCCGGCCGCGGTAGGGTCGGACAAATAAGAAATACTCGGGTCCAAATTAATCTGGTGGGTATTCACCCCTGCCACACACCGTAGCGGTGGTTTGCAGGGTACTAAAATATCTAAATAAAGGACTGAGAAATGTGTCTTGCGAATATGATCATTGTAAAAGATGAGGAACTAACATTTTATGAAAAATATCTGTATTTTCGTGAGGGCTGAATTATTGTAAATCTAATAGGTTATCTGAGGTGTGATTTTATTGGAATGGATTCATTCAATAATAACAAATTCTATGTAATCATACAGTATTGTACTATAACATGATGCAGGTTTCGACGTTCAACGTCATTATCAATCGCTAATTTGAATGACAAAGTTTTAGTTCGTCATTATATTGTGATTTTATGTATTTATTTTGATCCTTATGAAACACGAATCTTTTTTCCCAAAGTCTCACCCCTAGCGCGGTCAGACAATGTTATTATGGCCCCCTATCACTCGTGGAAAATATGACATCTCTAATCTATCTGTTCTACACTTAATCCTTTTCATTTTATTAACATGATCTCTCCTACCGTATGAAATGCATTTGACTGTAATGTATAAGTGAAATTCTATTTACATCTTTCTCCTACCGCAATGAAATAAGTTTTGTGTGTACGTCTGCGTATCTGCGCAGGTGTGTGTATATACATACACAGAAATATGAATCAAAAATAATTAATAGGACTAAAAATATAACTTAATGTGTATTTTCTAAAAATAATAAAAAGAAACACGTATGTATATATTTTTAATCCTATTTCTTGATTTTGTTAAAGAGATTAAGGACAGATAAGTCCTTTAGTTTAGAGTAATGAGAGACGCCATATATTCCGTAAAAAGAAAAAAAAGTGCACACGAACAACTGCTTACGCAAAATACGTACAGACCACAGACAGGAATTCTCTCTAGTGCACGTTCATCGAATAATGAAGCAAAGCCAATATCACGAAGTAATGATGTCTAGCATCTGATCATTACTTCCAATTCCTGAATATAATCATACTACCACCCTTATCACACATTGGTACGACCATTTGATGATTTTTTAAACAGTTCTCTCTTCAAGCAGGCGTGCTTGCATTGGGTTCGTTCTGGTGTTTGCCACTCGATGCAACGGCCAGTTTATCTTCAGATAAAAGCTCTGCTCGCATCGCTGCCCGAATGAACAAATATTGAATGTCGAACTCACAAACAGAAGATACTGCATTCAAAACCACGAGCACTGCCGCAAAGAGCACCGTTCCACCTGTATCTTCATTCAATTTGCATGGAAGCCAATTCGGCGTGACCCACATAAGAGGAAACTCGAACAGTAGCGATAGGGAGGGAGAAAAAATAGGATAAAACAAAGGACCGCAACTCGATTCCGTGTTTTTTTTCACCACCCTAGAAGGCAAAAAAGGAGCGCTCCACGTCTTCCACAGGAGCTCCGCGGCCGCACCCCCTCCACCGCCATCTGATATTTCCTCCTCCGAAATACTGCTCTCGCAAAAAATATCCCCCCGTCCCTTCTCCCACGCCACCTTGTGTTGCCCTTTTTCTTCCCCCTTCACATAACAACGGAGCGCATATACTTCCGTGTCTGTTTTCCCTCCGAATCTTATCCGCGAGCGGTACGTGTCTCGTTAGAGACGACCCGAAGAGAGCATTTCATCGAGGCTACCCATTAGTCAACCCACATATATCATCTTATTTTCTCTCTTAAAAACCATAAATAATCCCTTCTTCTCAAAACAATTGCCAAGTTTGGTTTCGGGTTGCCCAAATAGGAAGGAAGGTTTTCGAAAATAATTACATACCGTCGAGGAATAACGTAAATGTATTCCACTGCGAAAATCTCAGCAAACCTCCTTCCATTTGTGAGGAGGTACGTACTAATTTCCACGCCGATATACGAACAGACCGCTCCTCCCACTCGCCCGCTTATCTAACATTCCCTATCCTATCACACATATCCAATCCTTAATGACCACGACCCTGACGTGTTGGAATGGCAGGCGAGTTCCAATTAGCAGTCGAGAGAAATGAAAATTACTCCCAGCGGGGGCCGCCGATGCAAGATAGGCCGAATAGTTAGGAGCCAGACGAAAGATATTATAAGCCAGAGCTGCTCCTAAGTGAGGGAAATGCAAAGGCGTCCAGACCCCAGTGGGGCGGACGTTTGAGTGATGGTGTCACGTTAACACGTACCACTACTGAGGAAGGCAACGGGAAAGCACTTCAATTATTTCTCCCAAGATTCTATGATGGACACAATTTCCTGGTAACTACGGGGCTCGGTCCAATGAAGCGGGTGTCGTTCCGCACGGCAGACGAGAGGCTCCCGCCTCCGTCATCTCACGAGAACCTTTTAGAGCAACATCAGCGAAAAAGACGAGGCATATGAGGACGGAAAGTGTTATAATAGACACGTGTACGATTCTGACATAAAGAGTATTCAAAAGATGGAGCGAAAGAGGAAAGGAAAATATAGATATGAAAGGGTTCTGCGAGGTGAGATGGAAAGAGTACGGATGATTAAATCCGCAGAGATAGAGAGAAACTTAAAGCGGAGGATAGGACAGCCTGCGAAACATAACGTCAAAACACATAGCAGGTGAATGCTAGAATATTATTAGTGGAGCTAAAGTGGATCTGAAAGGGATTCATATTCAGATTCAAATTTAGCACCTGTCAAGTGTAATGACAGATATTTTGGTACCCTGCAAGCTACTGCAAGGGTGTGTGGTAGGAGGTGTAAGTACAAGACTAAATTTTGACCCGAATACGACCCTACCGCGGTCGGACAATACCATTCTGATCCGTTATCGTTCGTGGAGAAAACATCAACTTAAATCTGTTCTTCGCTTAAGCTCTCGAATTTTATTGAAATGATCTCCCCTATCGTAGTACGACGGGGGTAATAACATATTTTCAACATCACTGCATAAGAGACGCCCTTCCAATTTATGGAAGAAATTTAATCTGTAATTAAAACTTAGCCCCGTGAGTGATTCCCAGCCTTCTCTTATATTTTGGGTACACTGCAGAGTTTACCATGACGATGAATTCAGGAAAATGAAAAAGGAACAAGAGAAGCTCTGGGAAAAAAGGGAAAAAGCGAAGCTATGGGAAAAAAGGGAAAAAGCGAAGCAGAATTGTTGAGGAGCTAAAATATAGTTTATACTAAAATACACATGTTGTGGAATGTTAAGGTGCTTAAATTGCGTCAGGTAATTCTTAGAAGAGTAGCGGTGCTTCGTCCTTTCATTTAGCAAGAGTCGCCACCTCTCACTAGCTCCCTCTCCCCAGGTTTCCATTTCAATTTCCTCAAATCCTTACCTATTAAAAATTCTTCATTTGTCTTCTTCCTCTCGGCCCAACTGTTTCGTCCAGAATTCTCCCCATCCCTTTCAAAAGCTCCAAACCTTTGCCAATCTTCGTTCTCGTAATACCAAGTCGACACCAAAACGCCTCAGACCATCAATCGCGAAGTCAAAAAGGTCACTAATAATTTATTTCCCGAATTAAAAATAATTTAAAATAATAATTAAAGATTTAACTACAAAGGGGATAGGTTGATGTTTTTTTTAGGAGTAGATAATTGAAATGCATGCTAAAAGATCCTCCAATTGAAGTCGATTCAAAAGAAAATGATATAGCAGGAATAAACAAAGACGAGTATGGTGGACTTGATGATGTAATATAAGGAGAATAAAATTCATTCATGTTAAAATGAAGTACCTCTTCCCACAACTGTGATTGTTTCAATTAAAAGGTTTTAATTGACCCGTCAACTCTCCCTTTACGACTAATAGTAAGGTTTTCCACTAGTTTAGGTACGCAATCACAGGACAATAATTTATGAATTTGACTCAAATATTTATCCAAATGATAAATTGAGAATTGCACTCCATCTGACAGGGAAAGCATTGCCAACTGAACCTGCGGTTAAAGAAGACTTCTGAGAGTCAAATAAAATAAGTACACATGGTAATTTTAATTTATTTGAGCTTTAATACAATGCGGTGATTATTTATTAAGAGAAGGTCACCGGTTAAGGCAGGTTGTAAACTAATCCATTAGGTTGACTCGAGCCACGTCTCGCATGGTACATACCCTATTGACACCCTACAATGCCTTACAATAAGCGATTCTTTGTCCAGTGCGGGGTCTCTCAAAGGGACGGACTGTTCTCCCTTCCGTTCGGCCCGGCTCCCGTTTTTCTCTCCCACTCATCCGATGGCCATTCGCCCGCACCCATCGACACCCACCCGAGGGGCGGGGCGAGGCATTTATATACGAGCGGCGAAATACGCCTCCTTTCTTTCTTTACGGCAGCGCTTTATATTGCTTCACGCATGCGAGCGTTTACAATATCCAAGGCTTTATGCGCGCGAAAGAAACCGCTTCCAGGAGGGCGCCCTCACACAGCTACGCGCCGGCGCCACCGCCTCCATTCTTGGATCAACTCTCGCGGACGGCGGGATATACATTTATCGCCGAGATCATGCACCCGCTATGCACACATACACACAAATACAAACGTTTACTTATATATATATTTATTTATTTTATTCTAAGTACCCGGCAAACCACCGCTAGGGTGTATGGCAGGAGGTGAATAAACACCAGACCGAATACTTTTCCCTCCTAGCGCGGTCGGACAGCGTCATTCTGATCCCTTATCGTTCGTGGAAAAAACATTAACTTAAATCTGTCTGTACTACACTTAATCTCTCTCTCATTTTACTAAAATAATCTCTCCTACCGTAGCACGATGGGGCTAATAATACATTGTCAACATTGCTGCTGTAACCTTCCAATTCACATGCAAGAGCTTCAATCTGTAATTTAACCTTCGTTCCATTGAGTGATTCCCAGCTTAGCTCCTCTAATAACTTGGATACGCTACTCAGTTTATCATAACAACGTTTTAAAAATCTAGCTTCTCTACGCTGCACACGATCCAATTTGTCAATCAATCCAACTTTGTGAGGATCCCATACACACGTACGCAGCATATTCTAAATGAGGCCTAACCAACGACAGACAACATTTCTCTTTGTCCTTTTCATCACATTTACCCAGGACTCTTCCGATGAATCCTAATTTTTTGTTAGCTTGTCCACATATTCCCCGTATGTGATTCACCTAGGAGAGAGCGTGAGTGAGGGTAACGCTTAGGCATTTAATCGAATCTACTACACATTCCATTTCGGTGTTCCCATTGCAGTCGACGTTCGGGAGGGATTTGCTCTTTTTCCAAAAATTCATCACTACGCACATTTTAAAAGTTTAATTCATTTTATTTGATTCCACCCCCACGGGCCGTCAGAAGTTCGTCTCAGCAAGGAAGGCCACCGGAGCTGTTCACCCGACACCCCACGATCCTCCAGAGTAAATGGCTCTCGATTCGGGGCGAGCGATACGCATCGATATAAGTCTGTCTCGATAATGTTCAATAAAAGGCCATTTGTATCGTACCGAATGTTTTACCGCTGGTCTATAATTTTGTTAGAGAGGTGAGATTTAACGTTTGCATATGGTTTAAGCACACCCTTCGGAATCTAGCTTGATCAGAGTACAACCGTTCATAATAATAATTATGATGAACGTTAATTTGAGTGTTTGTACTACTGATGGACTAAGCACTGAAATGATTCAAACCTTCGCCTAATACCAAACTAAAGCTGTAACACCTTACATTGCTACAAACCATTTGTCAACTTCGTATACCTTGTATATCTATTCATTCCTTTCAAAAAGTCTGGGTATGAAGATTCCTAAGGGTAGAAAAAAGATTCAATCACAAAAACCATAGAGATCGCTTTCAATTCAAAGAAGAGTGCACAGTACTTTTCGCTCGACAGTGACGTAAGGCATTTTTGTAACAACGTCATTACTCTCCTCTAATGATCGGGAGAGCAGGAGTACATATCACGATTACAGACAATAACGGTGCTGGAAGGAATTAGAAAAGAGAGAGGTGCACGAAAATTGACCAACTATAGAAGATGCCCATTCGGCAAATGTACTCTCCACTCTGGCTGCATAGACATGCGATCTGCGTCCGGAGAGAAGCCAATTTTTCAAGATGAGATTTTGTACATCTATGTATTATCAAGCAGAAGAGCCACGATTTCACGCCTAAGACTAGCGTTCCCATTTGGGATCATGAAACAAGGAAATCATTCGTATTCGGAAACCAGCCAGCTGTAAAATCAACAGATTTTTTTCACAGTTTAAACGAGTCTCGTCCGAGAAGCGAGAAGAGAAAAAAGTAAAGTACTGTTCTCCACTGGACACCCACCAATATCTCTCACTACAAGAAAATGAGTCCACTTCAAAAATAAGAAAAGCAATCGTGCAATAGGAGACCATTTCGCGCAGTGCCGCGTATTCCTCCCGCCACCACTCGCAATGGAAAAATCTTATTCCAACTCATAAGGGATAAAACTCGCTTCCCTTAGGATAGGGGGAGAGAGAGGGTGGGCGGGGGGGGAGGAGAAGGGTGCGGCGGAGGGCGGCTCTTAACGCAATAAACTCCCCGCTAGGTCCCCTTTTACGCAGCGGAAAGTGAGCAGATATGTTTCCCAAACAACCAATGAGAGAGCGGCAGGCAGCCCGGGGGCTCTCCCACCTTGTTTGCGTGTCTTCGGAGGAAAAGAGGAATGAGAATGAAGGGGGGGGGGCTTCACTTGTACTCGCCAAAATTGCTCCCATGAATCATTTATTCCGGGCAAAATGGATGGATGGCACCTTCCATCCGTCCTCGCATTCCCCGGCGGCCGCTACATACCCCGCGGCCGTCTTCCCGCGCGGCCCCCGATGAAGGGACGCTCCGCCCCCGCGTGCGTCCGCCACATCCCCCGACGCGGGACGGACGGCGCGAACGGGTCGCCCCGGGGGGCTTAACAGCGCCCCGCGAGACACCTCAGGCGAATCATTTCAAAACAGCACTCGACTCATTCGCCGGGGTCACCCGCTGGTGTGTGCGCGCTTATGCGAGTGATTTCCTGAGCGAAAGAAAAATCATTCCTCTTACATCTGAGTTCAAAGCCGGATCTTTCTGTTTCCGACCGAAATATTTAGCGAGTCATCCTCTTGCACTGGGAATTACTAAGAGCTACGGCTAATATATTCATGCGTTGGATAGGATTTAATGTCATTGTACGTACGGTCATTCATCAAAAGTTCCTTGTAATTAACAACCAAATAGAACATGGCCTAAAAACACTTGGTCTGAAAACAAGGGATCTCGCTTCGAACCGCGACAAAGATGAATGATTATGCACAATGAAATTCATTTGAGAACTTAATTCGTAACTAAAATAAAAGATGCAATTCCAAAACAAAAAACGCTAAAATATTGTCCAAGAACGGAATTCAAGAATCAATGTTTTTCCACAAATCGTCAGATTAGGATTTCAAGAGGTTATTAATCTCTCATGAAGATCATCTGAAGTGTCGTTGATCAATTCACAAAAACATATATGTAGTGTGGTTAAGCTAAAGACATTTCGCAGGAAGCCTACGAGTGAAAAAGCAGATAGGTTACAGAATTCAAAATGAAATATTTCCCACTATTGCCCCGCGTTTTGAACTAATTCTGACCCACATGTTCATGTGAAAAATAGTAAATAATTAAATCTGAAATGAAAGACAATACTCAAGGGGGTGTAAAAACCTTCTAACGCAGTCATTTTCAGATTAACTTAAAATCTCCATCCCCTGTAGTATCATTCAAGTCGTTTCACCCAAAAAATAATGAGGTCAACCATTTAAATTCAAATCTTTCGCTTTCATATTCTCAGTGACATTTTAAAATTACTATCACCCGAATCACCAATTGTGCGGGAGGAAACAAAGACCAAAATAGGTACTATTTCTTTCCACTACAGCACTCAATTTGCCACTGTGAAAGAAAAACGCGAGTCTCCCGCAATGCCTGTTATCTGAAAGATGACGTTCCCCTATGCAGTGGACTCGCGAGTCTTAACGTTTCGAGGATCGATGCCAGATCGCATTCTGTGGTTAACCATCTTCGTCTTTAGCGTTCCCTTCCACGGAGGTTATGATTTATCAGTGAGATAAAGCAGAAAACGTGAGGATGCAAGAAGGCGTGATTGGGAAAATGGAATGGAATAGTTCGACTAGAAGGCATTTCGAGACAGTAAGTTCTTCCCGAAAGTGTAAAAAACATTTGAGAGAGAAAAGATTTTAAAAGAAATCGTAGTTTGGACGGATGTGAACAATAATGTATATGAAGTCAGCAGTAGCAAACAAAGACAAAAATACAGAAACACACGAGAAAAAGAAAAGAAATTCACTCGTTTTCGAAATTTCGGTGGTCCAAGCCACCTATCTCAAGGCAGAGAAGGAGGAACCCTTTTTGTTTTCTTTTTTCATATATATTTGAGTCCTAGCTAATCTTCTGATGAAGACGAAGCTCAATTCCGTCGAAATTATCGAGAAATAACGTGTGAGTGTTCCTTTTATGTGTTCTTATATTGTTTGTTGCTGTCAAAGTTATACATATATACACACACACAGACACAAACAGGTACTCTTTTACGCAGTTAAACGCATTAGTGGCCGTTGGGTGAGTTTAGGTTGGTAAACACTGGAAAATATAAAGCTATTAGGCAGACATTTATGGTACGATATACAGGGACATTTGAAACTACTCCATATAACAGTAGTAAGATCATGTTTAGTTCATAAAAAAACGTATATACAGCACCAAAGAAGCACATGGCTGGGGAACAGCCACAATTTGACTCCGACCATTTTGTATATGATTAATTTGTTAAGTCCTGTGTCGCTAACTACTCACAGCACTTAATTATTTTATATATACTATACACTATATTTATTTATAAGTATTTCTCAAGTAGCCATGGATAATACACACATCGCTTGAGTTACTGAACATGAAAGGCAAGAATATGATGTAGACAATGGCAATTATAATAAAGAGCTTCGAAGTGCCACTCATGTTATCAAAATGATTGTCCCTCCGTAAATTTCTCGAAAAGTGACGAACGACATACTGTACTAGTTACTTTTCACTAAAAATGTAATTTAGTAATAAGAGTTTACTTCGACGGCTCAATAGTAGGAATGGCACGAAGGTGTTTGAAGCTTTGAAAACTGAGTTATACTGTCTTACACAATCCAAATCGTCCGCCATTCGCCTTAATACTACGTTGAAGTCTAAACTAAGGCAGGGAGGGCTTTTCATTATGCCTCAGGCCGAGTGATGTAATTGTGGCGTTCCCTAAGCGAGAGATTTAAGGGCATATTTTAGACGAAGCCAGATCCGCCAGATTTTCCATGCCCTTGCGAACTTCACCCAAGGATGAGGGAGCCTTTTCATCTCCGGGAGGGAACAAATAAGCATCCCCATGATGCCGAATGACTAAACACTCTTCCCCAGTCGCCCTTTAGATACATGAAGATTGATCTGCCGCCGAAGAAACCCTTCATATCCATCAACCTGTCCTTCCAGTCCCCCACCGCCCAGCGCAAACTTCCTCCACGGTTAAAACTTTAGGCCCTCTTGGACTCGGGGAAGACCCCTAAATTTCTACCCACCCCCTCCCTCCCTCGTCTCCACCAGCTCGGCCGCAACGCCGAGTTTCTCGGTCCACGGGATGCCGTGAGCGATGCGAGCGACTGGAAGAGCAGCAGCATATTCCCCCGCGACATCCCTGCCCCTTTGCGCAGGGCCAGTGGTCGTTAATTTCAATTAAGACCAGCGGCAGTCGCTACCCCTCCCTCTCTTCCCGGCAGCCACCCCGGGACTCAAAATCTGAAAGTTCCGCCCCCCCCCTCCCCGCTCTCACCTCTTCACCCCCCAACCCCGTAGAAAACTTCGTCAAGAAAGCTCACACACGCTTCGGTGGGACGCACGCTGCGATGGGGGAACAGGTTTATTCCAGCAGGCTCGTACTCCGGGGGGAAAGGCGAAGGGGGGTTCTTTTGAAAGCGGGGGGGGGGATGTTGGGAAAAAATAAAATCTAACCTCTCGGAGATGGATTAAACAGTCACCGCGGGATGAAAAACGAGAAAAGGGAGGATGACACAATCCTTCGGCTGACTCGAAAAAAGAGCAGTTTTCAAATTTTTACTCGCCTTTCGGATCGCGCGCAGTGACCTTCGACCTCGGGCCTCGTAAGTTGTTACGGTGGGAGATGGATCTCAAACTGCAATGGTATGCAATGAATGCAACCTCGCTCGAATGATCCACAACGTTGAAATCACAATATTTCAAATTGCTTGAAGTTTCATTCAAGGATTCTATTTTTTTGGAAAACACACATCAGTATTAACGAGAAAAACTACCAACACAAAATGTTTTGAGAGTGTTGCCAGATTTGAATATGGGGAATACATAATATTCGAATGCCCACAACAAGGTTGAAACTCTTATATTAATACGAGAGAAGGCTGAAAATTAATACACACATGCTTCTAGACCAGACACAAAATGACCTCAGAAGCACTCCTGGTGGCATGTGGAAGTAACCTTCCCCCTCAACACGCATGCGCAGGTTTGAGTTCGTTTCATCCATCCAGTGTATTTTGAGAAGCGGAAGTATGGAGACGTGTTCTAGTGCTATGTCAACGCGAGTTAAACAGCGTGCTGTTTGAGAATTTTTAAATGCTGAAAAATTGGCTCCTACTGAGATTCATCGTCGTTTAAAGGTTGTTTATGGTGACGATGCCGTTGTTAGGTCTACTGTAAATCGATGGGCAGTAAAATTTCGTGGTTGCGAGCCTGTGAAAGCCATTATTGTTGATGAAACACGCCGCGGACGTCCGATTGAAAAGAAATAGATGGAAAAGCACTTTTCGGAGTCACTTGTCAAGCACTGTCCAAAGAAAAGTCCATTTAAATTTCGGACCTGTATTTCGTCATTGATCAAGCCATCTCAAACAATACTCCCAGTTGAAGACCAACCAAGCCGACCGAAATATCAACATTGACATTTCAATCATCCCACGTATTGGTTTGCCGATATCATCACACCATCCTTAAATCCTCGGTTATAATATCGAAGTGGAATTCAACAGAGGCATAGATACACTGTCACATTCCTCCGCGATAACAATTTAGTTTTCCATGCGGTCAACTTCCACCACATTAGCCTATGTCCAAGTGCGGGAAGCAGAAGCGCTTTCCGATGCAGCATCTCTGGGATTTGGTACGACTTCCTTCGCCGAGAAAATATTTGTATTTTCACCAGACATCGTTAAAATTTAGTATCCACCAATAATTTTGTCAGTGAAAGATCTCTCTCTAGAGAGAGTCTCTACGTTCCCCATATCACTCGACCTCCTCACATACAAAAATCCATACAAATTCATTAACTGATACTACCTACGCAAAAATTCGATCGTGCCTTTCATGTGAATCAGATTGAATGAAACCATAGGGTAGAATGGGCTTGTTGGACGGAATGAAAGGAGGAAAGAAGTGGAATGTGAGGTTGTGTTTTGTAAGGAGAGGGGAACAAATGTATCATTGTACAGATTGTGTCCATTCAAAACCTACCCTAAACGGTGATTGCCGATGATAATTATTATAATGTTTTGCAAAGATTATTTTTAAAATTTCAATATACGTAGTCATCAAAACTTGAGCGGAGTATTTAATGACAGGCATAATTCTAAATCTTGTTTCATTCATGCATTTCTTTGTCGATGAAATTGGTTCATTCCCTATCAGAATTTAACTAAATAAGCACTCTCAGCACCGGACACATAATTGCGAATCATTTTCCAACGCCGCATGCTTTCTCCACTCATTCCGTCCGACCCACATTTCCTCTTATTCCTTCCTCCGTACCCATCAATCCCCTCTCTCGCAATCTTCAACATTCCATTGCCTCTCAATACGCCATGCATCCCAATTTCCCTGCCTTCCTCGAATTTCTCCCAAAGCCGATATCTCTTTCCCTAACATGCCCAGCACTCCTTCGCGGGCTTTCCTATGTGGTGGCAATTTTATTTTCTCTCCATTCTTCTTCACACCCACATCTCCTAATGGAATATGATGACGTTTGCATATCAGAACTCCTGGGCTCGTGCTTTTAAAGCCTTCCCCCATGGAGTATTATTTGGATACCACCCCGGGGGTTGATGCCTCGCCTCAACCGGGCCACGGATCGGCAACCAGGGTGTCGGTCCCCTTTCCCCGTCCGCCTCAGGGAATCGACCGACGGTTGTCCCGATCCTGTTTTCGGGTGAGGGGTTACGGGCGAGGGGAAGGACGGGATTCGCTCTCCCGACAGGGGCGGCGGAAGGGCCAAATGCACACGCAGGTTGGGGAAATGGGGGACCACGGTCGAATTCCTAAAAGGAATTGTCTCGCGCGCTTTCCGTAAGGGGTTTGGATCGTGGGGGGGGGGGGGCAGGGAGAGAGAGAGAGAGAGAGAGAGAGAAAGCCCTCTGCTATTGGCTCCTGCGGTGGATAGCAGGGCGATATTCCGACGGCTGCAAAAAGTGTCCCCGAGAGGGTGCAAGGGGTTTCGGGGGTGGGGCGGGAGGTGATCGGAATGGGCTTCCGTAAAACTGCTCGATTTATCGCCAATTCGCAGTAATGCATTCGGGGCGAAAATTTAAAGGGTAGGCTCGATCTGTTAACGTTTAGCGCTTATTTTTCTTACGACGACGGGAAGGAAGAGGGGAGGGGTGACATCCGGGGGGGGGGGTAGATTTATCAAAGGACGGACGATTGCCATGGCCAATGGGGAGCATCCGAAAAATCCAAAACGGCAAGTAGAAAAAGTCAAAATGCACTTACACTTCCCAACTCTAGTAAACAGCAATCAGAAGTGATTCCGTAAAGCGAAAGGTATTTCTGCGAAAAGGATGCGTACTCCACTGAGAAAGCGTAATCACAAGTGTTTGGAGCAATTCGACAGGGACAACTGTATATCTGAAACCGGAAAATGGTAAAACAAAGGCGCCCTTTAATTTTTCCGAGGTACCTGGGTATCCAAGGTCACATGCTGGACAATGTCCTTGCCCAAGGGTGTCTTTGATCGAATGTCAACAACGCTTCTCTCCTAAATGAAAACAAATGCCGTCCACCCCATTCCGCGTCCCGGGTTACCCTCGGCCGGCGAGAAAGCCTAGCCACAGGCCCATGGAGTTCGGGGAAATTCGCGAACGATACGGAGAAAATGAGACGGCCGCGGGGGAGGCAACGATTGGAGGGAGGGGAGAGGGGAAGAAGGGGGATATGAGGTTGACCGAGAGGAGATCGCCTCGCACAATCGAGTGAGGGAGAGATCTCTCTCCGATTTTGGCCAGGGTCCCTTTTCCTCGAGATCCGAATTTAGGGAGAATGAATAAAATAGAAGGGGTCGGCACTGGTGCCTAGTAAAAGAGAGGTTATAGGGATCGCTACTCCAGCAGGTACTACTGCCTATATTACGGTACTAAGGGTTCCTGACCTGAATTCTGGTATCGAGTAGTAGTATTGACGTTTTTTTTAAATAAAACCACTTTACTTTTCCACATTGGAAAAGCAAAGTGGTTTTATTTGAAAAAAAAACGTTTTATTTATCGAGTAGTAGTAGTTGTTTTAGGGGAGGCGACCGACAGCTGAGGTCATTTGCTCCATTAGGGATAAATGAGAAAGGAGGGAGGGTGGAGAGAAACCCGGCGTCGGCATTGGCCACTCTTAACTAAAGGCGCCAAGGGGGTCCGCAGCTTAACGTGCCATCTGAAGGACCGCTTCTAGTATTGATGTACAGGGAGTGCTTGTTCTCTCTAGCCCAAGGAACCCTCACAAATCTTATATTTAAAAAGGTTTTATTAATTAAGGGCAAAAAATATCTCTAACACTTCAACAGATTCCGGCGAGATGCAGCGGAAGTTCGTCATAATTAGAAAATTACAATTTGCGCCCCCCCCCCCTCTTTTTACCCCTCCATTTATTTAGCTTCCATCCCCCCAACTTCCTCAAACCGGTATAAACCGATGTGTCACATGTTGAATCTTGTCTTGTACCTGAAGATGGTTCGGTGAACTGAAACGCGTTGTACGTTACAAATAAATCTGGGGAAAAGCGTAAATTTTGTTTTTCTCATCATTAATACTTCTTCCGAAGCTAAGGTGAACTCACTACGAGAGAACTTCAGATAAAGATGTCTCTTCCTTCTCGCACCAGAGGGGCAGCCATTTGTTCGATTACACTCTCTCTCTCTCTCCAGCGCAATCGGTGGTTGGTATTTCACAATGGTAGGAGTTACTTGATCGATACGGCACATACTACTACCTGATTGTGCAATTGAATCTGCAAATACTTTAACGGGCAAAATTAGTTGCCCTCTCCTTTTTTGAAATTAAACTGCAGAAACAAAAATAGTTTATTTTAATTTTGTGCTCTCGGAGAAGGTTAAATCGCACACGCTTTAAGTTGACCACTGTCGTGACCTCAATCTGAAAGAGGGGAACATGATTCCCCTCAGAATGATCGCTTTTCGAGCCGAGCAACTTCTCGCTGTGGTCCAATTTCACTTGACGATGGGTTTATTCCCTCTCTGTGGCAGCAGCGTTCCACCCGAAGGACCTGTAACCAAGGGGTATTTTATATGATCAAGATTAATACACCCTCGGTACCCGTACAGATAAATAGGATTCAAACCCGAGGGACCATTTCTCCAAGTGCGGCGCCGATTAGAAACTACAGACGTGTCAGAGGCATTCGTCGATGATCCGCCGAGACTCCGCACACCGACGCAAGGCGGAGACCACCCCCGCTTTGTGGTGCCCCCCCCCCCTCGGCTTTCTTTCTCATCATTCCTCTCCGTCACTTTGCCTCAATGACCGATTTTCGGTATCCTACGAAACTACGTTCCATTTTAGACATTTCACCCAATAATTTCGGCAAAGTTTTAGCGAGCAAATATCATCCAAATAACGCTTTCGCTATTTCTGGAGGATAAAAATTAAGATTTAATTGTTTCAATCTTCTCTCTCACTCAAATTTTCAGTTTTTATCGCCAAATTCAAAGAGTGCAAGAATGCAAAAAATCTTTAGCACAAAATATTTAAAAAGACGTACTGACGGCACGAAGGACGTATCTACTTAAGCAAATATATTCTTCATGGCTTATTATATAATATTACTATAGCAGCAAAAGATGAGGAGAGGTTTCTCTCACCTAACTACCAATAATCAAGGAACAAAGGCACTCGTTGATTCCCTCTGATTGATATCGTTAGAAAAATAATCTGACAAAGTTTAATATTTATTTTAAAAGTTTTACTAGATTTCCTCCACCGCGATATTAACATCGTCGAAAGATATCTCATCGAAAGATAACAACAGGATATAAGTGGCAACTGACGTGGAAAAAAATCTGAAGGAGAAAAACCATAAGTCAAACACTTGAGGGAAAACAGGCCCATGTTAAGATTTAACAAATAACGACTTCATTTCAACATTTCTAAGCAGTGAAAACTCAATGACGACCGCTGGCGATTAGATTAAGACGATAAGTACCAAACCGATTCATTCACTCGTAAACCCCTCATTAGTAAAAGCTCATTACATTTCCTTCGTGAGGACAATCTCATTAAAAACGTTAATGTCAAGAGAAAAGGAATTTTGAAAACGGTAGTTTTCAGCATGGAAATAATTAAGTAGCAAAATGGGCTGGGGGTGAAAAAAATTGTGCCAATCATATATTCTCGGTGGGAAGGGTGCGGAGGGAGTGAGAAGAGGGAAAAATCAACTTGAGGGTGGTGAGGGTGTAAACATTGGCCCGGTTGATATTCATCGAGGGTTGGAGAGATTCCCGGAATGAATTTTGAGTCGACGGCGAGGTTTTGGTGGCACTCCCAGGAACTTATCCCGATTTGAATTTTGTTTCTTTTTAGGCCGAGGACGGCGCTTCCGACGAGGAAACTTTGAGGAATGCTCGAAGAAATGAATAGAGCGAAAAAGTTTAATTGAATCTTGCCGGCGATTAAAATTAAAACAGTCGCTGAACATTTTGAAAACTCACATGAGAATGAAAATCAGTTCAGAGACGGAAGGATTTATTTTCCTTACAATGAACTACGGAATCCTTTTTATATTCCTTGGCGAGAATTTGTTGTCACCAGTCATTACATTTAGCCTTAAAAAAAACACGTATTAGTGGAAAACTACACAGCAGCTTTTCGAGTGGAAAAAAAATTAGGATGGCAAAGGCTAACATTGCAAAAAGTTTCAAATGATTAGTGCATAAAACTTCAAAACAGGGTATTCACTGCGCACTCATGGACAGCGCATTGAATTTGAATTTTAAAAAACAAATAACTGGAATCTCATACATACAAAATGTACATCGGAAATTATCTAAGCACAATAGACTTAAAAAAATGCAAAACTTCCTTGATTCAGGTGAAGTTAACGCCCAAATTACAGAGATATCCGCAATACTGAGGACACAGCAGCTTTATAAGATGACCTAAATAACTAACGAGGCTTGTACGACACTTAACAATTAGGATTAAACTTAACAAAGTGCGTAGTGATGAATCTTTGGAAAAAAAGAGCAATTTTCTCCCGATCGCCTACTGAATCAAATACACCGAAATGGAAAGCGCAAACTCGATTACATATTTAGGCGTTACTCTCACTCACGATCTCTCCTAGGTGAAACACGTAATATTAATACTAGTGAAATTTATGGACAAGCTAACAAAAAATAGGATTCATCGGAAGAATACTCGGTAAATATGATGAAAATAGCAAAGAGAAATGTTATCTGTCGTTGGTTAGGCCTCATTTGGAATATGCCGCAAGTATATGGGATCCTCACTAAGATGGATCGATTGACGAATTGGATCGCGTGCAGCGTAGAGGAGCTAGATTTGTGAAACGATATTATGATACACTCAGTAGCGTATCCAAAGTATTAGAGGAGTTAGGCTGGGAAACACTCTCGGAATTAAGGTTTAATTGCAGATTGAAGCTCTTGCATATTTTGGAAGGAGGTCTCTTTCGCAGTGATGTTGAAAATGTATTACTATCCCAATCGTACTACGGTAGGAGAGATCATGTCAATAAAATGAGAGGGATTAAGTGCAAAACAGATACGTTTAAGTGAATGTGTTTTCCACAAACGATAATGGATCAGAATCACATTGCCCGCCCGCAGTAGGGGTAAAAATATTCGGGTCAAAATTAATCCGGCGTGTACTTACACCCTGCCACACACCCTAGCGGTGGCTTGCAGGGCAATAAATAATATGATGCAGTGCCCTGAATAAGTATTTATTTCGCACCGAAAAAAGCATACTACTAGAGTGACTGCGCTCTATTACCTGCGGAGGATATTTTATATTTATACTAACACCACCATATAAATTTACTGAGAATCAAAGACGAAAAAAGGCCGAAGGAAGGAAGTTACTGAGTCAAATTAAGTTCTCGGTTCGAAAACGAATGTCAAGGATTATTAAACGAAAAATCATGGAACGTCCTTGTTGTGGCTGGGTAGAGGAGATAACAAGAAAAGAGAAAATTAGAAAGAAGGAACGACGCTTCGTGAAATAAAATAAAAAAGATATATATATATTGAAAATTTTAAAGAGGAAATTTAGGCTCCCATATATACATTTTCCATGGACTGACTCCGTCCTCGGGCCAGCGATCTCGAGCAGAGGGGAAAGGGAGGGAGGGAGGGAGAGATCTAAACTAAATGCAAATGAAGACGCAGTGACAAGGGAAAATACGACCATTCCTGGGGAATTCCGAACGAAAACCGTGTCACAGGAGAGGGGGCCATCGATTACGGCGACTTGTTGCAAATTACCCAAGAGGAGATGGAGGAGTGCGGGGAAGGGGGACCGGAGATTCCGTTGGGGTGGGGCGGGAAGGGACCCTGGGAGTCTCATTCCAGGGGGGGCAGGGAAGAATAAGGGCCGCCCTAAGGACGGAGGGGTGAGGGGAAGCGACGAGGGGTGGCAAGGAGGCGCTGGGATTGGATTCTCAAACACGATCACGCAATTCCCGGGGCGTCGGGAGGTGTGACTGATTAAAGGTTTCCAATAACATCCGCTGCATGGATGTGGTCGACTGGGACAACAAGGGGGCGACGGGGGGAGAGGGGATGTGTTTTGTGCGGCGGAAGAGATCGCGTAGTTAGGGGATGGGGCGGGGTGCCGGCGGGGTTGAAGGGGACGGGGCTCTTGCCCAAAGATCGATGTTCCCTGAGGATCAGAAATGCGCAAACGTCACCACAGCGTGTATAAAACGTTGATAATCGGTTGAGGCACATACAGGGTGCGTTCCGAAAATAACGCAAGTATTTTTTTGAAAGGAATTTACTGAACAGATTTGCACAAACACTTAAAATTCTTCAATTTTCAGTCCTTGGGCCTCTACACTTTTTCTCCAGCGACCCTGCCGTGACCGGTATGGGCCCTGAAAAGCGTATTCGGGGACCTCTCGCAAGGTCTTCGTAAAGGTTGTTGGATTGCGATTTGTTAGGAGTCACAAAATATTTATTTGGTAGTTGTGTCCATCTAAAACCTGCATTAACCGATAATTACCTTAAATAATAATTCTGCTTTCTATAGTATTGATAGTAGAGCGATGGCCCGACATGAGCCTAGCTGTCGCTGCACCTGAAATTGACTTTCCTGTCCAATTACAGGAAATCGCGCGCTGGAAGAGAGCGACACCGGGCGCATCCCTCCTTCGGTCGGGTAAAGCAGAGCGGATGGGTTTTCGGGAGGGCGCCGGAGTAACGGGGGAGGAAGGGGCGTGCTGGAAATCAAAGCGGGGGCGAGGGGGAGGAGGACTACATTTCATTGCGTGTCTCGTCAGCGAGTCACGTGATCCGCGGTGGATTCTTGGAGAGCTCGCCTGGAGGAGCGACCGTCGCAACACGTGAACGCACACGCGGGCACAACACACACACTAGACATGGACTCACGGAAACGATCTCACCGGAATGGAGAGAGGGGAGAAAAGAGTGATTACGGCCTCAGCGACGTGAATTTCTCTTCTTTCCATTCCTCCCCGATTCCAGTGAGAGATCCTAGGGTGGCGATTAGCCGTCCGCTCCGCCGCCTCTCGCTTGCAGATACGGGGTCATCACGCTAAGTGCCAAACCGCAGCCACGCCTATCGGCCCCGAGGATAAGCGACGCGCAATAAATGCCCGTTAAAAATAACGTGTCCGGCAATACAAAAAACGCTATGGGCCTCGGCGTACATTTGATTACGCACGGAACCGGAAAGAAATGTGTGCCCTCTTGGAAGTAAAAAAAATAAGAAAATGAAGTGAAACATTGTGTCACATTTGGCTTGAGGGGAATAAGAAAACAGACCAGAGGAGGAAGAAAAGTACGGAAATTTTTCAGCATGAACTGTGAATTATGTTCATGCTGATTCGGGGGGAGAGGGGGCGGGCGAGGAGGGAGCGGCGCGGGAATGCGTTCGGAACACCCAACCCCACCCCTTACCCCCCTTCTCATCCTCTGGCTCACTTCCCTGGCCTGCAACAGAGCCCCTGGTAACGAACACGCACCTGTGATTCCAAAAGCACATTTTGGGCTAATCTGTCAACTTCCACGCACCAATGCGTGCACCATCAAAAGACATATAAGTCACTACTTTCCGGTAGAGAAAAGAGGCCGCTGAACTAAGATGGTCCGAATATATTTTCGTACACTAATGAATACATTATCGCACATACATTTTCCATAAACATGACGTCATACGCCGCTTTGTTAATGAAGATTACTGAAAATACTCCAGAACAAATAACTGATAACATTGCTATTATATGAAAAATTCTATTGGAAATATGAACCCTAAATATATCTGAGGCCTCAAAGATATCGGCAAATTCATAATTCATTCATTGCATATGCATACTGTATAACCTCAGTCTGACCTGAAGATGGCCTCAGAGGAGGCCGAAAATTTAACACTTCTGAAATTTTAGTGTCCTTTTACGTGTTCACTATATATATTTTATTTCTATTGTGCTGTCCAAATTTCAAATATATATATATATATATATATATATATATATATATATATATATATATATATATATATATATATATATATGTATATATGTTCAAGTCCCGGTCAAGGAAATACTTTTTCCCTTGTGATTTGCCTCATACCACCTTCCCCACCTCTCCTGGGTTCATACTTTATATGTGTTCCTATCCCTTTTCCATTATATATATATATATATATATATATATATATATATATATATATATAAATTCACTGATAGTCATAACAAACACAGAAACCAAAACACAAAAGAGGAAAAACTCACTGGTTCTCGAATTTTCGGTGGTCCAACCACCTTTCTCAAGAGGAATTAGGAACAGAACCTTACCTTTCCTTATATGTATATATATATATATATACATACATATAAGGAAAGGGCAGGAACAGGATAGGGATGTTGGACGGGATGAAGGGAGGAAAGAAGTACACAGAGATGAAGAGGGACCTGATGTAGAGTAGGTTGCTGGATTGGGTTTTGTTTGGAGGAACAAAAAATAATAATATATATTTTTATATATGTAATGGGAAAACTTTGGCTAGACATAATATTTGCCTTCAGGAGACATTAATGCTACGAAAGGCCATGGGATGGTTTCCGGGCAAATAGGATAGAAGGACTGCGCGATCGTGGCAATGATGCAAGACAATCAGTAGCGGAAGCCATGAATAGTTGGGTTCGAGCTAGATGGGGTGCTCCTGAAAAAGTGGCCGGGCCGTAGGGCGAATGACTGATGATGGATAGGACTTGTTGAATGTGCCCATGGAAAAAGACCTAAGGGGATGCAAATAATATTAACGACTGAATTATAACTGAAAGGCAGTGTAATATAAAGCAGAAGCGATAGGCATTTCTGTTATCTTAGAAAATTTAACCTTTAAGGGATATTTGCATTGCACTTACTGGGTATTATTTCAGTGTAAGGGGCTACGGCGGATAATATATTAGGATAATAGCAGTACCGACGAAAAGGGAAAAAAACTGAAAAGAATGTTTAGGAATAATAGAGAAACACACAGTTCCTGAAATAAAAACATAATCACTTTTTCAGACTTGGGTCAACACATCAATGACAACAATTCAGTGTGAATTATGAGGTCCTGAAATTCTCAAGGATTAAGTCCACTTGGGGCAACGCGCATAATGCATAGTGATGAAGCCGTTATTCATGTTCATATCCATACCGGTCAGAGGTTCCTGGGCACAAAGAGGACTAAATTATTGAAGCGTTAAAATCTAACCTCAGGAAATATCGGTCATAGGTAGGCAGCACTCCGGGATCAGTCACATTACCTCTTTTTCCCAGTCCTAGAAGAGAAGAAAGAGCAGGCAATGAGAAAAAGTCGAGGAACAAGAAGGAAATGTGGTGGAGTAAAAATTCAGCACTTTTCAAATACATATTTGGGAGGAGCAGAACGACTCAAAATACACGTAACTGATGATAACCAATTACAAGAATCATGGACGTGTTTACGACACGCCTTTCTCCATCAGAAATTATGCTTCTGTAATGAAGGGTTGATGAGAGGAACGCTGTTGACGAGTTGGTTCAATCAATCCCTTCTTTTTCAATTTAGCCTTCGAGGTTCATTGATTTTGTCGGATGTTTCAAATGATTTCAATAAATTTTTTAAAGTTTTTCAATACAGTGATGATAACAATCACGCCTTTGCATTATAGAAACGAACTGTTTGTGAACTTGAAGAAGGATATTGACAGTTGGTTTCAAGATTTCATGTACTTAAGCATGAGATACAAAAACCTTGTTTTTGAAATCAGCGTAGTCAGAATCGACGAGAGAGGACAGAAAAATCACGAAAATTACATACACAATATCTCGGATTTTTTTAAGCTTTCACAATCTATATACCTCGTCAGATAACACCAATTACGAGCGATTGCAGAAGAGAAAGTTTAGGTGGGTCGTTTGAAATTTTTGAACTGGATGCTTTGAAATAATTTTTTTAGTACGGAAAACGCACCAAATTATTCTTTCGCGCATTTTCAACTTCCCTCAGCGGCAATTTTGCATTCTATCGGTACTTTGGCGATAAAAATTACGCCACATCAGGGCACCAAAACAAGCATTTAATCTCACACAAAGCCGATAGACATCATATTAAATGAATAATCTGATAATTCTATATAATCACGTCTTTTATTCATAGTTTTCATACAAAAAAAACATCGTTCATTACGGGTTCGCTCATTCGGCGCTGGGTAATTTCCATATAATCCTGGGAACGCCCACATTTTGCAAATTTTCATCCCATTATCAAGGAGGGTAGGCATACCTCTGTGGGCTTCACGAATTCGAGCGATATGCACAATCGCAAAAAACAATCAGCAACCCTCGCTTTCACTCCAAAACCCCGTTTAATTTGACAATTTGATTCCCGTGGAGAGCGCAGAGAGAAGCGAGACAATGGTCAGGCATTAACCAGTTAAAAAAAAACCCATAGAGCCTTTTTCCGCGCGGACACGGCTTGATAACGTCTTTTCGCTTAAGCAGTGAGCCCTTGCGCCCCCGACCCCCAAAGCCCCCTCCACCGTGCACCCTTTGCCGTTCCTCCCTTACACAATTCCATCTCCGCTCTCTTTCCGTTCCGCCGTGCACGTGACTTTCCCGGAATTGTGGCTTTCGGCGCTCCCATGGAGCACGGAGAGATATAGGGCAGTGTGACGAGGGGGAGGCGGGTGAGACGCAATCAAAGAGATGGTGGGAGAAAGGGGGGAAAGACGGGGGGGGGGAAAGAGGCGGGGGGAATGCAGTGAGGATAAAGAGAGGGGGGAGTAAAAAAACCGGGAAGAGGGAGAGGAGGTGGGATTTAGTCAATGTGTAACCACAGAGCCCCTCATGTATCCCCGAAGCACAATTCGAGATTCCCACACGAGTTGGATTTAGGTTTCGCGGCGCCACGGTAGAGATCTGTGAGCTGAGCGAGGGAAAACCTATATTAAGGATCCGTTGACAAATGCATCCACGAAACACTCGGACCCTGCTGACTGAGGTAATCAGTGCCAGAGAAGTAGGGTGAAAAATTAATTAGACATCAGCGCCGTATTTTAAAATATATTCTATTATTTCAGGCTTCACTTCGTGGAAGTATTTAATATCCGTACTAAAAATAAATGCTTGTACTTTTCCACAGATTTTATTAAACGGTACCATTTAATAAAATCTGGGGAAAAGTACAAGTATTTCTTTTTAGTATAGATATTTTAAAATGCCTAAAAATCTATAAAGATACTAGTATGTATGAAAGAGTAGTATTCTGTCGGAATTCGGCTTTCAAATCGTGTTAGGTAGCACACTTAAAACTTGAAAAGTTAAAAGAAAGCTGCTGAAATCATCTCATCTTACCATCTCGGGATTAGTGCAAGGGGCTAGTCGTTGTCAAAAATAGGAGATGGAGACGAAAATGTTTCATCGCATCGATATTATTTATCCCAGATACTTGCCATCTATCAAAAGATGAAGTTGGATGATTCACTACTAATTCTACATGAAAGAAACGCATTGGGCGTGGAATAGGAGAAATTGAGGAGGTATATTATTGACAAGGTGTCATTTTTACAATCTAAACTAAATCGCCTGATTCAGAATTAGGAAGAGTGCTGGTTTCATTAAAAAAAGATAATCATTTTGCCCTATCAAGCACTTACTGACACTAAAAATATCTACATGATCACAATTTAATCTGAAAAAACTAGGAACGATTCAAAATGAAATCGGAAATAAAAGCGAAAAAATTCTCAATGCCAGACCGGAATGGAACGGAAGAGATCGCTGTAAGAGCATACATGTACTCACAGATTGTGAGTGTACGAACGAACAAAATTAAACCCACGAAACAAGGTTGGAAAAGGATTCCTAGAGAAATGAACCACGACCGAAATGACGTGACCGCAAATAAAGCACGAAATATATGAGGCGCATACACTAGGCGTGCGAATAAACAAATAATAATACCGACTCATTGGTCAGAGCGTTGATGGCAAATAACCTACCGTCACATTTCATTGTGAATTAAGCTATGTTCACTGGGAAACGGATGGGATATTGTGGTGAATGTGAAGGGAGAGTTGGAAAGAGCGGAGGGCGTGTTGTCGAGCGGAGAGGAAGAAGAACGGCCAAGAAGGAAAGGAATGGGTGGGAGGGAGGAGGCGGGGCCGTCCGGGGGTGGATCTCCGATTGGGGGATTCAAGGGAAACAAGGGGAGAGAGATAAACGGGAGAGAGGGGGCGGGGGGAAGGGCGCCGCTCCGAGGGACCAGCGACTTCATTAACGAGACGAATAGGGATACGAGGAACACGGATGACGACACAGGGTGTATGCGAGGCGTGGCACTGGCGCAGCAGGGAAGGGCAACACAGGAGCGGAAATATTTGTCCAACACGGTCAGATACATGAAAGAGCATTTGGCCAAACCCAGCGTCATCTCTGCTTTGAAGAACCGTTTACACGTACATTCAACGCACATGGTGATTAAATATCTTCTTATTACAAATTGAAAACATGATACGAGAACTATTATGCGACTTTGTAGCGTCCACGGACGATTTCCATTCCACTATGCGGTACCCTGACAACTAACCACAGTATGAAAATTAATCTAAATTCTGGAATGGAAGTAAAAAAAAGCTAAATTTAAGAGTCCTAATCATTATTGCCCTCTTTTAAAGTCCACTTAATCTCAAACCCTCTCTGAACTTGAATGTGAAGATGCATTTCTCTTAATTGTGCGTTGTTCGACGATGATACAAGGGCAGGCTGAAAACCAATGCACACGTGCTTGTAGAACACAAAAAACGACCTTCACAAGCACTCCTGGTGGCATGTGGAAGTAACATTCCCCCTCAACACGCATGTGCAGGGTTTAGGTCGTTAAATTCATCCGGTGTCTTTTGAGAAACGGAAGTATGGAGACGTGTTCTAATGCTATGTCAACGGGATTTCAAGAACATGCTGTTATCAAATTTTTAACTACTGAAAGGGTGACTCCCACTTAGATTCATCGCAGTTGAAAGGCTTTTTACGGTGACAATGCTGTTGATAGGTGTACTGTAAATCGATTGCTAGTAAAATTTCGTGGTTGCGAGCCTGGAAAAACCACAATTGTTGATGAAACACGCAGCGGACGTCCGATCACTGCCACAGACGATAAACATCGCAAACTAGTACGATGTAGCGGAATTTCGTCCGTGAGATATGCCCTTCATGCAGTGGGTTTTATCGAATATTTTTAATCGAGGGCAAGGCGAAAGGATTCTGAAAACTTAAACCATCGACTCGCACGGAATTTAAATATCAACACATTACCATTGTATCCAAGATTCTCATGTGAATTATTTCACCAATTTCTAAATAAGAAAGGGTCAAAAGCGGGTACCATTTCAACGAAAGCATAAAACTAGGTAGGAATGAGTGTAGAATAATCTTGAACGAAATGTTTTTACAACTACCAGTGCACCGAATGGATTTTCATTCCACTTCGGAAACAAATGAACCCTACCGTGCGGTGAAGAAGGAGAACTTAATTCATAGGAATTAAATTCAGTCACGGCGACCATTCATAAATGCATTTTGTACATGACGCAAACGTTTCACAACATTAATTAAAAAATTAGGAAACTTTAAAATATTCACCGCGCATTCGAAGATTTAAACTTTATCACCCGCACTAGGAAAACTTCGTCGGACGGTTTAAAGGGAGGCAGAAGGGTTGGCAAATTAAAAACATTATTTGCTGGAGTCGACGCGAATTTTTGTCTCTTGTTAGGTGAGACTTTACCTTAGAGTAGCTGAGTCCACGAAAACCCTTTCTAGATCAGTGAAGCCCTGCTTATACGTAATACTACAATGCGATATGTCGGAAACCCACGTAGCATTGAAACAGAATTACAAGATGCTATTGTTTAAGAATAAAACCGAAAAGAACTACTTGTAGACAGAGTGAAACTTGAGCTCGTCTAATTTCGGGAGAGAGCACCGCAAGGCCCTGAGGGACCCCGACCTTAAGACGAGGGGTAGACTTGACTCTGGAAGCGGCCTCTCGCATTCAAAGGTCGTCACGAGGACTTGTGACGGGAAAATAAAAACACGGTTTCTATATTGGGAATAGAGACGAGAAGGGAGCCTGCGGGAATGGAGGAGGAATTTAAAAATTTTAAATAAAAAAGAAAGGCGAACTTGACACGGGAAGTCATGGGAGGCCCTTGTTTGAAGAGTTGGGATATCGGGACTCGCTCGGGATTGATGGCGAGGCGTTGGGGAGGGGTGGAAGAGGAATAATTGGGAAGAGAGAGGAGGGAGGGTCGGAGATTAAAGGAGATAATGGAGGGCGGAAGGGGATGGATATTGGAGAGGGCATGGGATGCAGATTAAAGGGACGGAGAGGGGGTGGGGCGGGGGAGGGGGCAGGAGTAGAATAGCAGATATTCCGAGGAGGAAAGAGCTCGCTCGTCGGAGCGACGAAGGAATAATGCGCCGAAAGAGAAAGTTAATGGAAGGACAAGGACTCCGCCCCGAGACCCCCCCGCATCCCCTCCCTCCAATCCTACCCTTCGTTTGCCATATGAAAGGCGCCACATGCACATTTTTAAATGAATTGTCCACCCACTTCCTCGAGAAACCTCAAAGTAGATAGATAAATAAAGAAATATATAGACCATTAACACAGTAATCCTGTCGAAGGTCGATCTAGTAGTTAGAGTCAACCCAGTACTAAGCCCTATACGGCAAGTTCTCACATCAGGGTAACAAGGGGACCAGTTCCCTTTCCCCGTGCCGTAGCTATGGTTTCCCAGGGAGTTCTGGTACCCGAAAAATCATATCGCTCGGAAGAAGCTGATGGTGCCCAGAGGAGCAGGATCCGAACCCGTAGTCCAACGCTCTCTGTACATTCACGTTTCCAAACAAATATGCATTTATTTATAGAGAAATAAACCGCTGACTTAATAATAACATGTATTTTGGAAAAGTAAAACTGAATCGAGTACAAGTTCACGAGCTACGTACTTTCGACACGATATAAACATTAGACCACTACACACTTAATCCAAAGTCATAATTTTCACAGCATGATAGCAATAGATTTTTAGCAATTGCAAATTGTGGAAAGGAGCCACTAAAACTTTCGGGCTGGCTATATAAAAAAACCAAATATTCAAAATCTGATTTTTCGCAGGGTCACCACTGTGAAGATCAATATTCAAAACAATAACCCTTGACGTAGGGGTAATTAGAAAACGAGGAAGGAAACACCGCACTTTTTTCTCTTGTAAAATCCTTAAAACTTAAAAATAAAAATTAAGCAGACTCTGTAAAGAACTCAATTGACATCAACAAAGATATGCATACGTTAGACACGTAATACATTCCCTTTACATGAATGAAATCGGTGTATTATATACACAAAAACGCATATTTTCTAACAAGTTATACATTTAAAAAAAGGTATGCGAAGCCTAAGAAGCGTCGCTGCAGTAGAGTTCCACAGCGTTCAACCATTCAATGATACAACTTTGAATACTGATTTCCCGGGTCATCCTCAGGCGAAGACTAAATGTGCGGCGACATACTGTATTTTCGTGCGGTACATGGAGAATCGGGATACGCTAATATTCTAATTAGCATACCCGAAATGCGAATTCCAAAAAAACGCGCAAGGATCAATCGGTCGGGAGTAATTGATGGGAACACGACGGGGATGAGTGGAATTTGTTTTTTGAGCATTTAAGCCGAAGGATGGAAAATAACGAGCAGAGCCATTTAACTTCCATTATTCTTATAGCTGATCCAACTAAGCTGTGGGGAAAAGACCACATTTTCACAGAATTAATACAAGGTTTGGAGAAAACATTGAATGAAGAGTTTTTACTGGCTCAATCGTAGCAATTGTAATGGGGTAAATCGGCCTGAATACTTCGTCTTATACCATTCGTACTTATTCCCGTCCCGCTTAAGGAAAAAACACGGCTACGTGAGGACTGCAGTAATAACTTGAACGAAGGGCAAAAGTTTTTGTGCGGTGCGGAAACTTGGTCGTTGGGGCAAGAGAAATGGAGTCCATGGGCCTGCCCAAAAATTACGGGCAATCTGGCGGCCATGACGCGGACTACAGCCCCTCCCACTAGCGCCGCTAGTTGACACCTAATGAGCCGTCTGTGCTTGGCGGATCGTCGAGCTGTGCGAATGGTGTCACTCATGTTAGTTTCTGATGTCCTTGTTTTTACTGTTTGTCGAAAATGGAAATTGACGAAATGACGGAGCAACAAATCAATATCAAGTTTTTGATGAAGTGCGGTAAAAGTTATCAAGAAATTACTGAAATGTTGACAGCTGTTTACGGTGATAATGCTCTGAAGAAAACATCCGTTGTCAAGTGCCTTGCCCTTACCGATCGTCGCAAAACTGTTCGAATGATAGCTGATGAACTGAATTTAGGAAAATCAACAGTGCACACTATTTTAACTGAACATGATGGATGGATCCTTCGCCATGACAATTCCCCTGCGCATTCAACATTGATTGTTCGGCAGCTTCTGGCAAAAAATTCAAACACTATCCTTGATAACCCTCCTTATTCCATAGATCTTGCCCCCTGCGACTTTTTCCTATTCCCAAAATGCAATGATCTGATGAGGGGACATAACTGGGAAGATGCGGACACAATAAAGCGAGACAGAATGAGACAACTAAAAAGCCCAACTGCCGTGGACTTCCAAGGGTGCTTTGAACAGTGGAAGAGAAGTTGGAATAAGTGCATAGCAACGAATGGAGAGTTCATTGAAGGGGACAAAATCGATGTAGACTAAATTATGTAAAATAAAGTTTTTATGGCATCAGTTCGCGTATTTATTGGACAGAGTAGTAGATCGGTGGCAACATTGTTTGAAACAACTCCGAGATAGGAAAACAAACAAAGAACAACGCAGAGCAAAAAAGGAACAGCTGATCTGGAGACATTCCAAGAAGGTAGTAAAAATGGGTGTGGGCCGTATTGAGTGGTGCATGATGTTATTGAGACTGTGATGCACAAAATCTTGTGATCGCTCTAACATTCACGATATTTTGAAGAGATATTTTATCCCACTTTAGTCTATGCTTTGAAACGTATCAGTCAGCAGACAACGTGTCCATGAAAAACCCTCAACAAGCGGACCCCTGGATCAGTACACCACCGTTCTTCATTAGCTCTCCGCCCATACACGGTCGCCCGCTTGCCCCTAGGATCCTCATTATTCACTAACAGCTTGTCATCAAATATTCCAAGGACGGATCCACTGTGTAACATTACATGCATGCCCTAGACGGGACCCAAGGCCTTTGGATTAGTAGATCTGAGAAAGAGAAAGATAGGTGTTATTTCGTTCTAGTTAGGCCACATTTGGAACACGTCGCAAATCTTTGGTATCCTCGGATGTAAGTGTGGCCAAAAGAATTAGGTAGAGTTCAAAGAAATTCCGTTAGATGCTTCAAATTTTATTATTATAAGAGAACGGGTGGATGCAGGCCTTTTAGGGTAATTAAGCTGGGAGCCACTGGGAGCGACGCGAGGAGAACGAGAGAGACTGAGACTTTTAAAAAGGTTCAAAACAAACAATTACCCTAAAGGAATTATTATGACCCCAGACTATTCAGGTTGATCAGTCGAGAAGGTAAGGTAAATAGATTCCAGTATAGATAGATGCAAATACTCGTTCTTTCCCCGAACAATCAGGAATCATAATAGTAAGAAACCAAAGACGCGATAGAAATAGTGAAGACTTTACTATTACTTTCAATTTACTAGTCAAAACAGCATTGAACGATGCATGGATATAATGTGTATTCCATGCATGCATGTGCATGTTAGTTGATAATACAACATACGTATTTGAATGCGTGAAAGCTTTTTTATTGAAAATATACGCCTCAGTGGGCGTAAGTTTGCATGCATTTGTTGGTTTTACTAGCGGTTTTATTCATTATTACGAGAGGTGCCCTAACATCCCCCGCCACACGCCCTTGCGGGTTGTTATGTAGATGTAGATTTGTAGTAGTGGGAGTAACACTCCTGACTCAAAGGCTCGATATTTCCTTTAAAAGGCATTCCGGCCATTAAGGGTAGGGTTTGGACGATTCCTTACCACTATTGTCTCTTACATTTCACGAGAACATTTTTTTGTTTCCCTTACACTGTTTCTTTCACCATTTCTTCGAAGCTTCTGCCGTCCTTCATTTCCTCTCAAAGATCAGCCCTCTTCCACCCTCTGTCCCGTTCACAAAGCGTCCTCTCTAAAATCATGGCCTACTTTTCATTTTTCCTTCACAACTTTCTCTCCCTTATCCAGATATCCCGTTGGAGAGTCCTCTCTCTCTTCACACGTCGTCCATCTGTTTGCAGGTTGAATATGGGATGACACAATGGACCAGGAGGTCAAAGTCCCCGGAGATACTTCCCAGTGCCCCCCTCCCACATTAAAAACCAACCTGTCATCCAGCTTCCATTCCCCAGCCTTCACCACACCCAGGCTTCAAAAGACTACAATCTACGCTCATCCTCTGTCTCAAGAACCTCGTTTCACATCCGTAAAGCGTTGAAATCTATAACAACGCCCTGATTGATATTTTTTCATCTCTTTACTTAGAGTACATATTAGTATTATGAGGTCTACCGGTCAAGATGGATTTTGGATGGACACAAGCACCATATAAATATCTTGTGACTCCAAACAAAACACAATCCAGCAACCTACTCTACATCATGTCCCTCTGCATCTCTGTGTACTTCCTTCCTCCATTTATCCCGTCCTACATCCCTATCCTATTCCTGTCCTTTCGTCATTTGCCTAATATTCTCTCCTCTATTACAGTCTTCAACATCCCACTGCCGATTAATACGCCCATCATCCATTTTTCCTGCCTCCTTAGGATTTCCCCCAAAATAACCACCCCAAAATAATTCTCCTCGCCCACCATACTTAGTAATTCCTCATTTACTTTCATTTCAGTCCATTTCACCTTATCAATCCTTCTCAACACCCACATTTCAAAAGCCTCCAATCTACGTCTATCATCCAGCTTCAATGCCCACGTTTCCGCGCCGTACATAACTACGCTCCATGTCAAAGTTTTGACGAGTCTTTTCTTAGCATCCTTACTCAACGTCCCTGTCATCATATTCCTCCTCCTTGTGAAAGTTTCTTGGAGGAGGGAGTGATATCAGGTACGTTGAGTAAGGATGTTAAGAAAACACTGTAAAAACTTTAATATGGAGTTATATCCATATATCCTACTTTCATATTTGACTTAGCTTACCTAATCCTAGAAAATCACATTCATATCTTTTTTGTGGTTAACATTCATCTCATGCCTCTCGTTTTATCCCTATCAATCATTCCATAATTAGCGCAATCCCTGGGCTGTCTAACTCACAATTGCTTGGTCCTTTCGTCGGTGGAAGTATTAAATAACCAAAGGGTTTCATTCGATTAATAATTCTCCTGGAGAGCCAGCAGATTCAAATGAATAGAACCCGCGTTGCTCAGTGCGAGCACAACAGTCGCCGGGTCATCCGCGGGGCGCCAAGGGCGGCGACGAGGCGCCTGAGGATGGCGACCAGGCCGACGGCGAGGAGGGAGAGGAGCGGGCGTCCTAATGAGGCGGAAGAGGCCTTGACCGGTGGCCAGAAGGAAGGGGGGCGTTTCTCTGCGGGGGCGAAGTCGCCACGCACTCTGGCCTCGCGATTAAAACAGCCGTGACATTTGCAGAGCCCGAGATGGGGGACGAGGAGGGGGGAATGTGCGCGGGGCGACCCGCCCGTTGACCCCGAAGCCCATCGGCGCGGGGTCTTATACGCGTCCATTAAGGGGCAGCAAAAACTGCGAGGAATTAGGCGACCATTTCGGGGATTATAAGCCATTCCGGGAAAAAGGCCGGCTATTGTTTGTTTAACAAGAGAAAGGAGTCATTTTGCTCAGGTTCGACAAACACGTCTGATGACGCTCATTTTAAAGAATTAGATTACGAGAGGATAACACATACATCGATATTTGTGAGCCACGTCGACGTGCGCCGAGGACTTGCGATTATTTAAAATAAAGTAATCGATAGTAAAACTGTGGCAAATATCAGCACATTTTTACAAAATGGCAAAAATGTGGCACTTATCCGCTAGGTAGATGTATTAATTACGAGATGCACCTCGACTCATCGAAGCATGATGATTAAGTACGAAACAAACGCCTTTCCAATACCCCATACATTATTAAACAAGTATCTAAATACGTAGAGTACTTCTATCTGAAGGCATACGTAGGACGCGAAATAGCACAGCCCGTAGGGCAATGCGGGTGCATAAGTCATGCACCCATTATTTCAAAGGCTTTTCTGTGGATTGGGAAAGCCATTTACGCAGAGTATTTAGATTATATTAGAGAGAATTAGAATTTGATGGACATCAAAGAGCATGCAGAAAGATGAAAATACTTCGGGCATAAAAACTTTGATCCATGCAAACTTTCTGTCTCAGAGGAAAACGCAGAGCAGTAGCGCACTTTTCCTAGGACCACCAATTACTCAAAACAACGTCCCTTCGACTGCAGGGCCCTCATGAGTATACATTCCAGAAATGCACTGGCTGAATTTTAAGTGCTGGGAAACTTTCAACTTCACCGCGCCAACCGAGTTAAAATGGAAATTGATCACCACATCGATAATACGAAAAGCGCAACACGAAAATCGCAAATCGAAAAGATAGATTCCTCGACACCCCTTCCTTCTTCCCGCGAAGGTACTCTTTTTTGCGAGACACATAGTGTAAAGCTTAGACAACATACTCATTAGAGTTCGCCCAAAGCAACAGAAAAATATCGGCTCTTGCATAGTGCAGAGTACGATTTCGAAAATGGTCTCATTTATATTTAATTATCTGAGACGACCTGCATGAGGTAAACATATTTTACGTTGTTTTAAAATAAGAACCACTTCTGTGATTCTGCTGCCCGGCACTTATCTAACGAGGAAAGTTACGAGGTCATTTTATTTATGCACCCAAACTCATACAAACCAGTTCGAAATTTCTCAGAGAAATGTCATAATTATATGATATAATGCATGCAGGTCAAGACCATTTGTGTGATGCACATTAGCAGTATCTTCGTAGTAATAGTATTAGCTACTAGGGGAGACGGCCGTCAGCCGGAGAGATCATTTGTGCCGTTAAGAAGAGCCGGTTAGTTAGATTAAAGTAGGATTTCCAGGAAAAGTGCGTAAAGACATCCGGAGGGGAGCATTAGCCTACTCTTAGCGACGAATAGCGCCAAGGGGTCATAAAGAATTGAACGTTCCAATCGACGGACAAAGTACTCCACTCGATGTGGCCTTCACATATAGTACCACAAGCAGGTGTCGAGATACCACCGAAAACATCTACCGTCTCTGGAATCCGAACCCAGGCCCTCTGATTGGGTAGTCAATGCGTTATACACACCACCAACCAAACCCCGAGCACATTGACGCGGGAAAGAATGCACGTCCCTTCCCTGCATATATTTCAGTCTTAAATATTCAATTTCCGCTCAATACGTATAAATACCCTACCACCCACTCTTCCAAGCCTAATTACATTTCTCACTACAACATTCTCCATTCTCCCACACATTCATGTTTTTCTTCCTGTATACTTTCATTATTTTCCACACGTTGAACCCAAATGCTCCTTATCTACGCTTATCCGCCTGCTTTGACAATCAACTTTCCGAGTGCTGACAAAGCTCCGCTCCAATTCCAAGTTTTCACTAGTCTTCTCTTTGAATCGTAACTTTAAGATCCTTGCCATCAATTCCATTCTATTTATAAAGGCTTCTTCTATGCCTTACGCAATTCTTATGGTGCTGCTATACCTTTTCCCATCTTCTTCTTGAACACCACATGACATAATTAACACAAACCTATTTGAGAAATACTGACAAGAAATGCAACGGTATCAGACGACACATTCTCATTGGTACCCGTCGACCACAAAATGAAATTAAACCAGTCACTCGTTTCAATGTCTTCACCCGATACGAGTAAACAGCATAGTTTCTAAAATTATCGATGCTCAAGGAAATTAAGCAGTAAAGCCATTATTATCGCGTGGGCCGCAGCCCTTAAGGGGCCCTCCTCTTTAAGGAGAGAAAGAAGAATGGAAAGCGAAAGGGAAAACAAAACAATGTGCTTAGCGACGGATATCCGATTAAGAGGGCAGAATCACGTGTCCAAGGCTTTGAAATCCAAGAGTCTTCTGATGCAGGGTAATAATAAACTAGAGGCACGACGCGTCTCTTGACGTCGCCCGATGAAAATTCCCACTGAATATCGGGAGAGAGATATTTCAATTTAAACACGACATTGAGACGTACTCTGCGTTTCACAAAGGTTTCGACACATGACTTTGTGACGTAAGTGAACGATACCGCAAAGTATCACATTTCGCATGATATCTGATGTCGCATCGAATCGAGAATCGTACCATTTCGAATGACATCACGCAACATCGTATGAAACCAAACACCGCATGATTTCGTATTCTACAGCCTATGCATCAATATCGAATGGTGCCCAATGACACAATATCGCATTGCTATGCGGCTCAGTGCAGCATTGCGAATCGGAAATCGATATAAAATCGAAACATTTGGAAAAAAATATCGAAATCAATATATCGAAGAAATCGAACAGGCATGGGGACGAGGAGGGGTAGTGGCGACGACGACGCCCCCCCAGCCTGGCGGCGGGCCATGGAAGTCTCCCTCTCCGAGGTACGTCCCAGGAAGGGCGGATTGTGGTAATCGTGCTGGGAAGGTCATCGGCGGAGTAAGTAACAGGTCAATCAATGCCCCTCCATCCCCCTACACCCGTGACTTCGAAGTGGTCGCCCGAGTCTCACTAGATTATCCCGAGGACAGCAACAGCAGAGCTCTCCCCATCTTGAAAATGAACCGCAGCGAGCTTCCTCCAATGGCAATGAGCTCCCTTGACATTTCCCGCGCGGTCAAATCCCACCGATCTTACAAGTGAATGCAACATGGAAACGACTTTCCGATACCTCGGCATATTCCCACGATGCTTGATGTACGCATCTTCCTAATCATCATCAATGTAATCTTGCGGAAGGAAGGTTTTTGATGAGTACCGCTATTCTTCTAAGCGCCGCCGAACATGACACTGTATACGAGTCAGATAATTTCCGATGCAATAGCAGATCTTTTTTTTAAATCCAATTCCATCGTTTAGATGTGGCACGTCCGTTCGGATGGCTTCACCAATGCTTCCGCGATTTCTCGCACTTTCAGTCACCGATCATCCATGACCATTTTTTCCACTTTTGCACTAACTTCCGGGCTAGTGGCACATTTTGCCCGACCACCACGCGGATCAACGTCCAAGCCGTCCCGAACAAACTTAAACTCGTTTTTTCCACCATGGACAGGTTAAATATGAAAGAGCAGTGCCCCAAAGAGAGTTCAAAACGTCGGCATGTGTGTCTTTTGTTTCCATATCTTCCTTTGCTAAGTATTTAGTCACTGCTCGAATATCAATTTTTTCCATCTTCACAAATCACTAATCTAGAAAAAAACAACAGAAAGGCGTCCACACCACAGAACTATTCCCGGAGCACTTACGCGTTACGTGTTTACTTATATAGGATTACCTTTACTATGTGGGAACCTCGTTTCGCTGGCGCTGACATCTGGTGGTGATATCAAAAACCTTTCTAGCCACCGTCGTACCATATGCTATACTTTAGAATTAACCATTCCTCGACCTCGCATGCAGCCTACCTTAATTTATTCTGCCCAACATGCCCATTCCCTTTCCCTCCCCTTGTCTCTCTTAACCGGCACGCACTGTCTACTGTGCGTGCCGGTACTATTACTACATCAGTCACAACATTTCACTGGCGCAAAATAAGCCCAGCATCCACTTTTACCTCTTCCCCAAACATGCCCGCCAATTCTCTCTTTGCTTTCATTCCGTCCATTTCTATCAACCATTTAGGCATCGAAATTACCATGGAATAATCAGTGAGCGTAAAATGAACACAAAAAACTATCAAAATTCATGAATTTGTGAAGCCGTAACATGAAAAATAAAAAAAGGGATTTCTTTGTTTACACACGTATTTCTATTCGTCGTGTTGTTAGACGCATTGCGCGTTCGACAAATTTAATAATCATCAGTTGCCTATTAACTGATAACGAAAAGAGAAGTGATATCCTTTCATTCCAAAAAATGATGAGTTAATTATTCTCGGTGAATTATTATTATTTATAACTATTGTTTCGTCCGCGAAAAATCTTTTGATATAGAATAAAGACTAAGAAATTTCAGATAGAAAATTAAACGGACGACTCACAAACGGAACCAAATGAAAAGAAATGTCAAAATATAACAATTGGGTGGTACTTGCGAAAGTTCTCTTTCTCTCTCTCTCTCTGTGTGTGTGTGTGTATGTGTGTGTGTGTGTATATATATTTTTTTTTCGCATACTGCTTACTTGCCTGCGAGTGTAAATTCTTTTTTAGCATGATTTGGGCTCCTTCGTGAACGCCTACTGAACTTGACCGTATCTCCGCTTGATGTCCGTCGACCTCATTCTATCATATGTTATCAGTGAAGGGGAGTGACTGAATTTATATATATATATATATATTAAAAATGTTATCTATTTTAATTTTGTATTCTATTGTGCCGTCCAAATGATATATATATATATATATTTATTTATATGTTATAAACTGATTACATTAATAGTGAAATATACATTAGTTATAGATGGAAGGAAATGGCAATGAACTAATTATCCAAGTCATTGATTCCCCTCGAAGGCAACCAAGATTCATGCATATCCAAGAAAAAGTAACCAAATTTGAAAAAAACATCAAGTAATCATTTGCAGAATATTTGAACAATGCAAGAGAGATGGAAAAAGGATGAACTCAGAAAGCCATCAAGAGTCTCATCGTTGACTTATAACTCGATCCCCAAGCCCCTCATGAAAAAAAGAGGTCAATTTCGAGGGAACCGCATACACCTTTAGAGGTTCTCAAGGAGAGACACGAGGCAATTAAAACGACGGAAGAAGAAGAGAACAAAAATGGTTGGCTGTCGGCGTCGCCGCGTCCCCCGCCGTTCAAGGAAGCGATGTTTCGGCCGCGAAGCGAGACGGGCACCGTTCCCTTCCCGACGTCGACGTCCCTAAGATGGCGGTGGGGATTCCTCCTTATTATGTATGAGTTACTTCAAACGAGAGGGGAGGGGACGGTCGAAAGGCATTCCTTCGACGAAGCCGCGGTCGAAATGGAGAGGGACCTAAGTGGAGGAAGTGGTGGGACTGAGGCAGAAGGACACGCACAAAGGAACGGAGGTGGAGGACGGAAGAGAGAGAGAAAGCAGGGCGAGGGCAGAATTGGAGAAAGGAGAGAGGGAAAGGGAGCGAGAGAGGATTTGGATTTTGAGAAAGCTTCCCAGAGCTGTCTTGGGAAAAAGAATGCAAGGAAACAGAAGGAAGTCATTACTCAAGGCGGACGGGAGATCATTTTCTCATGGTTACTTCACAGAGGGTGCAAAGAGACGAAGGGGGGGGCTCTCGTGGGAGGGGGAGGGTGGGCGGAGGAGTTGGCAGGCGAGGGGGGAGGGGTCCGTGTCTTGGAGTGGGGGAGAGGCAAGAAGAGGCAGCCGAGGCAGGAGAGGGAGCGGGAGGACTTAATTGTCGAGAAGGTGCTTCGAGGAGGTTGAGCGCAGACGAGAGAGGGAGGGGTGGAACTGAGCCCCGGAATAAGACAAAAAAGTTATATTTACAAAAAAAAAGGTTTCCCTCTCGTCCGGGTATTCTGAATACAGAACGAGCGGGTGGCTTCTTAGGCTCACCAAGTGTTGAATGAGGCGAGAGTATGGCACTTTCCATCCCGTTCGCCCTCCGAGAGAGAGAGAGTCAAGGGAGGAGGGAGAGAGAAAAAAAGGCGAGACGGTGGATTAAATGGAACGGCCAGCGTCACATGTCCGACTATTTCTCGTCCCACACTCCAACGACAAGTTCGCCGAGGTGAAGGAAGTTGAAAAAGCAAAGCGAGACTTTTGCCGATACGCGGGGAAACAGCACCGACTACACACGGAATATGGTTAAAGAATGGGAAACGATCGGAGTCATCGGAGTTCAGAATCAAGCAAGAGAAACAATGGTAGCGAAAATTATCGCTAAGAATACATAAAAACGTTTTTTTTCAGCAGGCAAAGAGTCATTATAAGCCTCTGGGGAAGAACATCTTGCTAAAAAATTTAAATTTTTTTTAGCAAAGCAAAGGATGGATCATTCTGAAAGAAAGACGGAGGCATTCTTCATAAAAAAGTATTCCACGTGACGTGAAATAAATATCGATGAAAGACTCTTAAGGTACTTTGGCGGAGGTATTGTGGACGAGGAGGGCTTAGCAGTGTGGACATTGTTAAACAAAGGAAATCTGAAGGATATCAATTATCCCTCACACTTGAATTGAACTATAAGTAAACATTGGCGATTCCGGAGAAATATCTGCACGTCGATTTGCACTTCCATAAAACGGCCTAAATAAATATTGCGACATACGGACAGTATGGATAAAAGGTGGTGAAAAACGTCCATCAAAGTAATGATCTTCAGTAACTATTTGTAAAACAATACTTTTTAATGAAATTTTTACATTGTGAATGCAACACAGCCTGTAAGAAAATCTCATCTACTTTTAATGATAAGGATTGACATGTGATAGACACATACGAAGGGCTAAACTTTTTAGAACGCGATCTAAAACGAATATAAATACCGAAAACCGTGCACTACAATGAAACATTCTTTAACTCCAAATCATTTCCGTATCCATTTACGCCGTCCAACGTCCTCATTCATTTCCACCAATATCTAGCATATTCAACATTCTAGCTCCCTTTTTTTACTCGCAGTATCCCCATCCATCTACTTTTCCTATCTCTTCCTTGAAACTCTTTCCAGAACTCTCGCTCCTCCAACACTATATGCCAAGTACTTCTTCGTTTGTTTTTCTTTCCCTCCATTCCCTTTAGCACTCTTTTCCAGAGCAGGTAGAACAGTTTACGTATCTCGGAAGGGTTTTGGACCAACACGGTCAAAGTAGTATGGACGTAAAGAGAAGAATTGCGTTAGGCAAAGAGGCTTTCTCAAGGAGGAGGGAGTTGATGACGGGGAAGTTGTGTCCGGAGGTTAAGAAAAGACTCGTAAATACTTCGATATGGAGCGTAGCTATATGTACGGCGCGGAAACGTGGGCATTGAAGTAGGAGGGTAGGCGTAGATTGGAAGCTTTGGAAATGTGGTGTGGAGAAGAATGGAGAAGGTGAAATGGACAGAAAGGAAAACAAATGAGGAAGTACTAGGGATGGTGGGCGAGGAGAGGGGTTTGTTGAGAGAAATCCTATGGAGGCAGGAAAAATGAATTAAGGGCGTATTGGTCGGCAGTGGGTTGTTGAAAACTGTAATAGAGGGGGGGATGTTAGGCAAACGAGAAAAGAGCAGGAACAGGATAGGGACGCTGGACGGGGTGAAGGAAGGAAGGATGAAGAGGGAATTGATGTAGTGTAGGGTGATCGATTGTGTTTTGTTTGGAGTCGCAAGTTATTTATGTGATAGTTGTGTCCATCCGAAAACCTAACTTAACCGGCAGATTACTTAATAATAATAAATCTTTTCTGTACCCTTATCTCGAAACCATGCAACCTACGCTTATCCTATTCTCTTGAAAACCACGTTATCAAGCCGCAGAAAAATATAAATAGTTGATATTCCGTACAAAATTACGTGAGAATAAATTACCAAACATCATAATATAGGACCAACGGGAGGAAGTACCAGTCAAACAAAATACATCTCATCGTTCTATACCTGCCAAAGCTTCATTTAGCAGATAAATTCACTGTCGCGTTGAACGGAATTATAATAATGGGACTATGAAAACCGTGAAGTAGTATCGAACAAAATCGGTGATTTTTAGAACGCGTTGGAACGCTCAAGTGAGAAAAATGGAATATCTCGTTCCCAGGGGGGATCCAGAGTTCCAATACGTGTTGTGAGGGCAACGCCGCCGTTTGGGGAAAACAGGAGGAACTCGGAAAGAGACAGCGAAGGAGCCGAAGATGAACTCGGGAAGAGAGTGGCATGGAGGACCGCCATTCGGTGCTTAAACTCCATCTACAAATCTCTGGTGAGATAGGGAGAGACGCGAAAAAATAAGAATTGGACTGCAGGCGGGGGATTCGCTCCGAGTTCAGCCTCCGAGGAAGTGGGAGGAGAGGGTGGTCACGAGGAGGGAAAAAGGCAAACGAAACGGCACAATTTCCGGGAGACAAAAACCACATTGCGATCGCTCTCACCCCCGGAGCCCACAGTGCCCTGACCCCCGGAGCCACCTAACGCCCCCAGACGGGGCAGCAATCTCTCCGGCCACGGACGAGCAAATAATTCCCTCACGGTCCCAAACGCCCCCTACTCCCAAAACCCACCCACACACCTTCTCCCGCCGGGGAGGTCACCATGGGAGGCCCATCCTTTCCCTCTCCCGCCCCCCCTGGGGTTTCTAAGGACTACCCTCGCCAGGGTATACCACGGAATCGGAGAAAGGAAGAGAACGGACGCGCATTGAAGACGGCTCCCTACGCCCACTCGGCCTTCGGAATATTTGTTTCCGCAGCGGAAAAGACTCCCTCAGTCCGCTGAGCGATTCGGATGACGTCGGGCTAACGTGACGAAATCGCAGAAACGTTGGAAGATAATTCGCATCCAGGGCGGATACAGAGCGGACCCCCCACACCCTATCCCCGTGAAGGAAACCAATTGAGGTCCAATTCGAGTAGAGAGATACGAGTAGTATTTCTTACTAATGTCCCGTGATGCGTGTGAAATATTGATGAAACTACAATTCTCGAATGCTACAAAATGAGCTTTTTAATTTTTTATTTCCCTCAAGCTCTAGCATTTTTTTAAACTTGGAGATATTATTTTAAAATAAAAAACTTAGGGAAGGATCACAAAACCTAAATTATGCAACAAGCAAAGAGTAGTTCAGTGATAAATACGCTTTAGCGCTGACCCGAGTATCCCGGTTTCGGTGACTGGTACTCCGGATACCTTCAGCATCAAACAGGCGTTGTCTTTTTTCATGTCTACCAGGCCTTCCTTGGCAAAACACGGTCAGCTCATTGAATCAGGAGAAAACTCCTGCTACCTTGTCAATAAGTGAATTTAACAAGGCCTTGAGCCCACCATTACCTGGCATCTACTCTCACATATCAAACAGACATTAGGGTTTATTACTTCGGATTTTTATTCACGATGCAATATTTTACTGACAACGTATGTTTCGCTGCTGCGTTTTAGGGTCGATCCCCTTGCAGGAACCCTATATATGATTCTCATTTGATTCGTTCCGCAACGGGCAGTGATATTGTCATTAGCAAAACATAACTTTGACAATGCATGTGTTGAATCACTCCCTCCCACGTACCCTATCGGTAAACTATGCGGAAGTGGAAACCACAAAGGTGTCGTCTTGATTATGTACACCTCAATCTAAATTATAGACACCCATTATGTCAGTCCTTACCCAGTTATTCAAATTGCCAACACAATTATATTTGATTGGAAATTTTTATCTGATTGTTCCGGATGGATCCGTAATTTAAATTAAGGGTTCATTCAACTCATTCAGCTTCCCTTCATCGCCGTTCAAAACAACGAAGGAAAGCTTCGCAAGATCTGCAAATCTTCGGATTTATACTTTCACCTCAACTATTGACTTAGTTTCTCAATTTATTTATTCAGTCCCGACTTCTTGTCGGAGAATGACCAAATCCCCTCCAAGGTGCACGGGAATCGCGTTCTTTTCGTTCCGATTCAGTGCGGTCCAAATGAAGGATGAGGAGGTCAGAGGGGGGGAGTGGGATCACCTAGATGAATCTTTCGGAGGGAGGACTTTGACGCGATAATTGAATGGCCTCCAATTGTTCGAGGATTATCAGTCACCGCGGGCACTCAGTGGCCAATCAAGCATTTAACGACGACCCGAACATTCCTCGAGAGTGGATGGGGGAACCCTGGAAAACTAAATGTCCGAAGGAAACCGCCCTCCAGGGGGGGGGGGGGGAGGAAGCTAAAAGGGGACCGATAACTTCAGGGCCATTTGGTCGGAGCGGGGGACAGCGGATGAGGGTTTTTACCGAAAGCTCCCTCCCGTCTTACGCTTCCTCTCCCCAAAATCACTCTCGGCGCCGAACCTTGGTCCGCCAATCCTACGAGCGACGGTGATACCGAATGCGATACCTCTCTTTTTCAATTTATCCACACGGAATAACTACTAACTAAATTATCATTTCCAAGAAAGTACATTAAAAACAGAGATATCCCTAGAAATTCGAGTTTTTAGGTTCACTGAACACGTATTTTTCGCATCTTCCCCCACTGCACACAAGTGACGGATTAAATTTGGCCACGAAAGCTAAAAAACCATTCATCTGATCAGCATGACCTTTTATATTTCATACAAACATTTAGTTGTGAAAAAAGAAGATAAGATTTTGCTCCAAATTGACCCACCGGTGGTGAGCGTCTAGGATTTTCATTTCAAAGCTTGACATCAGCACTACGCAAAAACCCATTTCACATGAATAGCAGATCTTAAAACTAATATCTTCAAAACTATCGCGATTTTTTCGGAAGCGCTTTTTTATTTTTCTTATTTAAAAATTAAATAATTACGTTATTAGCAGTAAATTGAAACGTTACTCAAATAAATGACCGGTCTCTCTAGATATATTCAAAATTTAACACATCTTGCAAGAAAACATTGTAAAACGATATTCCTAAGCAGGCTTGCATTGGTTCCGACTTGCTTATACGATATGTCCTCTTGCTTGTGGTGAACACCAATGTAACTGAATTTTCCCAGACGCCTCATTTTCTAAAACAGGGAGAATATCGACTCCATTCCATTTCGGGAGAAAGCTGCTTCAAAATAAATAACCTAGAAAAAATTATAGGAATTAGAATTGTGAAATTGTGAAGAGAGATATTTTAATTATTACTCGCCAAGTCACGAAATATATTTTCAATAGGGTTAATATTGCAGTGTATTACCCCTCGATTCTCACATGCAGTCCTTGCCTTAGGTAAGAAGAAGGAAAACGAACGATTATTTTTCCTCAGAACAATAAGGGATCAGAATAACGCCCGGCCGCGCTAGGGGGGAAAAGTATTCCGGGTCAAAGGAGTCTAATGTGTAATCACCCCCCACCACTCACCTTAGTGATAGCTTACAGGTTACTGTGTAGTTTAATAATAAAATTTAAGAGGAGAGAAGTGAGTCGGTCACATAATATTTTTCAAAAAGACCAATCATTGCTGAGCACACTAATAAACTTATGGCATAAACGTGGGATGAGAATCAATGATTTTATATCGTAGACACTGACGTATTCAAGGAATAGCTAAGTCCATAATTACGATTTATATTATAACTCACGTGTGCGGATAGATAATATCATGTAGCAAACAATTCCCAAGTTACAATCAAACTTGCCTTGGAAAAATAACTTCACATCTCAATTCCAATCAATAATCTACCGGGAGGATCCAAATTAGCGCAGAAATTTCACCGAACTAGCAGGTTTTTAAGGTGAAGATTCGCAGAATTTATAGTGTTTGGTAAGGAGGATTTCACAAAAAGTACGAATATTCGATTCTAAATCTATTAATTTCTTCGAGATACCTTTATCTTGATAGGTGCACGCATGGCAATTAACATCAGCTGCCACAATATCAGACGAACCAAGATGTGTCCAGGAGATCCCGCTTAAAATCACACAAAATTGACAGAATTTCAAATGATGGACACACCAGTTCATATGGAAAGCGTCGATGAAATGAATATGGACACATTGAAAGGCTTTTTTCAACCGTCCGATCCGCAAAAATTAAAGCGTGACTAAAAATAAGAAAATAAAGAGTGGAAAAACCAATAACACGATATGAAAATAGATACATATTTTTCTTCACAATCTATTCAATTCGAAAAATATTTTATCGGTTTTTTGCAATACTCCTTTCCAAGGTTCGTCGACAACGAACGTCTGTTTGACATCCGTCCGAATGCCTCGGAATTTATTCATGGCGAATGGAAAGAAAAAGACATCAGGGGGCACCACAAATAAGGTTGGAGCATAAACAGGAAAAAAAGGAAAAAAGAGAACGACCATTCTGATGCAATCAATGTTCCCAGGCAACAGTGCACTCGAGAAAACAATGGTTATTATTTCATTGGATCAGTTGAAATGAACGGAACGTATTTCAAAGTTACTTTACACAAAAAAAATCCCAGAGCAGACGTACAATCGCGTGGGCGGACAAAAGTCTCTGGCCGCAAGTGTGCTCCGAGGTACTCCCCCAACCTTTCAGCCGTTCTTAATGAAAAATTCTGCTAAACGCGTCGGCAGCAAGGAGACAAAGCCGTGGGGAATAAACCCCGCCCCACAAATCCATTGCCCGCCTCCACGGGGACAAACACCCGATCAACTTTACCTCTCCCATCCCAGAGCGAATCTTTCTCCAGCACATGATATCCACGGGGGATCGCACCTCCCCATTTTGGGGCGACTGTGGACTCGGGCCGACATGGACGCACTCCCATCATCGACTTAGAGCAGACCCCCCCCCTGCCTTCAGCCCTCCCATTATGTTCCGGCGATCGCACACAAAAGAGGAGAGAGAGGCAGGCGGACGCCGCGGACAATCGCCGCTGCTCGTGGCAGGGAGGGACAACAAAGGCACAGTTCCTAAAGTCTTCCGCAACAATGGAGCGATGAAGACGAGGGGGTGGGGAGGAGGCTCGGAGAAGGAATCATCGAAACAATCCAAGCGGGCAGATTTTTTCCTTCATCGATTCCATTTTTATCCAACCTATCGTCCGCTATTTTCGTCCCCCCCCCGCCATCCTCTCCCACCTCATGCCTCTTAGACGTGCCAGACTTATTCTATGGGCGCCGTAATCCCGGACCAGAGACCCTGCGGAAGAGGCCCGAGGCCTTCCAGAACTGGGTCGGGAGGGGGGGAAATTATATATATCAAAGGAGAAATAACCTCGCGCGATCATATTACACTTCGAGGCTATAACTTCTCGAAGATCAAGAGGTTGTTAGTTTTCTTCCGTTACGAGAGATCCCTGAATTATTACTTGGGGTAATTTTGGATACCTCTGTCCCTTGATGAAACCTTTTCGACAATGTCACATTCGGATAGATACTGTCGATTTCCACGCCCGTGCGGCAAATCCACTTCCATTCAAGCATCAACGGAAATCACTTGCTAATCGCATAGTCATGTGTATTTATTTCTGGTAAATTATAAGATTCTGGGGAATTATAAGAGGGATATTCACGAAAATCTATCTGCAAAATGACATCTTCGAACGGGATATTTGTTTCACCATAATTATACAGAAAAAATTTATCGAGATCTAAATGAACCAGAGAACAATAGAAACATCAATGATCATTTCCACAATTAGGGACAGGCGTACGCCAGAGGCATTTTGCAGAGAATGAGAGGAAAATTAAAAGAAACCTGGCGCCGGCATTAGCCCACACTATTGAATAAAGCAAACAAGGGTCAGAAAATTGTCAACGTTGTCCGACCGCCTTAGGGGGAAAGGTATTCTGAGTCAAAAGTAGTCTTGTTTTTGAGTGTTTTGAAATCATCCCCTGCCACACACCCTAATGGTGGCTCGCAGTGTACTACATAAATAAACAAATAGAAAAATTGACGTTCCATCGGAAGGATTGAGTAGTGCACCTGATGCACCCCTATGTCATCGATTTATCAAAACCTCCGGAAAACATCCCCATATTCCCGCCCTACATGCGAAACATTCTCCGCTCTATCACGGCGTTATCAAGTTACTGTTCACCTGTACGAACACAGTTGAACTCCTTCATGCAGAGATTTTTGGAGATGGCGATCAAAGAGAGAGTTCGTCGGACATTCTGCATTCTAATATCAGCATGCTTTTGTCTTCATTTTAATTTGCACAGTACCCTGCAAGCCACGGCTAGGGTGTGTGACAGGGGGTATTACACACTAGTATCGCTTTTCACCCAAAATATTTTCCACCCTGGCGTGGTCGAACAACGTATTCTGATTCCTTATCGTCTGTGGGGAAAATGGCATCTTAAAACTATTCGTTTTACACATACTCTATTTTTATAGACACAATCTCTTCTACCGTATTACGGTTGTGCTTATAATACATTTTCAACATCATCGCTAAAGAGACATCCTTCCAATTTATGCACGAGATTTAATCTGCTATTTAACCCTCGCTCAGAGAGTGATTCCTAACTTAGATCCTATACTTATTTTGTCACGCTCCTCAGTTTGTCATAACAACGTTTTCCAAATAGCTCCTTTAAGCTGCACGCGATCCAATACGGCAATCAATCAAACTTCGTGAGGATCCCACACACTTCATTTTGCTTCTGCTTCTTGTAAAGGATCTGTTCAACCAACTACTACTGGAACGAATGCATGGGGAAAAGGGGAAGTACACGCTGTTAAACGCCCAACAGCAAAGGATACTATCCGCAGAGACTCAGATCAGCGGAGAAACATGTTATTTCAAATGACGAGTGTGAATTTTCACAAGGAAACGAAATTACACTGGAAATAAAGACACAATGAGGACGATAAAAGAAATGGGAGGAGTGGAATACACAGACGAGAAGATGATGAAAGAAGACACTTTGCTTTTCTACATAGAATTTTTGTACTACGACCTAGGTTTCGTTATAGCGTAACATCTTCAGGTCTGTCCTGAAGCTGTTACCTTAAGATGTTCCGCTGTAACGAAACCTAGGTCGTAGTAAAAAAAAATTTATGTGAAAAAGCAGAGCATTTTCTTCTTTCACCATGAAGGATTTCCACCGTGTCATGCCAAGCAAAAGATACAATTCCCACCGAGAAGAAATAAGTGGCATCTGGTTTTCATTAGTAGCTGAATTGAAATATACTGAAGAGTATAAATTAAACTCGTACACGCGATGAAATATTTGGGGCCTAGTTTTGTCTTTTATAGCCCTTGAACAACCATGCAATTCAGATTTGTGGTGGTGCATATTGATCAATATTCATTAATTGCATAATTCGCATTTTACGAAGTCGGCACCCACCGAATTGTCTCCCCAAGATGTCTCACCGACATTAATAGTTGGCCTGCGTCTACCCTTACCTTGATCTAGAATGAATTCGAGACGAGGCAGGAGTCGGAATCGAGGGAATCAGCCGAAAATTACAATTCCGAAATCCCAGATTGGCGCCGGGCGAATCCTTGGGAGGATTTTGGGATTTCTCCGAATTTACATTTTTCAAATCAACCTCTTAATCACAGCATCGATTTGATGGCACGGGTCACAAGGTCAAATCACCCGCAGTCAAATTTTGATAAGAACTAGATTTTTAGAATCGGCTGAAAAAATTACACTAAGGTGTGCTTCAAAGCACTCCCTCCCAGGCTAAACACGTTCTCCCCGCCCTTTTCCTTTGTCCACTCTTTACACCATCAATCCGAAATTAATTTGATTAAGGACTTACTCTCTCCCCTTCTTACTTCCCTCCTGGGCGTTCTTCATTTTATCCCACCCTTCAACATATCACTCTAGCATCCACACTTAAGATATGTTGGTATTTTTTCGCAAATGCCCCTTTGTTTCAAATAATTGAATGCAATTCATAGGCTAGGGCAATAAAAAAAATCGCCATGCTAACTTAAATGGCTTAAGACTGGAAAAATTAAAAAGACTAATTAAAAAACATTGAAATGTAAAAAGAAGGATTCAATAAAAACTTAAATAGAACACTCAGGAGAAAACTCGGCGATAAATCTTCAAAAGAAGGACGAAATCTTATGATGTTAACTCAGAGCGGAAGAAACAACTAGCATTGCCAAATAAAATGTTACACATGTAAGAAATCACAAAATCAACACAACTGCAGGCGTTTTCTACTTCTAGGAAGATTGATGTAAGCGAAGTAACATTGGATGAGGCTGGGACATTCATTCATTCACAGCCCACCTTTGCTAACAGATTTTCAATTCACTACAACTGATAAGGAAACCGAAATTTTTCTCAGTTTTGGGAATTAATTTCCGACATTTCCAAACAAATTACGCACAAAATGCCACTCTGTTTCACATTTGCGTTCCTAAATCTTGCTAGCCAATTGAAATAACCGAGCAACGAGGATTGGAAATGAAGTTGTTTTGCTAGGAGGGGCAAGGAGAATTGGAGCCGTACCGATGTGTACTTTCAAAACCTACCTCCACCGGTAGATAAGCGATAATAATAATAACAATGACCTTTGTAAAGACATACGGAGAGACGTCAGTATAAAGCAGGAGGAGACCGTTCACTCGGGCTTAACAACATATCCGGCGGATACAAAAGAGCCATGGCGGTAATCGAATAGAGCTTCCCTCCCTACTGCCCCCTCGCCCCGCCCCCGAGAGGAGGCAGCGCCCGATTTTCCGCGAGATTCACCGGGGGGGGGTGGAGGCGAGGCGTCGAATGCACGGCACGCACGAATCCCTCCGCAGCATCCCGCTCAATTCCTGGACCAGACTGAAAAGCGCGGTCGCCCCGGACAATCGCTCGCGGCGAGTAGTGGGGGGGGGGACAGCGATCGGGGCACGCACGGCCTCACGGCCAAACGCACGCATTGGCCGACGCACGGCGTGCACCCGACGCGATGCACGCCGTCACATGCGCACAATGGAGCAGCATCGAGCGGTCACGGATGAGCGAATTATTCAGCACGTGTGCTGCTGAATGGGCTGTTCCCAAACTATTCCGACGGCCCGCCGCCGACTGTGGAAACTATGGCGAGCCGGGGAAAAATATGTTATTCCGAACGGCTCCAGGTGAATTGTTAAATTATTGGCGGCATTACTTTAGCCGATGGGGAGGCGTAGAACATCAGGAAGGTTTTTGCCAAATGGAAACGCGGAGTAAGTGAGTTGACTCTGAGCGACAAAACTACGACGAAACAATCGATACGTACGTTTCTGTTAAAAAAGAGAACATCAGTTCTTTCAGAGCGGAAAAAACTGAGCACTGTCCCATCCCAGGGGATGCATTTTTGATGGGGGAACTGAATGGGGGGTCGGGGGGGGAGAGAGATACAGCCACGGTTATGCACGAAACCGATTGTGCAAGAACGATTGCATTCAATTTTTATTCATTAAAACGGCACATTTATTAGGTAGCAAAATCTTTATGCTCCATATAAGGGTTGTCTTATTTTTTCACAAACCTAGAAAAAAACTGTTTTAGACGGTGTATAGTGTTTCTTGTTAAAATTATGACACCATGAAATGGAAACACAAAATGGTCAACGGAGATGAGAAACATGGTGGGTACAAAATATGTGTCAGTCTGTCTTGAAATCTTCCGATATGCCCCAATATACGAGGGTTGGCTGAAAAGTAATGCACACATGCTTGTAGACCACAAAAAAATGACCTTCAGAAGCACTCCTGGCGAAACGTGGAAGTAACATTCCCCCTCAACACGCATGCGCAGGTTTGAGGTCCTTAAATTCACCCCGTGTATTTTGAGAAGCGGAAGTATGGAGACGTGTTCTAGTGCCATGCCAACGTGAGTTAAACAGCGTGCTGTTATCGACCTTTGAACTGCTGAAGAAGTGACTCCTACTGTGATTCATCGTCGTTTGAAGGCTGTTTATGGTGACGATGCGGTTGACGAGTCCATTGTAAATCGAAAGGTAGTATAATTTCGTTGTTGCGAGCCTGGAGAGTCATAATTGTTGATGAAACACGCAGCGGATGTCCGATCACTGCCACAGACGATAAACATCGCAAACTCGTCGAGGATTTGATTCAAAATGGCGGGCGAATCACTCAAAAGCGTATCGCAGTTAAATTAATCTCGTGGTTGCGAGCCTGGAAAAGATACACCTCAAGGATAATCATTACACCTCGGACGACATGGTGAATACAGCTGCCAAGTCCTGGATTCCAGAAAAGTCGCGTTGACATTGCAATAAAACACGTCTCCATACTTCCGCTAGGCAAAATACACTGGATGAATACAACGACCTCATACCTGCGCATGCGTATCGTGGGGAAATGTTACTTCCACATGCCACCAGGAAAAATTTTGAAGATCATTTTGTTTGTGGTCTACGAGCATGTGAGCACTGCCTTTGGGCCTTCCCCCCGTTAGCTCAACGTTTTCCAAATACACGTGTAAAGAATGAAGTTCCGAAATTTCGGCCTCGTCATCAACACAGATTAAGTTCAACAGGAATAAAAGGAGGCGTAATGACCGTACGAAAGCCAAAAAGAGAGAGAGGGAGAGAAAGAAAGAGAAAAGCCGGCCTTCTTGGAATTTAAGAAGAGAGGAAAATGTCGTTGTACATCTATATTAAAGAAAAACAAATTTCAAATTCAATATCAGACGAATCGAACTTAAAATAGAAACCTTGAAAGTCACAATGGATCCATGAGGAAATCCTATTGCAAAATTTTACAGTGACTATTCATAGAAAATCAAGACTTTTCTTTCTTTCGATACAAAACTTGAAAAAGAGAAATATCAAAAAGCGGAGTGAATAAATCACAAGAAGCACAATAGAATCACTTTAGACTCTTCTGGGAAAAATCTCCCGAGCACAAGGGACGATGCTAAAGATTTGGGCTCCAAATCATTCGAACGCACGGATAAATAAAGGCCCTTAATAAGGGAACTCAAAAACTCCATTACTTGGAAACAGTTTTGGATATCAATGGAAGTTGCTTTTAAATCACCTCCCGAATTAAAGTGTGAACGACGCACCGGATAAAAAGGCCACTTCACGGAACTTTTCTTGGGAATCAGATTTGACATTAAGTAAGGCAAAACTGAAGGGTGTGGAAAGCCGACAGGATTCCGCCGTTTCAGTCAAACACAAGGAAATCCATGCTACCATTTCTATGTCTTAAAGAAACAAGACGCATTAGAAATAACTTCTTGGGAATACTCTCTCGAAAGAATTATGACGACGTTCAGGAGTTTGACAAAGAGGACCTACGAGGGAGTTATAAAACGGATTAATAGATTTTTTTAGTCTTTAGGGACGCAGAAAGACAAGCAAAGATATTATATTAAAGGAAAGAGTGTGTTCTGCCACCGAATTATCCGCGTCGGAACCCAAAACTGTAGACCTCTCGATGACGCAGAGCAAACACTCTCGCAGAGCAGCCAAAGAGATTGAAAGAAAACAAACGAAATGAAACGCCATTCAGCAAAGGGAGACTAATGTAAATACATGACGGGAGATTGTGCGGACATCATTTTAAACTCATCAACACACAAAAGCACACAAACTTATTATAGAAAGATTAAGAGGAGTAAATCGAAAATTAATGAGTGCAGTCATCACACCCGGTCTTGAACGTGTAGATGTCGAGAACGTACCCCGTTCTTCTTGAAACTTTTACTAATCGAAAAAGAAAGAGCAAGAACGTAAGGGGAAAGAACTTTCTCCAAGTTCAGAAATATTTCACCGCAGATTTCCAATTACTGAGATGTTCTCCTCCAACGTAATGAGTCGGGTATTACTCTTCGATCGATAAAGCAGCGTTTTTCAAGCTAGTAACAACGAACTAAAGACGGCGTAGGCGTATTATCCAAGCTTGTCTGGTTTTCGAACACTCTCCGATTCATCTCCTTCTTAATCCGAGGTTTTTCTTCGAGATTGTAACAACGTTAGATTTCCGTAAAATACTGAGCAATTCGTGGATTAATTTTTAATTTAAAAGGTGTAACGAAAATCAATGAGACGTAAACCGTGCAGAGGGAAAACTACAATCGCGACGGCCCGACCATCAAATTTAATGCCAATCATGACGATGAATGATTCGGTTGGCACAGGATTGGAACGTATATTCCTCCATTGGCACAGAACCCTCCGGTACGGAGGAATACAATTCAACGCCGGAGAAACCCGAGTTCCTCCCTCTCCCACACGAGCGCATTCAAAAATCCAGCCTGCCACGAGGTTAAGGGGAGGATGGGCTGGGGGAGGGGGCGGCCCTGGGGAAGAGGGAGGAAAAGAAGATGAGAGGCGAAGCACAAGGGACGGATTCCCACGGTTGATAATCATTCAGAGGAGGAGCAAGAGGGCGGAGAGAAGAAAGGAAAGCAGTGCGGGGACGCGAATTTCCGAATGGAGCCGGGATTCTTGTTGTTGGGAAGGGGACGGGGAGAACTCCCCCGGGAAGCGAGGCGGGTGGACGAGGGGGCGTGGGGGATGGCGGACATGGGGGGTGAATAGGAGAATGGGGGTAGATAAATAACTCTCGAGTAGACCATAATCTAGGAATCTTATGTAAAATGCATTGGCACATTTATGAATTGATTCCTTCGTGAAATAATCGTAGGAACAAAATACATATTTCATTTGGTTACTCATAAATATGCCTTCTCAAACACAAAAAGAGCAAATCAAAATACATTGCACCTGCTCCTCAATAACCAGATAGAAATCCATGAGCATTCACCATCTCATGGTCCTTCATTATTATGCCCCCTCAGTGGAGAACATATTAATTAGCACTGCTATATTCGTATCATCTCTATTAATACCTCACACGATTATACACGTACTTCTGACCTCTAAGATTACTTTGTCGCCCACTGCCAAACAAAATAGAAAGCCAAAATTTACCGATCGTCTACGTAGATTACATAACTGCGTACTTTACGAGCACGTTGTAGTATACAAGAGTAGAAGAGGGCAATACGTGAAGTTGAACATCACTTCTTTCTTTTCCTGAACGTTACCTAATATAGGCTCAGGGCCTTTCATTTGGTGGTGACTTATAGCATCACTGAGGTCTATTACAAGAATTTCTTTGTGCTACTACAAAACGAAAAGAAGGGACTTTCCCTTCTTACAGTATTTACTCTCATAGAAATCTCTTTCCTCCCGGAAAGGCATTGATTCGATACTTCTTTTTGTGGAAAACGATCCGCCGCTAACGACTGGGTTTCTATGGTGACCGCATTCAAAATGGACCAAAACGACGATGAAAGTCCGCAAATGAACGCCGTTTCATACATTTCTGCGTGATATTCGGTAAATAGAGAACAGTATTAGAATACTACACGCTCTCAATCCGTACATCTAAGTAATAACGGTTTCTCTACTATGGCCATTACTCCAGATTATTCTATTCTCGTATGATGTTTCAAGTCCCATGGCAGCAACGCAGTCGCTTCCTATTTTAATTAGATAATCAATAAAATTATGCTTCTCGACATTTATAAAAAGTTTGAAAGAAACATATTCACAAAAAACCAGCAAAATTATCCGATAAGGACGGAATGCATCGAAGAAATGCAATGCATGTGAAATGGTCACAACAGCAGACGGATTCAAGTACTCATTATTGCCTCCCAAACCACACAATCATAACAATATCGGCCGTATTCAAGGCTAGTTTTTAAACTGAAAAAGCAAACTTTAAACATACACTCGAAACACCCATTATGGCATGAAACAGATCGGGAGGCGGGCGACCAATCCCTTCCTTCCTCCAACCCACCTATTGAACATCCTCGCTTCCATGGCGACCTTCAACATCCCACTCAACCCACCGATATCTCCCCTACCCACATTCCCCGTCTCCTTGGGAGTCCGTTTGGCAACCTCCTCTCTTCTTAAATCATGTTTAAAACTCGTTAGTCTTCCTCTCTGTCCCAACTATTCAATCGATTGCCTTGATAAACAGCCAATAATTACCTCTTTGGATGGGAGGAAGACAAACCCCAAGGAAAAGCAACATTGCATTACATAACCATCGACGTTGTAGGAGAATGATATTAACAACGTAAAAGAAAATGTATCATGTAAAGATGCAAACGCACCTTGATAAAGCTACTAATAAGTCATGCAATGGAGACATGCGCTTAAATGACTATCCGAATTCAAATCGATTTCTGACGTATGATACCCAAGATTCTATTAACATGAATGCCAACAAATAAAACACCATGACATGACACAGATGTAATTGTATATACGTACAAGGTTTGTATAAAAATCATTGGTAACAATTTTTTCTGACGAGTGCTGAATGAAGTGAAGTGCTAAATGCAGAGAAGTGCTAAATGCAGACCGTCGGTTAGGTGTACGTATGATTGAAGATCGTATTGGCATTGATAAGACATTGACATGACATGTCTCAGGACCATTATATCACTGAAAAATTGGCGATGCGAAAGATCTGCGCTAAACTCGTCCTCCCGAAGTCTTGACGAACCACCAGAGTAGCAGAGTCGAGTGTATGCATAGAACTTCAACGGCAACGCAACGATTCCCCAACCCCCTTACAGTCCCCCCAAACTTGGTACCAGCAGACTATTTCCTAATCCCAAAATTGAAATCCTCCCTCAAAGCACACCACCATGGGATCCCTAAGTGCCGTCAAAGAAGCTTGCAAAGCGTACCCATAAGGGCCTTCCGGAATCCACCTACCAGGGAGCCTCCGAGTCGTGGAAATGCCGCCCTGGCAAAAGCGTGTCGACGCTCAAGGGATGCAGTTTGAAGAATTTTGAGGCGTTGTAGGAATATTTGGAATTAATCTATTTCCCCGATACCTTTTAATGCAAACCAGATATGCTCGTGAATCACACTTGAGATAAAGGAGATATTAAGCGTTACTCGACCTTAATGAGGTTGTCTCTACAGTGAACCGTAGAGCAAACCGATACTGCATGAAATCAATGTGTAAAACAAACAATTGGTGTACAATACAAAAGAAACATCAAGTGGTCCGCATGATCTGACAGCCGCGCAATCATTCCATGCAGAATACATGCGCTGATCTACTCTCTCGGTCTACCGGTCTACTACAGCCGCCTATTTGGGGTGAAGGGGCGGGGGGGGGGAGTTGAGGAAGTTCGACCTAAAGCCGACGGTTTCCCTCAGGACACCGTATTTTTTTCGAGATTGCAAAGTTCCGGCGCCAATACTTTGGGGAAGAGAAACAAATTGAAGGAATGAAATAACACGCCGCGGAAACTCAACCGGAGACAGGATGCCTCTCCGACGCTCCGGGGTGCGTGAAAAATGGGAAAGAAACCATTTAAGAGGGAGAAAGAAGGCGAGGATGGGAGGAAGAGAGGAGGGCGATAATCCGAAGATGGAAAGGGAGAGAGAGAGGAAGGGGGAAGGAAGTGAGGGAGGAATAATAACCCTGTGCATAATGAGAATGAATAAGGAATGAAGGAAGATGGAAGAAAGGGAGCGAGAGAGGGTGGTTGTCGGGGGAGAGGGAGAGATAAGGTGGTGGGGAGGTGGTGGGGGGGGCGACGCAGACAGGGCGGGGCGTGCTGGCGACAGAGCCGGGGGGGGGGGGCGGAAAAGGCCAAAACGGGGACTCGAACCCTCGGCCATTCATTGTTAAGGCTACAGTTCCATCTTACTCTGAAAGCCCCCACGAGGGCGTACGGTAAGGTGTGTTGGCTCGCCAGGCAAACGGGGATCGATTAATGATTAACGGCAATCGGAATCGGTGCAAACCATCATCATCCGCTCTCTTACTTAATCACGTGCTCGCGTATTGAGGAAAGTAAAAATTATCCCTTTCATTGGTTAGAAGGCTTTAAAGATGTTGTGGTATGGAATAAGTTCGTTGGACCGAATGGAAAACAAGCGTAGAAATACAAGGCACGTCAGGGGAGGAGGAGTCGACGGCAGTTGGGAGAAATGCAAGCAGAAAGCCGGCCGGGCAAGTGGGTGCAGGGAATTTCGATCGTCGATGGAGTGTTTATGATTGTGACGCAGATGGAAGAGTGGCCGGAAAACTCAGGATGGAAAAAAGGGCATTTCAAAAAATGTAGGAATGCAAAAAATGTACGTATCTATACCCTGTAAGCCAGCTACCGTCAGGGTGTGTGGCAGGGGTGAATACACATCAGAATAATTTTATCCGACACTACCATGGTCGAACAATGTTATTATTACCCCCTGTAGTTCGTGGATAAAACGACATCTTAAATTAATCCGTCCTAGAATTGATCTCTGCTAGAGTAGTGCGATGTGGGTAAGTACTATACATTTTCAACATCACTGCTAATCCACAACATCTACTGCATTTTAGACGGAATGACAGAAGAAGAAGTATGCGGCATGGAAGAAGGGTTCATTGGGGTTGTATTGCCACAGGTGAGGCTCAGCAACTCCAGACGCCGATTTCCAACCAAATCCAACTTAAGCATTAGGAAAACATTGATATAAATAATAATAATATCGACCGGGTGAGGAGTCTATTTCCAAATGGTCTGTCTCCGTGATGCGTCCTAAAACTATTCCCTTGTTGTCTCAGCGTCAAACGCGAATAATTTCTTTTTTCCCAAAAGTGTATGAATCGTGCACATGGAGTCATCTTCGTGCTTTCAGTTTCCAGGGTCGGTAAGATTCCGAATCGGGGATTTCCCGGATAAGGGAGAATAGGATGGACAGGGAGCAAACGCGTTCACGGGGATCACAACGAATCGCGGCGGGGTGGAGACCGAGGGGAAAGGAAACATCATCAAATGACAGAGCGAATGTCGGGCGAAAACGCTGTACTGTAATGTGCGATTACGTCAGTTTTCTTGACATTTAGGCGAGGTCATTTACCGCCATAAATGTTACGTTAGAGTGCTATCGTAATCACTGCTATAAACGTATATGCCTTATGCACACCGTTCTCTTCCGGATGAGACACGGTCAAGAAAAGCCCGGGATTTTAGCTTGGAAAGAAAATTTACTTTTCTCCACTAGTATTTCACATACTACCCTATCTTTAAATAATACTTTCATGTCGGTCGAAAATCCATGCATTACTACACACTTCAATATACATTGCAAAAACTTCGGATCATCCTCGACATGAGCCGACCAGATCCACCCAAACTTCCTTGGTTTACCCCTTCTTCATGAATAGCGCTTTCTCTCCTTTCCAATATCTGTCGATTCATTAGACTCTCGTTTCTCTTAAGCGTATACTCTTCATTGGAAAAACAGGCCCAACCTTAAGGGAACCACTAAAGACTACAGAACCGAAAATTAAAATGGAAGCAACGTTGTAACTAAACAGTAAAAGAATTAAGAAGGTGTCGATTTCAGAATATAATTAGATGGAAGGAGATAAATATATGCCATGAACTAATAAAGGAAGAAATAGGACGAAGGAAAAATGTTAGAATAAATAGCACGGGGTTAGAAAAAATTAGATGGGCAGGGTAAATAAGGGAAACTACATTGGGCGGTGGGAGTGCATACAAGGAAACCTGTGCGACTGAACTTACTAATGTTAATGACATTTCGCAGAAATACTGCGTCCAATAAAAATTCAGTTGACACTAAATACAGCAGGCTGAACAATTATTAGGGATAAAGTCGATGTTATCTGCCTTAACTTGGTGGAATCCCTGGGCGATAATATCCTTGAAATTGGCGTGTAACCGTTGAATCCGCGGTAAAATATACATACTAAAGTCCTGTGCAAAATTGCCTGGCGCATTTTATTAATATATTTTGGCGAGTATTCTAGACCAAAATGTCTTATAATAGTAGAAATAGCCTAAGGAAAATTGCCTAATTACAAAGAGGAGGAAGTTTATGAAAAGGACCTTACGCAAATAGAATATCAGTGAAAACGTTTACATTGGAATTTACCGTTGTACGGCTCGGAAACTTGGCTGATGAAGCAAAAGGATTTGCAGAGATTGGAAGGTATTTTTTGAGTGAGAGTGGAGAAGAATGGAAAAATAAAAGCGCTCTTAGAGAAAGACAAAAGGAAACGTGCTTGGTGTAGAGGTGGAGGAGAGAGAGAGAATTTCTCAGGAAGGCAAGAATAGTGAATGCAAGACATGATGAGAATTAACGTTGGCGAAGTTACATGGAGACCCGATTGTTCGTTCGGCCAAGTTGAGGATGAGGACAAAGGAGGAGTTCAAGAAACGTCGGGAAAATGTCGAGCTGTAGACAGAAACAGATGGACCACAATCTTAAAATTCCTGCGGCCAAATCACGAGTCCGGCGGTGGAGGATTGTGATGGCCCGCGCTCGCCCCAACCCAACCCCCAGGAATACGGGGGTGGGGGGTAAAATTGCGTGGTCGAGAAGCGGTTTACACGGCAAATGGAGAGAGAGCGTCTCGGGAGGTAGGATTGCGAGAAAGAGGGGAGAAGGGACGCTCATTTGAGATGGAAGCGGAGAAAGTAGAGGGCGTTCTGCTGCGGAAAATCGCAGAGGGGTTTCCCCAAATCTGCAATGCACTAACAGGTGTATTTCGCCAACCCGATGGATTGAGAATCTGCATGGGCACCTGGATCGGTAGCGGCGTTCAGCATGTTCGGTCAGAATGATTGGTACTTTATAATTTAAATGCTGAGCAAGAATTAAGAATCATGACAGAGGCGCTTTATGTGATTCAACAAGTACCGATAATCGGATTATGTCGATTGGGTCGGCATTTTATAAATGCTTTGCCGCCCGCGGCAGGCGGTGTATTAATTGTTGGGTAAATTACAGGATTATTTAAGGGAAGACAGTATGAATATCATTACAACAAAGTAGAAGTAAGAAGATTCTCATGACGTGAAAATACCATAAAATTAAATACAAAAGAGGAGAGAATAATTTAGAGCAAATGAATTTGTCTGGTATATTGTAGGTGAACACAGGTGTAGTCATAGACTCGTGGTGCTAACAAGAAAGGAATTCCATTGACTCATGAATTACTTACAAGAGGAAGGAAATTGCCAGGCACACCAAGGAATAGAATGCACGGAAAAGACTGGTAAGAACTTAAATATGAGGGAGTGTATCGCAGCGTGGATCCGAAATCAGTATTTGGGATAACAACACAAATGAATAGTCGTTTCACAGCACACACAAGAAACCAGGCGCCATTAAAAACGTTCATCGACAATTTATATGCATTTATTAGAGACACACTCAAATATGTTCAAATAATAGCCTTCAATTTCATAACCGTCTCTCTTATATATTAAATATGGAAAAGGGATAGGAACACATACAAAGGACGAACACAGGTGAGGTAGGGAAGGCGGAATCGAGCATATCACAAGCGAGTATACACATATATACACACACTATCAAAAACAACCATATAATATCATATAATTCACATTTATAAAACTTAGGCCAGAGACTCAGGATCTAGAGAGAAAAATAGAGGAATTGAAATGCATGAAAGTTCTCATGAATCGATTGCTTTATTTAAAACAAATGAACGAGTGCAATCAACTGCAAATCTGGATTTAAAAATACATGTAAATAACCAAATAATCGCTCGGAAAAGAAAACTTTCTAACTTAGCCTATTTCTCAGGACATAACACTCCCTCTGATAAACTGGATAAATCCCACCAACATACGAGTCCTGACGAACAGTGTCGACACGTACTCTTTCCCGTTCCTTCTCGAGGGTGCAAGAACTACCGTAAGAGGATTTCCCTCCATGCCTTCGTCCCGGGGTGCGTGTTATCCTAGGGTACCCAGGGGGGAGAACCCTGCTTGGAGGGGGAGCCGGGGGCGCTTAGAACTCAGGGGCGTGGGGAAGTGGAGTTGTTTGTGGGAATGGGAGGCGGTAGGTGAAGATGGGATGACTTATTAAGCAGAGGCGGGATCCGCGAAATTTCCAAATGTTGGGGAGGGGGGGGGGAGTTGAATTTGAGGAAAGGGGCACGCCTGGGGAAGGAGGTAATCTTGAGAGCGGGAGAGAGGGGAAGGGGCGGGGTACGGCCCCTCGGGAGAGTTCCGAGGGTGGGGGGGCGGGAGGGTGGTTTGTAGCAGCGACTCACACCGAGGAGGAGGGTGCGGGAGTATGGGGTGAGAGCGGGGCGCCGAAGTAGGTAAGAAACGGCTCCTCCTCGGGGGTGCGGGAGGGATGGAGGAACAGGTCGGAGGGTGTTTGTTATTAATTAATCAAAGACAAGAGAGGGAATCCCTTCTGGAAGGATTAGTCCCCCACCCGTGAGGAGTTTCTCCCCTCTCCTCCATCGCCCCCGAACCCTTGCATTCCCTCCCCTCCCCCGCGCCCGCACTCCTTCCGAAGCCGATGTTTCCATAATCTAAGTCCTCCTATATCTTCCCCGGCGGGGGGGGGAGACGAGTAGGGGCGGGAACCTACGGCTTCTCGGCTAATACAAATCCGTCACTAGTTTTCGCAAACGTCTTCCTGTTCCCGATCCTCGCATGACGAACAGTTCGCCATACGCCACGGAGTCCACCCCTCCCTCCCACACACTTCTTCCTCGCCCATTCCTGCCCAATAATTCCCCCAACCCTCCCACTCCCTGCCTTCTCTCTCGGGTTGAAACGTTTCCTCGACAATACTCTTCCTCCCCTTCAAGCCCCCCACGCCCTCTCACCCGCCCAGGGTACGACGCATAGACACTCCAACCAATGCATGATGGATGCACACAAAGTAGGAGAATGGAGTGATACTATCTGTAGTCACCGTTTGCAGAGCGGTGGGGAAATAGTATGTTCAAACGTTTGATGAAAACTCGAGCATTATTAAGCCAAAAGTTCTTTCGTTGAAAGGTTTCTTTCAAATCCTTCATCAATAATATTCAACGAGTTAAGTTAGGTTTTAGATGGGTACAGCTACTCAACACTGCCAAACCCTAAGTTTTGCCTAATACTGCAATAAACACCCCAATATTCCACACTATAATAAACCATCTTTCAATTCCATATATTTTCTAGCTCATTCCATTGATTCCGTCTGACACACCAAAAATAGTTTCCTCCCTACCACGACTGTCTAACACTCCCACTGGCACCTTTAGACTCCCGCTTCCTTCTTCTTCTGCCATCAGTTGTACTTTGTTTAGTAAAAGGTGGAGTGATTTACAGGTTTACACCTAAAGATCATTTATATTGGCCGGTGCTACATTATTATCAAATGAGAATGTTGATGAATATTGATGTAAAAGCATTGAAGCCACTCGAAATTAATGTTCTTTGCGTGGAAATCTGCAATGAACTCCTCTCATTATGCGTCAGTTCCTACACATCAGCCCCAAGAGGCCATTATTCACTTCCTCGTTTGTTTTCCTCTCCGTTCATTTTAATTTTTCTAATTGCTTTTGGGGCTAATTCTAGTAGTAATTTTGATAAGTTGAATTTCTCGACTCTTCTTCTTCCCCTCCATAAATCAATTTAAAGAGTTCTAATTTTGTGAAAGGGTGCACTCACGTTAAATACTCCTTCATCAACTCGGTTTTGATGAAACGTTTTATGAAATGGAGGCTCATTTACACCCTAACTTATCAACCAATAAAACAGATGCCCTTTCGTTCACGTCTTGAAAAATAATGCCTTGAAAAACGAAACAGTGAGCAAAGAGGACGGTAAAAAAAGATAATTTATTTCAATCTTTAGTGAGAGGAAGTTAAAAAACATGCCATTTTTTTAAACAACGGTACATGCCAATTTTACCGCGAACTCTGTCACTTTTCCACTAACGGTTGGAACATCCAATGCAATGTACGGTACTACAGTTCTGACAGCCCAGAAACAATATCGACGAAAATCAATTTATTTAAATAATTAACACTTGGAAAATATTGTAAATACATTTTCGGGCAAAGGCAAGTAGATAATTTAAAACAAATATAAACTGCTCGATGCGTACTAGGATAGCCATTAGGATATTTCACTAGTCGTAAAAATAGTTTTTATGCTTGGCCGAAAAGCATTACTTTATGCAGCCTTTAAGATACAATTTCAATTTACTTTGAGGCACTATAACACGCATGACTCGAATTACGTGCCTCAAATTTGCTATGAACACTCGAATTACTTTTGCGGAATATTATACGCATTGAACCTATGGCGCCATTTATACAGAGAGAAATTCGAGGCGTAATACCGGAGGGAGAGGATGCAATTCATACTCTCTCATACGTAAAAAAACGTCAGAGGATATGCTTTCAAAGTTGCCTCTGCCTCATTATGATAAGCAGTAATAGTAAATAAAAAATGTGAATACATAAAGGGTATCGAACTTGTGATAAAATCCGGATGAATTCTATTTAGACCAAAGTTAGACCAAACATTTTAGGGATCAAGAAACCAGAGACGGTACAGGGAAAGGAACTGGCACCAGTTAGAATAGTCATATAGTGAATGTCCCATAAATGAATTTTTAATCGTAAATATAACCTAGGTATGCTCACTTTACTTTATAAGTAAATTACGCATCATTCTATGTCACCCATGGAAGCAGTTCGGTACAAATAGATCTCGAACACATAATGAAATGGATACGCCAGAGAATAAACATACTCAGAGGGCAATTACATTATACAATAATTGTTTAATGTCTAGGCGAACCAAAAACTGCCTGATTGCATAGAATATAGGTTGAATAACCTCAGGAACATGAATAAAACTGTTTCAGTACACTTCAACAAGACAGCTTACATTAATTGCACGTATCTAACTAGTCTCACCTCAGCCATAAGTACACGAGCTTTTTTCCCCTAAAATATCTTATCCCAAAGAGACATTCTTCAGACAAAGCATTTTTGTTGCCTATGATTTCAATTCATTCTTCGAAAGAGTATGGCATTCGTTAAAATTTTGAAACCGACTGCAATAAACTTCGGAAAACACCGACAATTTAACCCACAATCTATTCCATGAAATTTCCATATCAAAAGAAAATAATCGCTGCGGATTCTCGCCATATATCAATGTGTTTTGATGCAAATACCCCACCTGCGCTGAAGGTGAGGATAATCCAGTTCCAATGTGAATAACAAGAGAAGCGATCCCAAACACCGTCGCCGTGAATTCATGTAGGTCACGGTATGAATAACTCAAAACTTTTCCAATCTATTCGATAATATCCGAATCCAATACCTTTATTCTCTTGCCCTCACAGGTAAGAAAGGGAAACGACACCTCGTCGAAATCCAGCCATTATTTTTCGCCAAAAGGAGGAAAACCGGCGGGAGGGAGGTGGAGGGGGGAGAAGAGCGTGGCGGGGAGAGGGATGTAGCGATGATAACGAAAATGGATAATGATCTCTCCCGCTATGCATATTTTTCGGGATAATAGAATGAGGAAAGCGCAGGGAATACGATAAGGGAGGAGGATCCGAGATAAGGCGAAGGAAATTCTCTTCAAGCGCTTCTGGAGGCTGAATTTCCCCAAATCCAGCAATTTTCTCCGGCATCCAACGGACCGGTGTAATTTCGACATCCTACTAAGAAAGTAGCCCACGTTTACAACGCTTCGCACAAAATTGATGACGTAGAAATTCTATCGATGACCTCACACCGAAGCTTAGAGTTTATGCTTCTAGACTAGCACGCGAGCGCACAACATTGCAGCAAATTGAAAACAAGAGACGATATGTTCCGTAAACATTTTCGTTCGTAGCTTGTCACTACTCGTGCGACGGAAGCGTTTCTCAAGACTCATTTCCGTGCCACCGTGGACGAAGGAACACGAAGAGACCAGAGCGATAGGAAGAAGAGATTAAGTTCATTCTTTAAATGTTATTACGATTGGATGAGTGCCTTTTACTAGAGTTAAAAAGAGCGCTCCTCATGAATTGAAGGAACGTCGTTCAGGGTTATTTAAGGTCGAGTGATAAGTGGTGCTGGGTGCAATAAATGAATCGAAGATGGGCTTCAGGGAAGAAAACAAATTGCTTGAAAGTCTCTGGGATTTTCCCAAAAAATATACACATTCGAATCAATGTACTTTTTAAAAGCATTCGGCATTTCCGTTGCTCTCCCTTCCGCCACCGTTTCACAAGTTCGCCATAACGTGTTCTCCTTTAAATCTATCGTCGTCTTCGACAGAATCCGTCGCGGATACGTGGATACCCGGAAAGGTTTCCGAACTAACTAATAGGCGTGACATTTTTTCTTCAAATTTAACTTAATCCTTCAAAATAGTTTCCTTTTCAGTAGATACACTGTTTCCCGTAATGTCATCACTGATGCCCTTTAACTTTTTCAACCCTTCCAATCAGTATTTGATGTTTTCTCCGCAAATCAGGCGGAGTTAGTATGAGATAACTTCCTCGTCAATTGAAAATCTTTGTCCTTCAAGCGAATCTCGAGAAGCTAAGGGATCAGGAAAAGGTCGCTGTGGACCAAACCTAGTGAAATACGTTGAAATGTCAACCGATTCGACGTGCGAATCATTGAATTTTAGCCATGGCGACCGCAGACGCATCGTCCTGATCTTCTTCTTCAAATGTTGTCGTTTTTTTTGCTATATCTGCCGTCATTTCTCTAACTTTTTAAAAAGAAAATCGACGAACACAATTCTGCAACACACTCAAAAAACAAACCCAATCTAAAAAATATCCAAGAAAAAACACGCATTTGTTTCCTCTTCAAGACCTCTCCCGCAGTCTAGGTTGACGAAAGAGCCCTCTCCTACAAGCGCCGCGGAATTTAAATTCGTCGACTCGATTTTGACTTTCGCATCCCATCCAAATGCTTCGCGTATCAAAATAAATATTAATCGAAAATAAAAGTTTGGTCTATCGCTTCTGTATCTCGCTGTTGACTACGTTTTGCGCTCATGCATTGGAGGTCGATCCCTCGGTTCTTCAAAAACATGGCACACAAACATATTGTGATAAAGGGTAGAGGAAAAAAGGAATTCAGGGGAAAAACCGGAAATACCATGTCAACAGAAGGGATGACACCTGACTACACGAGATAATAAGAATATCTAAAGCTATAGGGGAAGGGAGATGCCGGAAGATTCACGGAAGGCTGAGAGCGGGAACGCCAAACGCGAGGTTGAAAAAAGAACCATGCCCAGATCTTGAAGTGCTGAAGAAGAATAAAATATGTGGTCCTCGTCACTGCGTC